>CM046833.1:8236428-8686428 GCA_025618425.1 Heliocidaris tuberculata
ACCAAAATACAAAACAAATGAACACGCACTCTTTTTGTGCCAAGGTAAATGTCTCGTTGACAAATGGCTCATATGTGAACAAGCCTTATCAGGCCAAGTATTTTGCTTGTATCCACAGTAATTATAGAGAGTTGACTTTATTGTTTCTGTTATACCGCAATGAAGGAAAGATACACAAATTAATATTTGTTCATTTCAATGGCCTGTAATTTTATTTTTTTATCAGTTATAAGTCAACAGAACAAAAAGATAACAGGATGAATGCGGATGAATGCCATTAAAGCCATATTATAAAAAAGAATGTTTCCAACTGAAATGGAAAAAAAAAGAGGGATAAACAATATTTCACCAAGAACACCAATAGTTCCGTCTTATCACATAGCTGATTACAGTAATTAAATAGTGAATCGTCAAACCCTAATAAAACCCTTATACATGTGTCAGCTAGTGCATTAAATTGGCTGAATGGCTTGTACAGGTTGGAAACTGACATGCATGCATGACTAAGTGACTCAAGTTAAACGAAAGTAAATGTTAAACCGTGATAAAACCGTCTGACACTGCCATAAATTATAAATTGCTGAATTTGAATTTTTGCCACATTTGACTTTTTGCCACAGGAACATAGGTTGCAAGTAAAAAGATAGCAGATAAAAACTGTAGTTCATAATACTAGCTTGAAACACAAGTGCATTAGTAATCTGTGTGAGACTGCCCAAGATATCCCAGGCTGGGGTAATAGATTTATCTCCAAATGGTTAATATCAATTGCAATAATTGTCTGTGTAATACATGTATAACGAGTGTATACTAGCATAAAACGACTAATCTTAACGTCTATCATCTATTTGGACACATTCTCGTACCATTACGGCGATCGATGTTTTAAAGTTCATGCCGCTCAATCGAGCAAGGTGCGCGAAAATAGCGAAGTTTTTTTGCGTGCCCTGGGGTAATTTTTGGAGCTAAAATTAAAAGCGAAAAAGAAAAAAAAAATTGCCGGTCTCGTTGCTGGTCTCGGCCCGATTTTCGCCCGAGTCACGAGTCACCATTGGTCGAGTCCGAGTCCGAGTCCCGAGAAATAGGGACTCGAGACTGGTCTCGAGTCCGAGTCCGGACTCGAGTCCTACAGCACTGTTAAATATTAACGTAGATGGAACCCCTCTGAAAAGAGTTACTAAGTGCAAACATTTAGGAGTGATTGTAGATGAAAATTTATCATGGGCAGACCACATTAAACTTGTACAGAAGAAATGTAGTGGTGGATTATATATGTTAAAATCGATACGTAACATTGTTGATAAAGATACAATAAGACTAGTTTATAATACATTAATTTCAATCCACCTTTCTTACTGTGACGTAGTACGGGGAAACTGTGAAAAACGTCTTCAAAGCGATCTCCAAAAAATTCATAATCGCATAATAAATAATACCCCTTGGGATTCGTCGGGAAGTTACAACCTAAATAAACTTGGATGGAATACGCTTGAAAAGAAAAGGAAAGAAAATATTGCTGTAATGATGTTCAATATACTAAACGAATACGCCCCTTCTTATTTAACTGATAAATTTTCATTCAGAGAAAGGCCATACAATACGAGAAGTGGCAATCTCTGTGTTGAGACAATCCAGCCTAAAACTGATTCAGCTAAACGCACATTTTTATATAGAGGCGCTTGTCTATGGAATTCTTTACCCAATGAAGTGCAAGCTGCACAGACTAAGCACAGTTTCAGAACAGGTTTAAAAGGGATTGGAAATTTGAAATCATTAATACTATGCTCGTATATATACACGTCTATGAATCTTTGATTTGTTTGTTTGCTATTTATTCTGGGTGTGTGCATTTCTTTGTTGTTGGAATTTCATATTGTGTTTTAGTTCTTGTTGCTGTTATTTTTTTTTTTTTTTTTTTTTGTTTTTTTCTTTCTTTTTTTTTTTTTTTTTTTTTTTACTATTAGCAATACCATATGCACCTGTTCGGGTATTTCAATATAATATAAAACAGTTTCCATTTAGTATCTTACAGTTTTAAATGACAGAGTTTGGTTTTGGGGTACTTTTTAAAGTTAATCTTACAATTATTTTTTATGTGTTCAGTTATTGCTATTGAATTTTTTTAATTTTGATTCTTCACATATTTTTATTCTCTACATATTACTTGAACTTGTAAACATTTCTAATCTTTTACTTCAAATTTTGAGCAATGAGCTACGTTTGATTTTTTTTATTCTGATATATATATATATATATATATGTATTTATTTATATGTGTGTGTGTATGTATATACGTACGTATATGTGTGTGTGTGTGTGTGTGTGTGTGTGTGTGTGTGTATATATATATATATATATATGTGTGTGTGTATATGTGTATATATATGTGTGTGTATGTGTTTATATGTATGTATATTCATATTGATACTGCTTCTTTCCATTGTTTGTTTTTTTTGTTTTGGGGGGTTTTTTGTCTTAAATATGTTTGTTAAGATACCATTGTCATTTTTTGTTGTTTTTAACAGATATATAATGTTTATTGATGTATTTACATTGTTTCACACGGTCCCAATGGAAACCAGTCTTCTAACTGTTTGGGCTTTTAACCGTGTATAAATAAAGATATCAATCAATCAATCAATCAATCAAACAAACAGATTCTTTGAAGCTATATGTATGGCTCTTTTTGTAATAATCAGTGGGAAATATAGGTAAAAGGGGGCACTTATCAGAAGAGGAAAGGGCACTTATCAGAGGTGGAAAGGGACACTTTTCAGGGGTGAAAAGGGCACATATAACATAGAAAAGGGGGCACTTATCAGAAGTACAAAGTTTGCACTTATCAGAAGGAGAAAAGGGGCCCTGTTCAGAAGGAAAAGGGGGCACCTGTCAGAAGTAAAAGGTCACTTATCAAAGGGGAAAAGTGCACGTAGTAGAGGAAAGGAGCCAATGATAACATTCTAAAAGGGCACTTGTCAAAAGGTGAAAAGGGGCACTTATCAGAGGGGAATGGGCACTTAATGAAAAAGAAGCGGGCACTCATTAGAAATGAAAAGAGCACTTAATAGAGAGAGAAGGTGGCAATTATCACATTTGAAAAGGGACACTTATCAGAACGGGAAAGGCCACTTATTAGAAGGGAAAAGGCGCACTTTTACTAGAAAAAGGGAAACTTATGAGAGAAAAGGGGGCATTTTTAGATAAAAAAGTGCACTTTGGGGTACTGCAAAAAGTGGGGGTACTGTACCACACCCCCACCCCCCTCTGGGAGCGCCGCCTCTGCCACTAGAATCATATTTGACGTCTAGCTGGATAAGATATTTAAGGCGTTTGAAGGATATTTCCCTCTAAGTGCGTCTACACAATATGTTTGTTTGTTTTGTTTGTTATTTTTGTTTTTTGTTCTTAATTTTTTGAACATGTTGCACTCGAATAATCGAATATACAAAAAAAATCGTACTGACAGCGAAAAGAATTAATTAGGCATGGTCAGATAGAAGGGGTGCATACGTGATACTTCACGGACATGAATTATATTTAATTTCTGTTTGAAAGGGTTCCCCATGGTAAATTCAGTTCCATTTATTTTTTATTTGATTTCATATTCATTTACTTTCCATATACATCATCATAAATTTACAATCTTTCAACATGTATGGTCACATAAAATCATAAACATAGAAAAAAGGGGTCTTCATAAGCAGAGCTTGAGTTGACGTCCTCATCACAAATAAAATGATCATATAGTGAATATACATATGCAAACAATGCATATTATTTATTAACACACATTCGTCATTTTTGTGTCCAGGTTGGAAGACTAGTACATCTTAAAGAGGGATCGACATTGTAAAAGAGCAAAAAAAAACTGGTCTGAATTAATAGACTAGTATAAGATTTAGACAAAACGAACAAAGAATAAGGAAGCTATGATTTTTGGCATTATTGATAATATGAAAATATAGGGAATATCCCAAAGCAATTTGGTCATGACGTGTGATGCCACACAGCAAGAACTCTATCATTTTAATGTAGTGTTTCAAACAAAAAGAATCCTCTCATTCCAGCAAAAAGAATCCTCTCATCCCAGAGTCATTTTACTTCCTTTAGTGGAAACAGAAATATGCACAATATTTCCTGATCGCTTTAGACTAGATAAATCAACATATATACCATATGTAAAATAATAATAATGATAATGAATAATAATAATAATAATAATAATAATAATAATAACAATAATAATAATAATAATGATAATAATAATGATAATAATAATAATAATAATAATAATAATAATAATAATAATGATAATAATAATAATGATAATAATGATAATAATAATAATAATAATAATAATAATAATAATAATAATAATAAAGATAATGATGCATGTATTCGCCCTAGGCCTAATAGTATGAACGTACTCTTAGAATGTACTTGTCATATTGTGCTGGAAAATTCAATGCTTGTTGATTTTCTCACCTTGCTAAATATACAACACATTTTAGAAATGAATCGTTCAGCTAACAAAAAAAGGGTAAAATTTTGTAGGCACACCGTCTTGTTCGAGTATTCAAAACAAAATGTCCCAACTAATCCGATTAAAAGCATCCTTGACATTCGAATGAAAACTTCAAACTGAAAAGGGCGTTCTTAAGGTCACATTGCTTGATAATGGAAACAGTCCTCACGGTGCAATTGTTATTTGTTAGTGTGTGGATGTTTCACAAAAATGCTTTCATGAAGTGTACAATTTGTGGACAAAATGTTCGATGCTGCAGTCTCAATAAAGGTACTTTCACCTCTATTGCACCTTCACGGTTTAATAGAATTCAATTAAATTTATGCTACATGTTTAATATTTTTGAGCTCAAAGTAGTACATTTCAAACATCGTGTTAGGTTTGGGATGTTAAAGGGTTACAATATGTGATTTAGCCCCATCTAACAACATTTATAAATCATTAAAAAAGTAAAATGAGGACAAAGTCAGGGGATTGATTGGCATGAATCATTGGTTTAATGCAATCCATGGCGCCCTTTTTCCTCACAAGCCAAAACATGAATATTCAAAGGTCATGGGCATATATTTAACTTAGTATAAGGTGGCCTTCCATTTCATCTCACCTTCCAAAATAAATCGAAATGGAACATTACATAAGCGGACAAATTCCTCAAGGTGTCGTAGTCGAGTGGTTTAATCACTTGACCGGGGATGCACAGGTCGTGGGTTGGAACCTCATCTCGGCACTTATGTCCTTATGTAGCATTTTATCTACATTGCTGCTCTCCACCAGGGTGATAAAGGGGTACCCCTTATAGGATGCGATGTGGGCCTGTAAAATGGTTACCAAGGTGGAATGCTCCCAAGTGGAGTGGAGAATGTGCACTCTGAATGCAGAATCGCAACTGAATCCAGTGATCAGGGTAATAATACAACGTAAAAGCGTTTTGATCAATTACTTAACATTGGAAAGGCGCTATATAAAAAAAAACAGTTATTATTATACACATATATAACATTATCTATTTTACTTATTTATTTCACATATTAAACACACAGTGTGATTCATTCATTAAAATCTGGACTTCCTTGAAGCTCTGTTATATGCAACAAACGTGAACAAGAAATCATATACACACAAGAAACTTTTTTTTTAAGAACTACAATAAGTACATTACGACAAAATAAATAAGAGTAACCGAACATTATATTTAATTCCTGTTTAATAAACAAGAAAAAAAAGATTGTGGTGATTCCACAAGGAGCTGTCTGAAAGGGGGAAATTAATCATAGAAAAGAGGAATGTACGAGTGTTATGAAAGAAAGAAGGAAGAAAAAGCAGGATCGGGGGACCATGAAATCGGTATATATCTGATTGTACGCAGTGCAGTCTGAATAATGACCTTGTCATTCTTTTCTTATCGAAGTGTAGAATAACAACAACAACAAAACAAAAAAAACGTGATGCGTGCTTGCTGTAAAGCTTATACATGTGAACACCACCAGAATGACCAGGAAAAGTGCTTCCTCACGACGACTCTCCCTAAGGTATTATCGAGGATGAAAATACGTGCTTCTAAAAGGAGACAAGGGCGTCTGCTATTATTACGGATGTGGCCGAAGCCAAGGATTTTCAAGATACCATTGTCAAAGTAATTTTGTGGACTCTCCTTCACAATTAGTGAGAGACTGTTATGCATCGGAATCGTCTCTACAGCAGGATAAATGCAGTTGTAATCACTCAAGCTATGAATACTTTCCGGTAGGTAATTACTACTCATTTTACAACTTACGTTGTTCAAGTATTGACGAGCCTTAACTAGCTGCTAATTTTGTAACAATCTAGACACAATCTATGCCACCATATTATCGGCAAGTTTAGAAATTTTGAAACTGTTTTTTAATTTACTTGTACATAATACCAAATAGCAATCATAATGACTTCCGATATACATTTACTTTTTTTGCCGTTCATATATACATAAATAGACTATTTCAAAAAGAATGTTGATTTACAACTGACGGTACACGTCAGTGACGTAGCTAGGATTTTTTACAAGGGGGGGGGGGGCAAATTCTGCTTGAAGGGAGACCCATATTTTTTTATTCTCCCGCCAGCGCTCCAAAAACTCGCTCAGTGGGGGGGGGGGGGGGGGGAGTTATCAGATATTTTCCTCCATAATTCTCTGACAAGCAAAAAAAAAAAAAAAAAAAAAAAAATCACAAATAAAAATTCGAGGAAAAGTTGTCAAGGGGAGCACTCTGCCCCCCTGCCCCCCCCCCCTGAGCTACGCTAGTGGTACGCGGAAATGACATCTATACACTGTTATTTTCATTTATATTATCAATAGTATTACCATTGTTATTATCATCGGCCCGTATTCTCGAAAGGTGCTTAACTTTAAGCCCCCGCCTAAGTGTGTAGATTTAGGCCACTGAAATATGGAGAGCCAAATGCCACCCATTTTTCATCCTTCAAAATCACCATAGACTCCCTCTAGTTCTGGAACTAAATGCAAATATGAAAACCTCAAGATAGAATTGATTTCTGATCCTCATTTCATCCAAGAAAATCATTTTGTTTATTTATTTTTTTTGGATTTTTTTACATAAATATAGTAATTTATACGGGACTTAGGGGTTGACTAATGGCCTTCCATAAATCAGCGGCCTAAGTTAAGCCAGACTTAACTTAGGCCACTTTCGAGAATACGGATTTATATATGTATATATATATATATATATATATATATATATATATAGGTGTCTCCCTAATACAACAGTCCCTATATGACGAAATAAACCTCATTGTTGTGTTTCTCCCTAATAGACAGTCCAGTGGAATATATATATATATTGAAATTTTTCCCGCACAAGTTAAGACGTATATTTGTATAGATTTAAAGTTTTGGCCGGACTGTTCTCGAATATTTGAGGATTATTATCAGAGAACAGTATAAATTGATTATATTATTCAAAGTTGGATTCTTGCTTCCCTCTCCTAGATAATTTATTTTATTTATTCATTTTATTCATTTCTGATATTTATACAGGGTAGCACATTTTCACCAATAGTGGTGGTCTCCCATGAGGCCCTGTTTGATAACAAAGCTATTAAGTGACTATATTAAGTAATAATGTTGCGCCACTGGATAGAAATGACAACCTTAAATTGTTTGAAACGTAGGGAAGAAAGCGTATGTCCAGTTTGCATTATGTAAACAAATAAAAAGATTGCACACATTTAGAAACGTTCAAAACCCGTCACCTGGAAAACATGCAATATTCAGCAAAAAAACCCACAAAAAACAACAACAAAAAAATAATTATGAAACGAAAGAGAGTTATCCTCCTCGAAATGGCGATTCGTTACAGATTTCCTAATAATAGAATCTAAACTCAATCTCTACATTTGGACAGGAGCAGCATCCTTGAATGTTAGGGTTACTGTACTATCAACACTTTGTTCCTTAAAATGCCTTCATAGAAACCCTTGAAATTCCTTAGAATTATGCAGCTACTTTTTTCCCCAAAAAAAAAAAATCATTGTCCAAACCGTGTTTTTTCCATAGCTTAACTTAGGGTAAGTTGAGTTTTTATCCAAGCGAAAGGGTACCCTCCCCTTTCTGTGTCTCTTATCTGCTTATAGAATTATATACACGAGGGAATGATAAATGTTCATATTTCGCATGGACAATCCAACATGAAATCTCAAATTTCGAATCATGAATAACGATCGATTTTTTTACTTTTTTTTCGAGCGGAAGGTGGAGATGGGAGTGTCTGCAGTTCTAAAGAACATGAAAGGTTTCAGGTGTGACACAACATAACATGTGATTACAGACGTGACTAATGGGTATTATCATGGAGACACCGCTCTTCTCCGGGGCAAGTACGGGGTAGATTAATCCCTAGATTGCCAATGGCAATAATCGTCGAACAAACCACAAAACACATTACACAAGCCAGTTCATTTCCCCTCGAAAAACGACCATGATTGAGCATTCTTAACATGTTATCATTATTATAGCGGTAGTATTCACAGGGGCATCGTAGCTAGGGAAGGGGTATGGGTTTTACAAAAAATCATATGTCGCGAAAAAAAAAATATATTGGATGGGCTGTCGGCAAATCTATAAAATGCCATTTTTCTTCTTGATTTTTTTCTATCTCTCTTGTTGGAAAATTGTCAGCTACCTCAGAGGAAAATATGGTCCCCAAGTATTAACCGCAGGGTTATAAGAAGCCATATCAAACTATTTGAAATTCCTTTTACATGTATATAAACCCCTCAAAAAATATTCTGCAGTTCAGGTGTGAGGGATAATCTCGTCTTTCTTTCTTACCATACGTGAATGTGATATCATTGGAAAGCTTGATTATTTCTCTTTACAACTGTGTATCATTTGTAATGCTAAAGCAATCATAAAATGCGCTGTTCTTCTGAATATGCAGCAATGTCAAACATTAAATGTGTCACAATTCGTTGTTTTCAATAATGAATTCCCGTTTGTTTTGAGGATGGATTATTAAGTTTGAATATGTTGATGCGGTGATGTGTGAAAGTCTACACATGGTATATCCTCATCTGCATACGTGGAGAAAGTTGTTTGGAATAATTTTGAGCCTGGCCATTTTAAAAGGTTTCAGATGTTAAAAAGTTTCAGATGTTAATTTTATTTCTTATTAAAACTATGAAAGTTGAAATGTGTCTTCATCCACTAATTCGGGATTCATTATTATAATTTTAGTGTACTCTCATACGAGATTTTAAATTTTTCCATGTTTCACCTCAAACGAACCCTCAATCACGCATGAAAAGAGAGTAAATACACTTTCTTTACAACAACAAAAACCATTCCATCCAAACTAATGACAATACAATGAAGACACACAGATTTTTTTTTTCTCTCCCTCTCTCTCTCTTTCCCTCTGTCCTTCTTTTAATAAAAAAATGGTTACATCTCAGTAAGTTAGTAGCTGTACTTGCGCTCACCCCAAACCCTGCCGCAACATCGTTTCTGGGTACACCTGCTTGTCCAACTGATTGGGCGTTTTGGAGATTCGATAAGCGTGGCATCTTTACATTTAACAAACGACCACTCAGTAAACTGCAGCTCTACTACACACAAAAAAATTATTCCAAGCATATTCATCTTCCAAACAAATGGGGATATGATCATTCATGGCTTTTGACTTCATCAATGACCACCTGAACATCATGCAAACACATTTCAACCTTTAAAGAAAGAGCATTACACGATTGCCATTCATGAAAGACATGCACTGTCACTTCGACACTCTTCAAAACACATTGCATCATCAAAAGAAAGGGAGACTTTGGTATTGAAAACAATGCACTTTGCAACATTTCACGTCTGACTTTGCCCTATATTCAGGAGTACTGCACATTCCATGTTAATTTGCATAATCACGGCAAATGACACATCATTGTAAAGAGAAGTAATTAAGCTTTTCAATTATACCATTTTTTAAATAGATCAGTAACAAGTAAGTTATCATCACTCAAACTTGAATTGTAGAACTTTTTTGAGGGGTTTATATCAACACTACTTTGCTATACTTAACATTCCGTTGTGCATTATATAAGTATTCCATGTTAACGTTTTTCTTAAAACCGTTTAGATTAAAGATTTTATCCCGAGAAAAACAAAGGATCTCTAAATCTATTTTTTCCCAATATTGTCTAGCAAAATTGTGTGATTTTGTGCTACCGTCTATTAGGGTAGTAAAACCTCTCTTTAAAAGAACCAAGTGCCTTAAAATTATTTTATCAAACATTAGATCTCTACAGTAATTACAAAAGATCTTCGGGAAAAAAAAAACCTACAATAATTTTCGATAATTTATAACAACATAGAGGGCTATATAGATCCACCGAAATTTCAAAGGTGTCAGCCCAACACCCATGTTTACTTACCAAACGAAACTGGAATGATCAGTTTTAATCAAGTTCTTGGTAAAATCTTGTAATGGACTAATGAGATGCCATTCTTGAACAATTTCTTGACAGCACATTAAAATTTTGTTTTCTCAGCCTGCACAAATGGTTTGTAGGATTTCTTCAACTTTACTGGATAAATATGGTATTTTCTTCTACAGGCGTAGACTACTACCGAATCCCCCTTCGGCTTAATTCAGACCCGAGTAAATACTAGGTCCAAATAGGTAATGCGTAAAGTAGATTCAGAATGAAATTACAGTTAAAACGATCTGGATTCTTTACATGGAAATGAAATATCTGTCATATCTTGACAAACATTTGAGTTTATGTAGACAGCCTTTTGGAAGGTTTGTCCATGTCAATACATATTTACTCATTACAGTTATCTTTTCTGTTATAATGGGAAAAAACGCAGCTCTAAGAGCAGCACTGTTTGAATAAATACACCAATACTCGAACTCGTCATCCTGTATCTTCATAAATTCATTTAGATCGAAAAACTGACGTATTTTTTTCTTGAATGTGTCAATTAAAAGTGCACAGCGAGAGAGCAGGCTGGGCTTGAAAATTGCATAAATTTGATCTGAACATTAACCTAATACTGTCTTAAAATGTATTCATTGAAAGCGCACTGGGAGGGAGAAATACGTGACTGAGGTAAAAATACCTTCTAAAATACTTATTTTCCATCACGTCATCTTCATGTCTCATGATCTATTTCCAGCTTCAATTACTATCCTGAGAGTTTTCTGTCGAGCTTCATGTGCCTATGATTTTTTTTTTCTTTTTAAGTTTAGTTTTGATCACATGACTAAACTGTAAA
This sequence comes from Heliocidaris tuberculata, assembly GCA_025618425.1. Lineage (NCBI taxonomy): Eukaryota > Metazoa > Echinodermata > Echinoidea > Camarodonta > Echinometridae > Heliocidaris > Heliocidaris tuberculata. Next base: position 8,247,723 of record CM046833.1, read on the forward strand.
AGGAACAATTCAGAGGTTATAGGAAACGATTACTTGTAAATACATAAGACTGGCTGTTTGTATGTTGTGGGGTTATAAAATCATTTTTAAAAAATAAGAAACTGAGTCAATCTCACAGTGATAGTCACATACGTAAAACGCTGTCCCCGAGTTTGTAGTTGAGCTGGTCAATAACGATTTTTTTCCCCCTGAAAACCCGTTGTGTATACTAGAGGTTTCTACAAGGTTTATTAGCCTTCGAACCTGATGTCCATGTCGTGTCTGCCATTCTGAGCATCCCCTCCATTATATATTTTAGTTATCATATGAAAATTAATTCATATTTCAATTTCAAGGTTCAAGGTTCGCTTTATTTTCATATTTCACATTTCACATTTCATGTTTTATACATATTGTCTATTCTGTTTACAAGAAAGAATAATCAGGGTATTTTCAATAAACATAAGTACATAAAAATACATTACATCACTTTGGTTTGCATGACGTTACTTGTAAAATGATGACTAACAAAATTGGGAATGAGGATATGAAGGAGCCTATGGTAAAAGCAAAGCTTGTTGGTTGTAGGCTCCAGAGAGTTATACAATATAAGTGTTACAAAGTTTCTCATTCAAAAATGGCACTGCATTTTCTTCCTCAAAATTTTTTTTAAAAATCGCAACATTAGTATTTACTGGATTGAAATATGTTTGGCTTACCAGTGTTGTATGATTGTATACAGGAGAGCAAAATTATCCCAATGAGATAGAAATGTTTTTGTTGAATAGTTTTTTTTTTCTCTCGTTTTTTTTTCTTCACCACCACCACAAACACTACTGAATGAAAATAACTATATCTCCATGATCGAGTTGCATACCCGCAGACAGATAGAAGAGGAAGCTTTTTCATTCGTGATCTTATTTTTTTCGGCATCTGCATACCGTGTTACAAAATGATAACTCAAAGTGCTCACCTTAAACAAACTTTTTTTTTTTTTTTTGCTCTAATGGGGTACTTGGATCACTGTTCGTGTTATCTATTGGTAAAAAAATACTGCTTTTCATCGTCAGTCAATCATCTTATGTTTGGGGAAAAGCCATTAACATCAATGGCGAGCAAAGTCATTCTAATATTAAGGCTCTTTGTAGTGAAAGATAACAGAAAATAATTGTTTCCTCCAAACGCATTGTACTCATCACTAATAATTTCTTTTACAAAAATATTGATGGAGAATTTTGCCTAATTATCGAATTTATGGTCACGTTGTCTTTTGGACTAATGATAATTACAAGGCCGACTGTTGTACTTTCTTCACAATCTATTTATATCACTTGTTTTTACGTGTCACTTTTTTTTCTTCAATTCATATAGTTCTAACCTTCCCTAATGAGGTTGCAGTGCTTATTAGCCGTATTAGAGCAGTCGGGTTCACTGACAAGAATGGCAGTTTGCGATGCAACTTTAAATTGATACGATGGCAGTCAGACACGTTCATTTAATCAGCTAAAGGCATCACGCCTTCACAAAAACAGACAAAAGCTTTGAATGTGCACAGGCCAGGAAACATCGACGATTCGATGTTCTTTCGTAAGACTGCTTTCTACCAATGCTTGATTGAACAGCGAGAACTAACAAAAATAGCAGAACACAGAGGAAAATTTTAAGGATGATAGTAAGACAACATTGTGGTACACTTTCAGCTGTACATGGACTGTCGGGTGAGTAATAGAGATGGGCGTCGCGTTTTCTTTGTTTCCATGTCTTGTTTTTCGTCATTAGTAGATGCCATTGTATCGATTCGTTTTCAGCTTCATCCGATTTTCCTCCAGCCTACTCAGTTAATTGTTATCAAATAAATTATTCCTCCAATCAGTTAACGGTTAAAAGGATATTTTCAGGAGAAGAAAATCTGACTGTTTGTGCAGGAGGAAGCCAAAGCGATGTTTTCTAATACTCTAAATCAAATGAATATTTGAGCTTCGCAGATGTAACATGGATATATTGTTACATGTCATTGCTGAAAAGTGCGCTGATTGAACTTTAATGAACTTAATAATGGCGTGGCGTATGGCAAAAGTAAATATATAGTTAGATGAATCGAATAAATTGGATCAAATAAAAGTATCTCTGGAAAAAATTCATTTATATCAATCATATTAAATAGAATTTTGAGTTTTGGTAAAGGTTAAAATAGTTCGTGAGCAATCTTATTCGTTTTATGTTAGTTTGGAAGAATAACATGCTAGAAATGTCACCTGAAAAAGGGATTCCTCTTAAAATTCCCTCATGATTGAATTACGATATTAAGAAAGAGCTGAAAAGTTTAGACCAAACTTACCAAACTTTCATGTCACATGGGTCCAATATACCCATTTTTATGTGCATTACATGTGACTTTTATAAAGAAAACATCATTCCCTCGTGGCATGGTACTCCAGTGTTTATGGTAACGCGGGTTTCTAGAGTTGATTTGTAGCATCCACAAATGAGAATTGTGGGGAGATACAATAGCATCTATACGTTACTTATACCTAAATATCACTCTGCACTGCATTCCTCAACAGGGGGTACTTATCGGAATTATACAAGCGACTAGTGGTGTAGCTAAAGGACGGCAAAAAGGTCAAATATAGGGAGGGGGAAAGAAAATGAGTAGAGAATGAAAGGTGGAAAAGAAGTTCGCATTGTTTCAAAATAGTTAGATTGGTGTACACCCCCCCCCCCCCCCCATGATGCCAGTGCGCCCGTAATGCCTGGAACAATGCTAAGCCACTGCAGCAGCTTACATGCACACAAGATCTTTTCCTCTGAAAAATTGGTAAGGGTAAAATTCATGAGTTTTCTTCTTTGTGATTCTTTTTATTCAGGTGGCATGAAGTTCGGTTGCTTCTTACTATTGCGAAAGTCAGATGGATAGACTCCCTTGTCCATACTAAATGTCAAGGACGAATAACACAGAATTGTTAGAACAACATTTTGTGCTTAGGACATCCATCGTTACATGCTGACTGATTCAAATACGGCAAAACATAGTCTCTCGCTAATGAATCCAAGAAAGCGGTAAGTTAATTGGTCTGAACATTACACTGTATTACCGATTATCCGATTACCTTTTCAACTTATTAGATAACATCTATCTTTCTTTTTTTTACTGATAGAACGTTAGTTTCTTAACTTTAGATATTTTATAGTATGAAGTACAGTATCCTTTTAAATCACTTGTGGTAGTCTGTTCATATATATCTTTCCAGTAGAATATTCAGACCGTGAAAAAAGACGTTTTCGAGAATGATGATTGTGCAAAATACATTCATTTCTTGTCTTGTTCTTGTCCGTTTCAACTATTCCTCTGCCCTTTCTCTTTTTCCGTTTCTCCTTTTTTTCTCACTCTCTCTCTCTCCTTCTACTTCCCTCCTATCTATCATGTCTATGCCTGTCTATTTATCTACAGTTCTCTTTCTCTGCCCTTCTCTTCTCTTTCTCTCTCTCTCTCTCTCTCTCTCTCTTTCTCCACCAATCTCTCAGTAGAGGTTTGTTCCTTTTTTTTTCAATCATTTAAGATGATGTTTGTGGTCAATGTTTACACTCAAAAAGCCATTTTCTAATTGCAAAGGAATTTTCTTAATGTGTATTTTCCTATGAATGATGAGGCTTTAGGGCCGCAAACGTGACGCATCTCAACCTTTGCCCAGAAACGACCTTCCTATATTCTTGACAGGTCTCACCATATACAGCGTATTGACGCATCATGGTTTGCAGATTCCTAACCAAGTCTCTGTGTCTCTGTTCTTTCTTCCTCTACCCTGCTCTTAGGTCTGATTACCTGGAAAACAAGCGATGATTGTCCAGCCCTCCTGCGGTGCTTCGATATCAAGCATTTAAATCATGTACAGTAACACCTTAATGCATGCTTACCTTCGCCTGAACTAAACGTATACTACACATTTTACTAGGAATATCCACAAAATCAAAATGCCTTTTGCCTAAAAAGTGTAGAAATACAAACTCGCAATGTGGAGAAACTTTTGCCGGTATATCTGAATGATATATGATCACTATTGAATGACGAATAATTCTCTGTCTTCAGTGAAGTACTTTTTGTATGAAATCCAATTATTTACATGTAATCCTTTCCCTCATCAAAGACATCATGGACCTCTCAACAGTTTCGTGTTTCCGATGTTCTGCTGAGGTCACAACAGATGCGAATGCCTTAGCTGAGGGGACCGTTGATTCTTGCGCTCCGTCTGTTACTTTCACGGTTCTCTTTGTCCTTTGCGGAATGATTACCATCTTTTCCAACGTTGTCAATCTCCTCGCTCTTCATCACGCCCAGCAATGCTTTAACGACAACACGCGGATGTGCTTTCAAGCGGTAGCCGTTGTGGACTTCTTTGTTGGTCTCTTCTGTTGTACTTTTCATTCCATCAGGTTCTCAGGGTTGTCCATCTCAAAGACAAGGTCATTCTCCATCATTGGAGTCATTGGATGTTCAACACTCTTCAATCAATCCATTATGATCCTAGCCTGCGTCAGCATTGACCGGTATCTCGCCGTGACGCGGCCGTTGCGCTATCACACAATCGTCACCAAACGGCGCATGATCATATTGATCCTCTCAGGGATTACTATCGGCACTTTGAACTCATCCGCAAGCCTTTCTCACAAAATCCTTGCCGGAATCAGCGATCTAAAATTCGCATCTGTGGACATCGCCAACAATCCAATACTAGCTATTTACTTCGGACTCATTCTTGGGTCAGCTGGTGTTACAACCTTCTGCAACGTTGCCCTCATCACGCTGGCCAGGAAGCACCGACGTCGCATAGCCGCGGTAGCAAATAACAGCGAACGCGGTAAAGCAGACGATTCGGAAGCGGTCGGTCATCCGCGTCGCAGTAGCAAGGACCTACGGACCATTTTCGCGGTCACGGGCGCGTTTTACATAACATGGGGCGCACAGGTAACTGTGAATTTCACAAGTGCTGCAATCGGAAAGGAGATACCTTGCATTGCCCGCAACATCCTTCTTATATTTGTCATTAGCAACAGTTTCTGGAATGCACTCATTTATCTTCTCATGAATTCTACATTTCGAAAAACCGTCATTCGGATGTTCACCAGAGACGCCTTCATTGCCAATTTGGTCACATCTCTTGCCTAACATCGGATAGTCCGTTTTTATTTCATTAATGGCTGTCATGAATGTACTGACATATTGGATGAAGTATACTAGCAAGGTATCAGACAACAATTTGATAAACAGCGTTTCTACAAAAGGAAGTGATCAAGTGAAGTGTATTCATTTAGGCAACAGCGAAATAAGTTTCGATGAAAGTTATTATATTCGGCTGAACTTAGGTCGACCTTTCTTCTAATTAAAGACACCCAGTTTCAAACATGACTTAATATTATAACAGAAATGTGAAAGAATTTTTTTTTTTAGAGGGGGTCTCTTTTTATTTTTGGTCTTTCTTTCATTTCCCTTCATTACAAGCTACTTTAAAAATTACGTAACTAAGTGAAAAACAATCACATCACATTGCTGCCACGAGAATTTTAGTTGCCATTTTTTTCTTGTTTTTGCTCTTCTCTATGTTTTACAAGATCGTTTTTGTGCACGTTTGTTCATTCAGTAAAGAGTTTTAAGTAGGCCATGTAGGCTGCATCAAAAAGTTAAGCATTGACTCAACAATTCATTTTATCAGTAATGTGATTGCAGTTATTGAACACTGATTTTAGTTGTCACCGTGTAAACTGTGAGAACACTAACACCAATATTAGTGAACATTTCATATTATATACATGTATATATTTTGGTAATATTCATCGACGAGTGCCTAAACTAAGATGTATCTCTGTTCTAATTGTAAAGATCCAAACTGAATTTATTTTTTGGGGTTCATTGCTTTATTTATCATATTTATTAATACAGATACTATGCACAATATTATATCAGACATAGAAAAAAAAAACCGTCGCAGCTCAACCTCATCAACTGAATTTAAAGAACCCTCCTTGAGATAATTGTCAAAATGTTCTTTAAGTTAACACGTAATAAGATATAACTGTGTTGTTGTATGCATTAGAAAACATGGTTACTACAATTACTTTCAAACCTATTTTATTTCATACATTAAAAACAGGGTATTCAAATAGGTGTCCAGATATATTTACTTTTTGGGGTCAAGTGCAGTGTTTATAATTATTATGTGAATAAATCTACTAGAACATGTAGCTTAATCCATGGTTTCTTTTTCCAATGTGATATACATGACATGAGAGCGGAAATTGGCACAAGTGCTTTTACTAAACAGTCAGGTCGCGGCGTGGCGCGGCTGGGTAGAAATTTTCCAACATTTTTTAGGAATTTTATGTATGGTATTTTTTTTCTGGGTGACTCGCTGGGAAGAAAGTTTCCAACACTTTTTAGCAATTTTATGTATGGTATTTTTTTCTGAGCAGCAAAACAAAAAGGGATTTTTTTTTTCCCCCGAACATTATTCAGGAACTTTATGTATGATTTTTTTCCTTTTGTTTTGTTTTTTGTGAGCAACCAAAAAAAAGGGGGGGATTTTTTGTTTTTTTAAACAATTTAAAGGAATTTTTATCTATGGAATCTTTTTTTTTTGTCAGCTTTTTTTTTTTTTTTTTTTTTTTGACAAAAATGCTGCACCCTAATCTCCAGATTAGATTTAGAAATAAGCTGCCCGAATATCGGAACTTTGAAAATCCTTGGGGGAGGGGGCGGGGGCTGCAGCCTATTGCCAAAGGGGACGCATTTTGCCCGAATATCAACTTTTCAGTGTCGCTCGCGAGCAAAACAATTGGCCAGATCTTTTTTCTTTCCTTCCCTTTTCCTTTCCTTCTTTTCTTTCTATTTTTGTTTTCCTTTCCTTTCCCTTTCTCTTTTCTTTTCTTTTTTCTTCTTTCTCTTTTCTAATTTTCCTTTCCTCCTCCCTCTCCTTTTTTTCACCCTCCTTGTTTGTTTTTTTTTGTTTGTTTGTTTGTTTGTTTGTTTTGGGGTTTTTTTGCTGACGGAGGTGGCACATTCGCCACACTTTGCGACACTTGAAAGTTAATATTCAGGCAAAAGGCGTCCCCCTTTGGCAATAGGCTGCAGCCCCCCCCCCCCCCCCCCTTCCCGAGGATTTTCAAATTTCTGCTTTTCGGGCAATCACCATTTCATATTCGGGCAGCTTATTTCTATTTATGTTTATGGAGATTAGGGTACGGCATTTGAAAAAAAAAAGATTCCATACATAAAATTCCTAAAAAGTGTTCGGGAATAAAAATATCCCTTTTTTTTCTTTCTTTTTTTGCTGCTCAAAAAAAGAAAGATACCATACATAACATTCAAAAGATCATTTAAAAGATCATTTATTACAAGAGTATATTCAACACCCATTGTTAATATCATCTTACTTACGTGTAGATAGTAGCTACTATATTTTATGTCATACAATCTTTTTACAATGTAATCCATTTATAATGTAAGTGTTTTCATATTTGTCTCAAGGGCGCCACACCCTACTAGCAGTATTGCTATCTTGTTTTTCAAATGTATACTATATTGTGATCAATTTTTGGTAATAAAGTTCTTTCATTCATTCATTCAACATTCCTTAAAAATGTTGAAAAATTTCCACCCAGCGAGCCGCGCCGCGCCTAGCCGCGACCCGACTGTTTAATAAAAGCCATCTTAACAGTAATATGTAAAATTAAACAAGTAATCTTTGTATATAATACCAGGGGTGGTTTCCAGATTTTGTAAAAGGGAAGGTGCAATCGGCAAAAAAGGCTGAAACGCAAAACAAAAGGTCCACCAACCATAAAAAGTGTGATCCCATTTTTAAAAATTCTCACAAACAAAAAAAATCAATGATAATGATAGTAGTCATAATGGAGGATAATAATAAAAACAATTATAGTAGTGATAATAGTTATAATAATAATAATAGTAATAATAATGAAAATAATAATGATAATAATAATGAAAATAATAATGATAATAATAATAACAATAATAATAATATTGAAAATAATGATAATGATATATTGAAAATGGGTCTTCAGAGTTTGGGAGTTTGGGTGTTTTCATTTACAACAAGAAATCTGACAAAAATATAGTGGTCTGGAAGGTGAAAGGTTATCAACAATGAATAGAAGGTAAATTTTCATAATAATCATGGGTATTCCAAAAACCTGAGTGTGTTTATTCACAGGTGAAATTCTCTGACAAGTGAAAATGGGTCCGCCTCCCCATGACACCCCCCCCCCCACGCCCCCGCGCCCTTGGATCCGCCTTTGAATATACATGTACAATTCTACAAATAGAACTAGTCTGTTAGAACGATTTAAACCTCCTAGCCGCAGTGTCAACGTCTTTTTTGCAGTACACTGATGGACATTACCACTTTGTACCATGGAGAAAAATTGGAGCCTGGGCATGTAACACAAAGATTTAAAATAATGCCCAGAGCATTTGTCGCCGGAGCATAGTCCTATCACTTCAATACTGTATTAGATTTTCAAGCATTTTTCTTTTCTTTTATTTTCTTCTTTTCTCTTTTTTTTTCCGGACAAGCCAATTGTGTTGGCAGGAAAAAGGATTCACATCGTCAGAACATCGGTGGCAGTTGCAACAATAATCACAAAGGCATGTTACTCAGCCAATATTGTCCACGGTCACGGAAACCTATAGGGACTAGAAAATCATAAGAACATTCATCAGTGGCACCCAAAGGTCATCACGTTCTGGTTGTATGCCATCAATGTGGTGACCAATAGGAAGGATGTTGTTTTAACCCATCGACTACTGAATTCACCCATTCCCATAGGATTAAACACAGGAACCACCCGGTTCCCGTAAGCATTGGGTTAATACGGATGTGCGCATAATTAACTGAGGAGGACAAAGAGAAATCGAAGGAGTTTTTAGAGATTGCCAAATGGCAATTAGAGAGGGGTACTTTCTTGATTAATCGATATACCATTCAGGCATAAAAGTAGTGTAAAAGTATTGTGTTCTATTTTAGTCAAATGTACATATTAGTTTTATTGACTCGGTAAAATAGCTCCGTATTTGCTTACGTAAATAGCATAAGCATATCAGTGCTTATCTGAGACTCCCAGTCAAATATTTCATATTCCCATTGAACATACATGTACATTTAGTTCGTTTTTTATACTCCTTTTATTCGTAAGATTTTTTTAGGAAAGGGTGAGATATCCTTGCATGAACGCTATTTGACGGTGCTCTATAAAAGTCATCAGCAATAAACAACTACCTGGTTCGATTTTTCAGGAAAAAGATGCCAACAGATAAAAAAAAGAAAGTAATAAACAAAGAAGAAAGAATAGAAACCACAGGCGACTAGTGACCGGCCAAATGCAAATCGATAACTTTCCTTCGTTGAAGGCTTTATGCAACAAACAAAGTGTACATAAAAAATATAGAACCTATGAGATATCGCGTTTGCTAACGAGTAAATGAATGAAATTGCCTTATTTTTATCTTCTTTATTTTTGTAGTAGTTATACACAGTAAAAACGCTGTTTTTAAAATGTTGTTTAAAACTTATACAACCTGTTTAGTATTTAAACAGATTGTTTACAGTATGAACTGTACAACGGGTTGTTCGGTTCATATTGTCAACAACTGTTTGCATTTTTAAACAGCGTTTTCTCTGTGTATATTCTTATTTTTTCCCCCACCTCAATTCACCAATCGTCGTTTCCTACCGTTGTTATTTCAAATCAGAAAACTTCGTTCTTTCATTATCATGATTTCTAGTGAAACTAAATAAAAATAGATCAACTTTAAATTTCACACTTTCTTCCCGTAGGATACAAGTGGTGAGGTAAATTGACTGGTGAGTCTACAAAGTGACGCTATGTTCATGATGTGGCAGTACTGGTTCTTTCAATTTTACCGAATTTGTCGATCTTTTCCTTTTGGCATGTTAGGGATAGAGGACAATATAGCTAAAGGGCAAACCAATTCAAGAAATTAACTTGATTTCTTGTTTGATGTTAGAAGGCTAGAAATTCGCCTAAATTCACCTATGGAGATAATAAATGGGCAAAACGTTACAACAAACATTGTACAAAAATTGAATTGTATCCACTCTCCCTTTTGATATTAAGAATTTCACTTTCACGAAAAGGTAGCGGTTTAAACACATGTTTTCCAGACAGCATCAAATACTTGCACTTATAAAATTCCGTGCAAATGCATCACCTGACAAATCTGGCAAACAACAGTTGGATTAACAGACTAGAAATTAGATCTTTTTGTGAGGTTCAATGTCGACTATTCTCAGAATTAGTCATGGATTGTGTCAATATCTTGAGACAATGTGAAAAGATTCCTGAAAAATTTGGCAAGACAGGTATATTAAACAAGAAAGACAGTCAAAGCAAATATCTGTATCTCATACAGAAAATTATCTGATTAAACTTTCAGGCTTACGTCATCGGTATGCAGAGCTTTCTTATTTCCTATTCCATACATACACCCCCCCCCCCCCCTCATTCGCCTCGCGTATACACACACTTTATAAAGTGTCTGTTTGGAGTCAGAAGGGCGTTAGGTCCCCTCATTTGTACACAGGTAATAACGCCCTTCTAGCTCGAAACAGACGTCTTCCATCCCTCTCTCTTTCTCTCCCACTCTCTTCTCGCCTTCTCATTCTATTCGAAATGTCTCTATCTAAGCCTTGCTATTATGCATGTTATCATCACCAACTATCTAAAAGATACAGTAATTGTTAAAGCATTTTGATTCGATTAAAATACAAAATATGTGATGTGACAACATTGTATTAAAATCAATGTTTAATCATTTTATTGTCCCTTTTTAAATACACACATTTTATCTATCTCTTATATGCGTTTCCTCACTCTCTTTTCCTCTCTCTCTGTTTCTTTTCTCCCTCTTTTTCTCTATTCACTCTTTCTTATTCCATTAGAATGACTGTATTAAACCTTGCCACATTATTTAAATATATTACCCCAAATATCTAAAGTTTTGAGGATGACAATATCATTTTATTTGTACATCACACGCACGAGTGTCTCTAGTAAACAAGTGACACTATCGTAAATCCACTGTTACTCAAACCTATTCCCACGTCTCTTTAGGCAGAAGATGAAGAACCGTTCGTCCATGCAAGTCACACTACTGCTCAGGGAAGTTCAGTGTATTTTTTTGTAATAAAGTTAGAATTAAACACATGCAGGGCAAGCCCTGCAGCTAATTCATATCGAGATGATTTGGGGGATAACTGTTCATCAATGCTTTCACTCATTTTGGTATTTGTTTGCTATTCTTTCCGCCTTGAATTGCACATTAGCGGTTTACGGTCGGCATGGTCGATCCAGAGGCCTCTTCTCATTACACTTCTATTCCTTATCATCTCTTCTATTTATTTTTTTTCGGGGGGAGCGCAGCATCGTAAGGACGAACCAGTTTAATTTTTTTTTTTAACCGTATATCTTTTTGCCCACTAAATGCATTTCAAAAAAACCTATCAAATGTTCTTAAGTTTCACCTCTTCACCGATGTCAAACCGATCAAAAACCCGACGAGATCTTGACCATTCAGGATAATGATTTGTGTATGTTTGTTTGTTTATTTGTTGTTTCATTGTTGTTCTTGTTGTTTTTGTTTTGTCTATTGTCGATGTTACAGCAAGTATGCATTTAACACGTTCATCTCTTGCTGTGTTATGTGGTTCAAATGTTTGTATTTCTCCTGCTTCAAATCCAAGCCTGTACTTTAAAATTTCACCACATGCGATATACATGTATGATGCTAAAAGGCTAAATATAAACTGCGCAAAAGGCATAACAGTGTCATTCCGAGGTGGGTCCAGCGTTGTTGTTTTTTGCTGGGTTTTTTGTAGGGTTTTTTTTTTTTTCGTTTTATTGTTTAAACATTACTATTTTGTTTTGTTAGGTTGGGGGTTATTTTCAATTTGAAGAGGGGTAACATGACCAGTGTCCAACGAATTGGCGTCTAAGTGCCTTTGTTTCAAGAATGGAATCGACAATGACACTCATTGAGTCGTATGTCATCATTTCACTTTAAATCAGAAATATAAACATCGAAATCCTTTCAAAGTACATTTCACATAGCGGAAAATACGCAGTGAATGCGGTAACAATTATAAATCCAACCTGAACAATAATCCATAAAGATAAGATTTGAGCCCTCTTGTATAAACAGGTGCGTTTAAACGCAATTCAAAACTTGCGTTTATTTTTTTGAGTTGCGATTAAACGCAACTTTTTATGCCAGAGGGCAGTGGAGTCGTCAAATTTATGTTGACAAATAAAGGTATACCTTTTATATATATATATATATATATATATATATATATATATATATATATATATATACAATTGTAAGGAAATAACATATACAACAGCTTTGGCAACTCTCGTGGAAATAATTATAATTGTGAGAAATGAAAATGAGAGAATAATGGTTGCGTAGCTTAAATCAAAGATCCCCAGAGCTGTCCTCCCAAAAATTCAAAAAGGGAGGACAGCTCTGGGGATCTTTGATTTAAGCTACGCAACCATTATTCTCTCATTTTCATTTCTCACAATTATATATATATATATATATATAATTAATATATATAATTAAAAATTCTGAAAGCACTAAGTTCAAACAAATGAAAAAACAAATGAATTTCATTTGTCCACAAATGGTCATACCCTATGCTTTGAAATAAAAGGGAAACTCCACCCTGATACAAGAAATAAGAAAGTTATGAATTGGTTGAAGTTGTAATGCACCCAAACACAAATTGGCAACTCCGTGAATTATCATGAGAGGTCCTCTCCCATTTATTCAGGACTTAAAATATCATAAATTTTTATTTCCTCTAAACATGCTAAAGAAAATATTTTATCATATATGCACCCTACATTTAATCACTGCATATATGTTGTTTACACAAAACCTTTAGGAAAGAAATATATTCGTTCATCAGTATTATAAACTAAGAAAATTAGAAATTATGAAATTTTCTCTGCAGAGTAAATTGGTGAGAACCTCACAATATGTGTCACGGAGTTACCAATTTGTGTTTGATTGATTACAACTTCAGAAGATCATAACTTTCTTATTACTCTTATCGGGGTGAACTTCACCCTCTAACTCCAGAGCATCGGTTTTTCTCAAACTCTCACATATCTGGTTTTTTTTCTCCTTTATCTGCTATCATTCAAACTAACTGAATATCAGGGTGGACTTCCCCTTTGAAAGTCAAAAAGTTCTAGATGACCGTGAGTTATTTCCTTTTTTGTGACGGTGACTTGTTTTAGCTACAACTTTAAGGACAGGCAAGGGCGTGGTCATTACAGTACATCTCGTCGATACAATGAATCCATTTAATATGAACCATTTTCAATTACAGTTCAGTATTTGCTCAGGTCACGCATAAAATGTCAGAGACATAACAAATTCAATATCTAAACTCCAAAACTGTGATTTTTAAGAAAAATGTCTTATTTTGCCCGGAGTGCAATTAATCAAAGGTTTATCATGAACTAAATTAAATCACAGGCCGGCTGACTGACTATCTTTGTGAAGTAATATACCTCAAAAGGATTAGCTGAAAGGCTAGAATACATTTTTTTTTAATCTTATATAATAAGAAATCTAGATACTATCTGCGCATGAGCAGATAATGGAATTTTTTCCACATTCCAAAATCCAATAAAAAGAATACAAGATATAATTGTTCATGGAAATCGTTAATCATGAATGCAGCAAAGTGCATTCTATGATACCCAGGAGGGGATATTATTTTTAAGAGAACAAAATTAAAAGCTATTCGTTAAGCCCGTGCTTTGAACTTCTCCACGTCTAAAAACAAAATTAAAGTGTGGATATATTTTGTGGTCATTTGTAGAATGTGCTAACCACAAAGTGGTTCCTGTTTCATGAAACTTGTTATCAATAACAACTGTCCCATTTCTATGACAAAGCTGGTATCAGCCAATCACATTCAAGGATTTCAATAGCTTATAACAATTATTTCAACTTGTTTTGATAACAAGTTTCATAAAACGGGGGCGCTGTGTGTTTAATTTACCTGATCAAAATAGACCTATGTGCCTATCATCATCAAGGTATTAAAATTAAATGAAGTCATATTAGAATATACAGTATTTGTAATTAAGACAGTCAACAGTAAACAATTCTTAAATATATTTTACTTAACATGGAAAATATTTGCATGCGCCATGTCACTTAAGTATCAAAACACTAGTCTAAAGGGTTTTTACAGCCTACTGGTTTGGGTTGTATATGTAAAATAAGCATTCGCCCACTGCCACATTCATTCCTTTTCTTTCGGGGGTATTTTTCCCCAAATTCATTAGAAATATCTTTATATGCAAAATATTTACAATGCTATAAGAAAACAAGAAACAAGAAACTGATCAAAGTGATACGGAAATATCATCGCATAAATTTTCAAACAAAGATACATTGTAGTTTAAACAAGTGAGAACGAGCCATTTGTCAGTAAATCTAATAAATGCTATAGTGGGAGGTTTATCATACGGTAATAGAATATTATACATGTAATATCGCAATGATGATAATGTACATAATCTTGTAGACAAATCGGGGAAATTTGCTGTCCACAAGCATGTCCTAGTACAGGTTAATACAAAACATACAACAAGGGACCATGCAGACGTCCGGTATTTTTTCGTCCCGTATTTCCATCATTTGTCTAACGTCTCGTGTCAAACCTGCCTGGGACGCCATTTTGTCCCTTATTTCAAACATCATCGTTGCAACGACAGAATGCTGAACGTGATATATAACACTGAAAATGGCAAATAATAAAAAGTGAATGAAATCAAATGAAAAAAAAAAGTACTATCTTGTATCATGCGAATGCACAAAAGACGACTGGGGTCGGCCAATATCGTGTTGCTATTTCCATTAATGCATATATATATATATATATATATGCTTTTTTAAACGACCCTAGGTGTTAAAACCGAGTTATTGATGTAAATACGTTCTCCACTATCTTCACGGGGAGTGCTCTCATCAGCAGTTGCATAAGTATGTTCCATGTCCATTCTCGCAGAGATCCCTTTCTCGACAGTACAGTCAGGGCCCCCGCGAGGGGGACAGTCAGCCAGCTTGATTGGAGTTTCGTAAGTGTGTAATGGCATGTAATCATCTTGCTGGTCCTGCATTTGCGTAATTGAAAGATCAGCATAAGCTTTTTCTTCCGGCTTCTGAAAAAAAAAAAAAAACATTTACAAAGGAAAACGTTTACAAAGTGCCTGATCATTTTCTATAAAAGTCTAATAACTGAGGGGTCCCATACTGAACCATGCAATCACTTACACTGATTAGCGTATTTGTAAAGATCAGAGTTTCGAAACAAATATTGACATGAGTCCTCTAAATATTCACTGTTTGGTTAGTTTCTAGAACTTTGATATCGGCCTAGCATGGGTATTAATATACTTTAACTTTATTTTATTATTTACAAAGATAAAACGTGCAAAACAAAGGTCTACGCTACGTAAATAAGGATTTTTGTTATAGAAAATCACTTACGACAAAGGATGAACTCGGACGCGAGGCGGTATGCGTATTTCTACCCTCTGGTAATGAACTCATTCCTCTTGCTTAACAACCAAATAATCAATAGGAGAAAACAATTTCATGAATAAGTATATTTGTTTTTTTTTTTTTTTTTTTTTTTTTTTGTCTTGTAATATTAGTCATTGAATAAAAACAACGTAATATACACACCAATATCTTTTACAATGCCATAACAATGAATTAAACCGGCGATGCAAGGGACACATTGGCCCAAAACTTTTTTTTTTTTCAAGTACTCCCCCCTTTTTATTTCTAATAAGTACAAATTTTCCCTTTTGATAAGTGTGCCGTTTCCTTCTAAGTGTTTGTAGCTATGGTATTAAAACAAATATGCTTTTGCTATCATTTTTTTTATTTTCGTTAACATCAAAATTTACAAACCTCGTTTATGTTTCCTGGACAACCAGCATCTGATGAAGACGAAAATTATGACTATGAAGATCACTATAAGCGCCACACTTATGAATATCGACATGAATCTGTTTCGAAGTTCCGGATCTGCAATGTAAATTGAAGCATATTCAAAGAGTGTGGTTCCAAAACATGTTACATCCATTAAACTTATGAGAAAAAAGTGGGATTTTTAATGCTCCTTTTTTCATTAACCATTTAACATGAAACAGATTCATTTTATACTAATGTGTCATGTAATTTAAATATTATTACCTTTTTAAATATCTAACTACTTAATTACTTTTTAGCTGATTTTTTTTCTTAACTAATTAGATTTTTTTTCAAATAATGAGGATTTAGTGTGTTTTGGAACAGCACCTTCTATTGCGTGTGAGGGGGATGAAGGTCAGTGCGTGATCTTTCACACATGTCACGCTGCTCTATTCTCCTGGAAGGTCTTTGTTATGTTGATTTAACACGTTCTAGAACTTCACTGAAATGGATGTAGCGTATTTTCAAACCAACGTCATATTACGGACATATCTTTGTTTTACCTTCCCAGAGGAAATTTGACTTTCTTGATGTGTCAGACAGTAGCTACTGGAAATGAGTACATTCGTGAGAAAAAAAATATCAAAATGGATGTAGCATAATTTGGAACCGAACTCTTCATGAATATAGCAAGCATTATAATTGTGAGTTATGTACATTAAGGCTTGTAATATGTGAGCTGATATTTTTGAAAAGTTTAGTAGAACATGTGTCAGATGTTTGGACGAAAGCACAATTTCAGTACTTGCCCGTGGTACTTTTTTCCAAACACACGCCATTGCATACCACAGTAGCTATCAATTTTGTTTAATTAAGCAAAAACGATGTGAATTCATCTGAGTTTTTGTAGTATTTTTTTTCCTATTCACCATTATGTTGTTTATCTTGACTTACATGTTTTTCTCAGATGGAAGACTTTGTGATCTGCTCCATAAGTATTGTTGGCAACGCAGCTGAAGTTGGAATTATCCATTTCTGGTTTCACCTCAGTAATAATTAGCGTACTGGTAACGACACTCATATAGTCTGTTTTCTGTTCGGATTGAGTCACCAGTGTTCCATTCCCGAGTTCGTTAGAACGATTACCAAGCCGTTGCCATGTAATGGAGGGACTCGGGTTTCCCTCAGCATCACAGATCAGGATGACATTTGAACCTTCCAGGACAACCACCTTGTTATCGTCTTTATTGCGAATTGTACCTGGAACTGAAACGTGATTTTAAAATGACACTTTTATGATCTTCAATGATTATTATGATTGGGACACCAATGGAGAGAAAATATGTAGTCTACATCCCAAAGTTTGACTAAATGCCTTCGAAAACCAATTAACATTTGGTCAAGTAAAAGAAAAATACAGAATTTTTTATACTGAACCAAATGCAGCGCCAACATGCTTCATAGTAGTAGAGCATTAAGTAGGCCCCATATTTATTTAAAGAGAAAGTTGAGTTCTGGCAAACCTGAAAAATACATTGCGAGCTTTCTCATTCTTTTTATGTCAGTGAGGAAGAATATTGTAATAGAAATGTCCCGTGAAAATGATTTCTCTTCAAATGCCCTCATATTCGAAATGTAAAGAGAAATAGCTGAAGTGTTTGGACCAAACAGTCAAGCCACATGTGTGTGTGTAGTCCAATGTAAAAATTTCTGAATGCACTGCTTGTGCTTTTCAGATAAATTGGGTCAATTTCTTATCACTTGCATGATTCTAAAACCTCAACCATGTCAACGTATGCCCCAAATTTGTATTTTCTATATCACCAACCTTCCCAATTGCTTCGAGATGATTTCACCTGTACCTTTAAGAAACCTTCCCCCAATTAGAGGCATACTGAAAATGAACCGCTATTAATTTTTTTTTTCTAATAACAAATTAAAACAATTATAACGCATATGACAACGAATGCAATCCCTATAGGCTTGCAAAAGGAGCAAGGATAAAGGGGCTAATATCCACTCACATCCTACAATAAGCTGGTGGTCTGCACTGCTTGTTGGTGGAACGTTGTTGTCTGCGATGCACCTGTATATCCCGGCGTTGGCCCTGCTCAACTCAGAGAACATCAGGAGCTGGGATCCGTTCTCGACGGTGCCTTGGTAGGGTGAAAGACTTGGGTCATCAGGAGAAATCCACACTAACGCTGGTCTTGGTCGTCCCTCAGCAGCCTCGCAGAGTATTTCCAAATCTTCGGTCCCTTCGGACACTGTACCCGACGGCTTGTTGCTCGTGATTTGTGGAGTCGAGGGTGGATCTGCGTTTGGTTAGCAAATTATTAAAATAGACATCGAACTTCCCATTCTCAAAGCATTTTTACTACTTTCGGTCCATCCATCTCGCACCTCTTCTAAAGTGACATACAGAACTGGTCAAGAATTAATAGAACACCCTGTAAAATGAATAGATTTAATGTTTAACAAATATATCTAGTTCTTGATCACCACAACTTCTGGTTGTTGAATTAAGAAATTTGTGTACTGACAGCCTATAAGAAAGTTCTGGACTATCATGATGTCCAGTATAAGTAAGATTTCTAAGTCAATTTCTTCCATACCTCTTCCCCCTCCGCATACATTCAGTACAGTCTGGCTTTTATCTATGCATTGTTAATATGTTTTCATCTTTTCTTGAAGCTCATAAGCCGTTTAATCATTTCTGTAGTTCAATATAGAGTGATTCTCTATGAGGTATTTAATCAGTAAAATATTTGTTGATTCGGTAAGTCCCAAGCTCAGTTTATCAGGTTCAAATTCTTGATCTTGGCCCATTAGGGGAGACCCCTGCCCAATCCGTCAAACAATTGGTGCATCCTTTTTATACAGGTTTTTCCTCCATGATTTATATTAGAGTGTTGAATGAATTTCTTTTTGTTAAGTTCATCTAATGCCATGCCTTTTAAGCAGGTTGATGGTACAACTTCTTTACCCTTGGTCCATTTCTTTTGGAAGTTGTTCTGTTCAAACACTACAAAGAGGCCTCCAGAAAATTATAGACTAACGTCCATGCTGGACCGTGGATGACATCGATGAAAGTGAACAGGCGCATTCATCAAAATGCTCTCACCCTATAATGTGTTTTGAATAATTCGAATTTCTGTAAACAAGTGCAGATAACTCAATACATTTTCTTTCCGGAGTAGCCTCTGTGAGGGGTTTATTTGGAGAGTCAGACTTTCCTTCCAATTTTCACCACTATTTAAAAAAAAAATTCTGTGCCTGTCAGTGAAATTCAGAAATTCTGGAACAGCCCCAGTGTTAAAAGAGATCAGTACACTGACACGATGCTCAAACATATGAAGTTGATATTTGAGTTGAGTGGATGGCCATAGAAATATATTTACCGAAATTTTACTAAATATAGACTTGACAATGACCCAGGGCTTTAACCAATTACCGTATTGCACGATTCAGCAACCAGAAATCGTGGATATATAAAAAAAAATATTGTAAAAAAAAATCAAAACCAAATGTGACCATTTTAGCAGGTGTTCTGATAACTGTAACTATATACTGTATTTGCAAGTACATGTATACGCATCTGTCACAGGAATCTGCCATTCCTGTGACTTCCCTATCAAAGTTTGGTAGCAGAAAATGATCACAACTTGACATATTTCAAGCTATGGGCCATATACTATTTTAACATTTATAAGTGACGTTCCTGTCGAACATTCAAAAGAAAGATTTTCAGTTAAAAGAACCTTCTCACGATTCGCTGAGAAAATTAGGCGGAATCTTAAATTATGATGAAAATTTTCAACTTGGTACACCTAATGACTCCTAGTCTGAAAAGTAACAGAACCGAATTTCCAGATGAATAATTACAGTCTATGGACCTATTGTTTCGGGAACGCATGGTCTCTTGGCCGGGCAATGACTGGCCTGCATTCTTATCAAAACCCTCTCCTTTATGATATATCATAATTTGATGTTACAATTCTAAAGTTAATAAATGATGAGGAAATGTGGCGAAAAGAAAAAAAAAATCGAATTTCGAGAGTGAATTGAATACAGCGATGATATAAAAAAATATATAATATCACTTTTTTACAATAAGCAAATACATTTTATTGAGAACCTATGATATTAGTAGGATTCTTTACCTGGGATCTGAGGATCAACTTACATATAACGTCTGGAAAGCATGCTTGGGAGCATACGGTTGAACATCTGGGACTGGAACTGACACAGCAGATGAAGCTCTCTTCAAGGTCCTCTTTCGTGAAGTTTCTCGCGTAGGTCAGAATTGTCTTCGTACCAAAGGGTTTCATGATCTCTTCAAAATATGTTTCCACCTTACTGAGATCTGCTGTTTGTAGATCTAGGTGTGGATATTTTTTTAAAAATGTTGCCTATCGCGGTTCTATAAGCATGATAAGCAGTGAATCAATGCGGCAAATAAACACTTTGGTTTCTTTCACTCCGTGTCTATGATAGTGTTCTTATTATTTTTCATGGAGAGTTTTGAGTATTTCACATACAGGTAGAGTCTTGTGAGATAGTCTTTCATATGTTTCCCATCAGTGGTGTACCCTACCCCACCCTTCCATATCTAACTGCCAAAATTGAAAAAGACACAGAAATAAAGGGAGAGGAGAAATGCAACCCCGACATTAATCCCTTATGTTATGTTATGGTCTTAGTTTTTCGCATTTTATACACCTAATTGTTTCTGTGCCCCTCTTCCCTAATTACAAAAGTGCCCCCTCAACAGCTGGATCCATACTACTCCACTCGTACCAATTGCAATTGTAAAACTATATCATACCTGAAGACAATACCAGAGAAGATGCTGGATTGCTAGCTCCAGAAGTGCATTTCAATATCCCGGACGATCCTGCTTCTACTGCAGGGCAGACGGTTACATCAACGGATGTAGGACAGTCTTAAAAGGAGCAAAGAAATTCGATAACATTCCATTGGACTAAATAAGATCGTGATATTTTCCTTCACCTTCTTTATTTCATTTTATACACAATTACTGAACTTACTCAATTTACTTAATCCATCGACCAAATATTGTGTGCATAGGCATACGCACACAATCTCGCCCGGGGGGGGGGGAGTTGGGCTAGCGTCTCTTGCCGGAATATCAACTTGTCAATTATTCACATTTTTCGAGAGAGTAAGGAGTGTTTAAAACTTTGACTTTTTTTATTACAGTTAAAAATATTCGTTTACAATACCTTATAAACTAATCGACACTGAAGTGATGCAAGAAAAAATAAAAGTGGTACAACGTGTATACATCACATTACAATAAACAGTCTAACACTCGTCTGCGAGTACCTTAACAAGTATTAAATCCAATTTACTGTTTTGGTAAGATCCTCCTCCCCCCCCCCAAAAAAAAAAAAAAAAATATAATAAATAAATAAATAAATAAATGAAATAAATAAATAAATAAATAAATAAATAAATAAAAATGTGTAAGATTTGTTTGATGTGAGTTGAAGAAAAGGAAGATACTAGTAACAACAGACAAATGTAAAACCTACGGTGAAATCATGGTCAAATGATTCTGAGTATCTGATTGGTCTATTTCAAACAGAACACATTTTATCAAAGAATACATATTGATGTAGCTCAAGGGTATATTTCAACTCACATTCCACAACAAGGGTGTCACTAGTCGCTTTCACTGGTTGTGAGAGAACGTCATGGATGACATGGCACTCCAGAGCAAGACCGTTATCCTCTCTCAGAGGAAGGTATCTCAGCTGGCTCGTAGCGTCGATACGGTTGTTGACGTCTACAGACACCTGCAGTGTTGCATCGGCGCTGAGGTTCCGGTTTCCGATGAACCACTGGAATGACGGGGAAGGGTGGCCGTTGTCAGCCTGGCAAGAGATGGAGGTCTGCTGGTTTTCGATGAGGTTATCAGGAATACTAGTGATTACTGGCGGATCTGGCGGACCTGGTTCATTGGTGGTAATTAAAGAAAAATTAATGTTATTACTTTATCCAGCATCATGATAACTTCAATCAATTGAAGAAATTATAAAAGAAACACAAGGCGAAGAGGAAGATGGATAGAAAATCAAACTGGTATTCCTTCTTGAGCAATATTTTATTTCTCTTCGACTCACTAAAGAGAGAAATTCTTAAATTTTAGGATAGCTTCATCCTACCATCAACTGAGAGTCGAATGCTGGTATCACGGCTTATTCCGAACGTAGTTGCCTGGCAACGGAGAACCTGCTCATGGTTCTCTCTAGTAGGGTGGATGATGATGCTGCTGGATGCATCTGACAACCTACTGTCGTCTGTATTCGGGGGAAACTCCGGTCTGCCGACCCCAGACGATACTTGGACTCCGTCTAGGTACCATGTGATAGCAGACGCCGGTCTTGTTCCAAGGCTTTCACAGGTGATGGTGCTTGAAGTTCCTTCTCGCAGGGTGAGCGTCTCGCCGTCGGAAATGATGGCAGAGTTGAATATGATGTTGACGTCGCTTGGAGGAACTGCATGACATTAAACACAGAGCGGGGAATCACATCCAGGATGTTACTAGTGAACATGAATTATGATTTAATCGTCTGACAGTACTGTAATCTTGCTATCAAATTGCACCAATGAAATCTTCAGAAACACGAGCCTTTGGAAAAACGACATGTAACCGTTCTATTACGCAACGCATGGTCAGTAATACTAGCTAGAATTTCCCTTCATCCTTAGCTCGTTTAGTAGCAGTCATAGAATTTGATACAACATTATTCTGCAGATATTATTTATTTGGTGTACTGTAAGTTTGATTTCATTTGGATCTGTGAAACTCTATTTTCTGTCATTACCAGAAGACACGATTAGCTATGTGAATAAAAGAGAAGAGGGACCTGTATACCATCCCGATTACCTATGTGAATTAAAGAGAAGAAGGACCTGTACAACCTACCTTGTACATCAAGCTGAATGAACTTGGTCAAAGACATATCCAGAGCCGGATGGGTCGCTTCACAAGTAACCGACGTCAGATGGTCAAACATGGACGGTATGAACGTTACATCCCTACTGGACATGGTCAGTTTACTCCCGGTCACTGTCTGGTCATCCTTGACCCCCTGTGTGATCTGGGCGGTGGTTGAAGCCCACTCGAGATCTGCAGGAGGGTTGGCCCCTGGTTGGGTGGAGCAGGAGACGGTGTAAGACTGGCCTGAGAGGAAAGGCACAATATCACCCTGCTCATGGCCACCTGGTGTCACGGTGTCTGACAGCTTTAATCCTACAGGAGGAACTGCAGTCACAAGCAGAACATCTTGTAATACATACATACATATCACTTAAAAAGCGCTTTTTCAAGAGATACAAAGCGCATTTTCATTACTTATCATTGCCCAGTTGCCGTCAGATATACCGTTACAAAAAAATTAAGACACGTCAGGGGACAAAAGCTAATGAAGTATGACGTGTGTTTGTTGTTTTTTTTATTATTATTAATTACATACAGCCAATTAGAGCCCATTGATGGTAATGAGTAATGAATATTCATATAAATATCACGCGTTGACCTCATTTGCATACAGGTATGATTAAAAAAAAATAGCCAGTGGGCATAGCGTACTGCAGGTAGTTGCATGCGAATACTACTAATGTGTGTACACTTATGGCGTGGGCGAACTGGCCTTGCCTAGCTCAGTCTAGAATGGCAATGCTCATGAATATTGAAAAGGTACCTATGGCGAAGTCATGCAAATTTCCTAGAAAATTCTCATGAATATGCATGATGATCTGTTGCAACTCTTTACTTCGGTTCTTTGTAAATGAACAACGTGACTTAAACTGAATCGCCCTGTCCAAGTTGGTCATCCGGATGAACATATTCCACCGTAGAAATGCGTGTTGTGTTTTAGGGCTAAATTTCACTAGAAAGTGCCATGTCATTTAATTTTCAACTCGAAAAGTATCTATGTAAAATGTTTACAAAAGTGGAAAAGTTTGGCATCTACAGCAAGTCTAAAACCTATATTTTCATTAAAATCGGTTTGCTTGTTTTTTACAGAAAGATACATTCGGAAAGATATGGTTTCGTAAAGAGGACAGTGTATGTAAAAAGCCTATACCTAATGGTGCTCCCTGTTTGATGCGTTTCGAATACACTCGGCCTCTATGGAGGATGCCACTTTACTTATTGTAATACCGGATTCCATATTTTATGCTACACAAATCCTTTTCCTACAAGTATTAAAAAAATAATTTTTTTAGATTTTAATTTCAGTTAATGAAAAACTGACGTACTGTTCATACCCACATGTAACCTGTTTTGGCCTCATGTCAGCCAAACATGGGGGAGAATTATGCATTTTGCGAAAAAACGCGGAATAGGGAACGGTTCTTTATAATGCCTTACAGTTTTCACATATCATTATACTGACTATTGATTTGGATAAAACCTTCACTACGTAGAACCGAAAAATAAAACAATGAAAAACATTACTATGGAAAATTGAATAATAAGAATTTCTTGAAACGATAGAAGATTTAAAAGGGAAGTCCACCTTAAAGGTGGCTTTTCACGGGGCACGCGAAAAAAATGTCGAAAAAATCATGGCAAAGTCCAACACTCGTGTTTTAGGCCCCTAAAGTTCGCCAAACACGCGCGCGGGGTCACAAGCGTCGTCAATTGTTCGCGTGAATCGTTTTTAGTTCGGAGGGAATTTCTATAAAGGTTGAAATTTCTTGCGAACGTTTCCAGCATCCCGGGTCGTGAGTTGTTCGTGATTTGCTCTCGAAAATGTCTGGAAAGCTTCGTCATTGTTCGCCCGACCTACTCATGTGGTGCGTGATGCTTGCAAAATCTTCGTGAAACCCCAAACAGATTCCGACAGTTTGGACCATGTCTCACGCATGTCTCGCATAAACAGAGAAGTTCTTCCGATCATTTCTCGAAGTATTCACGAACTGTTCACGTACTTCTTGAGAACTGGTGACTTCGCCAAGGAAGCAAACGCGAGCCTTTCACGTAGAGGCCTTCTGTTAATTTGCCTACAGTTCGCGACGATTTATTTGCGAATTTCACGAACTATTCCCGAACTATTCTCAAGCTACACACGAACCACAACCATTTTTTTCACCAACATGTTGCTAAGGTTTTGCTCACGCGGCATTATCACGGAGTTTGTGCGAAGTTCTCACTAACGTTTGGCGCACGTTTACCGCATGTTTGGCGGCAAATCCGCACCACGTCACATCACGTCAATGGTTTCGCAAAACGAATGTGTGTGTGTGTGCGTGTGTGTGTGTGTGTAGTTGGGTTTTTACAGACGTGTATCAATCAGATATGATAGGTGCATAGGCTTAAATATAGGAGATACGTCGGTTCGCGAAACCAACGACGAAAGGTGGGTTATCACGGGGCACGCGAACGATTCGCGAAGGATACGAATGTCGAAAAAATGTCAAAGTCCAATATTCGGAGAAGTTTTTCGCCGAATGTGTCGCGACAATGGAGCCGTAAATCATTATTGCGTAGTTTGTGCGTAGTTCTCACAACGTGTGTGGGAATGTCGTGTGTAGCGTTGTCGAACTATGGCCAGTCCATAAACACGAAGAACACACACCTGAAATGCGAATAACACGAATAATAATCGGACAATCTTCGCTGCCTTCGCGAGACATGCGCGAGACATGCTAGAGACATTCCCCAAACTGTCGGAATCTGTTTGGGGTTTAACGAAGATTTTGCGAACATCAAGAACGTCGTGAGTATAGGTCGTGCGCATATGACGAAGCTTTTCAGACATTTTCGAGGGAAGATCACGAACAAATCACGATCCGGGATGCTGGAGACGTTTTCAAGAAATTTCAAACATTTTTGAAATTCCCTGCAAACTAAAACGACTCCTGCGAACAATGGACGACGCTTTCGAACCCCAACGCATGTTTGTCGATTTTTTTGGAGCCTAAAAAACGAATGTTGGACTTTGCCATTTGGGGGACATTCTCATCCTTCGCAAATCGTTCGCGTGCCCCGTGAAAACCAATATGAAATTGGTTTTAAAAGAAGCAGAAAATTTAAAGAAACATATCAATGAAAGTTTGAGTAAAATCCGAGGACGGGCTCCACAAAAAATAGTACATTGGGGGTTGATCGACCAAGCTGCCCTTCGTTGTAAAACATTGAAAATTTCCATGTGATATCAAAGTCACCTTTATTTTTACGTTACTTTTTTTTTCATGTTACTTTCATTATACAAATGATGCATGAGAATAGGTTCATTATAACATCTATCACACTCGAGGTGAGGATGTAAACACTGTCTGGTAAACAATTGCATGCTTTTAAATGAAAAAAAAAAGTTTGATGATCTATTTAAAAAAAAAAAAGAATCACACGTGACTGCGCTCAACCAATTATTTGATTAGGATCTAGGAGTGAGTTTGTATAATATTGGATAAACGTACCCTTCACTACAAGACGCACGTTACTCCCACCGTTTCCATAAAGAACTACAACAATAACATTACTTAGAGATTGCAGAGGAAATGATTCCTAACAGAAATATAGTCCATTGGTCCTACATTACAAATTATTATCCCCTCGCCGACGAAGTCGGAGGGGATATAGAAACGCTGCTGTCCGTCCATTCCGTTCTTCGGTCCGTCCGTCCGTAACAAATCTGGTTTCCGTTCGATAACTTTAGTAATGTATGACGGATTTTAATGAAATTTGATATGAGGGTACATGGTATCAAAATACAGCCTAAGTTCAATTTCGGAGAAAGTAGAATAAAGGTCAAAGGTCATAGATTATCAATATGCGAAAATAGCTAAAAATCTCGTTTCCGCTTGATAACTTTAAGAATGTTTGACGGATTTTAATGAAATTTGATATTAGGGTACATTGTATGAAGATATAGCCTAAGTTCGATCTTCGGGTATGTTATAGCTCATAACACGATAAAAACTACTTTCGAAAAATAAACTCAAAGGTAATTTCAAAGGCCTATTGTACTGCCCATAGAAATCAGGTTCGGATTACGTAATACGCCATTGTAATGTTCGCACATTTCTAAAGGTGATAGACAGGTCTACTGAAATTGCCTTCAGTTGATTTTTCGAAAGTAGTTTTTATCGTGTTTCATTAACTGTGCGAACATAGCTAATTATGTATGCGAAAATGAGGTTTCCGTTCGATAACTTTGGTAATGTTTGACGGATTTTAATAAAATTTGGTATGAAAGTACATGGTATCAAAGACAGCCAAAGTTAAATTTCGGAGCATGTAGATCAAAGGTCAAAGGTCATAACTTATTAAATATGCGAAAATAGCTAAAAATGTGTTTTCCGTTCGATAACTTTAATAATGTTTGTCGGATTTTAATGAAATTTGATATGAAGGTACATGGTATCAAAATTCAGCCTAAGTTCGATTTTGGAGTATGTAAGTCAAAGTTCAAAGGTCATAGCTTATTAAATATGCATAAATATGCAAAAAATAGCTTTAAAAATCTGGTTTCCGTTCGATAACTTTAAGAATGTTTGACGAATTTTAATGAAATTTGGTAAGAAGGTACATGGTATGAAGATGTAGCCTAAGTTCGATCTTCGAATATGTTATAGCTCATTAACTGTGCGAAAATGGCTAATTATGTATGCGAAAATGAGGTTTCCGTTCGATAATTTTAGTAATGTTTGACGGATTTTAATAGAATTTGGTATGAAAGTACATGGTATCAAAGACAGCCAAAGTTAAATTTCGGAGCATGTAGATCAAAGGTCAAAGGTCATAACTTATTAAATATGCGAAAATAGCTAAAAATGTGGTTTCCGTTCGATAACTTTAATAATGTTTGTCGGATTTTAACGAAATTTGATATGAAGGTACATGGTATCAAAATTCAGCCTAAGTTCGATTTTGGAGTATGTAGGTCAAAGGTCAAAGGTAAAGCTCATTAAATATGCGAAAATGAGGTTTCCGTTCGATAACTTTAGAATGTTTGACAGATTTCAATGAACTTTGGTAAGAAGGTACGTGGTAAGAAGATATAGCTCAAGTTACATCTTCGAGTATGTCATAGCTCATTAACTATGCGAAGATAGCTAATCATGTATGTGAAAATGTGGTTTCCATTCGATAACGTAAGTAATGTTGTTGAGTATGTAAGTCAAAGATCAAAGGTTAAAGGTCACAGCTCATTGGATATGCAAAAATTGTTTATTATGTACATGAGAAAGTTTATTTCAGATCTTCTCATGGGTCATTCCATAAAGTAGTAAACTTTCTGTACATCCAGTCGCAAGGTATTTTTTTTCCAGTTTGTTTTCCCCCACAGTAGGGCGTTTTATTGAATAATACATAAAACACAGAATACATTTTCGCTCATAATTTGAAAAAAAACAGCTAATGAGTGAAAAAGGCATACAAACAATGACTGATCACAATAATGTCATAATGCAACGTAATTCACTGATAATAATCAAAAGATTGAAAGAGGACCAGGGTTTAAAGATGCAAAATTGTAAAATAATACCCTGTCGATTATAACATCTTTCCGACATTAGTCGAAAAGATTGTTAAAATTTAACCAACACCTTTCAAACACATCTTCCTTCATATTTTCACAAAAAATAGTTCTTTCCAAAACGAAATAACTCTTTAACTCGTTAAATGCTTTCTGTGGTATAAGGCGAATTCCAGCCAACTTAATTTTATAGATTATCCACTTAAGCCAAATGATAAGTGAATTTAAGGCTATATTGAATTTAGTAGGTGTGATGCCAAAAAGAACATTTTCAATAGTTAATTTTATTACAAATTTGCTTCTTTCATACAATCTCTTTTCAAAGTATTCCCATACTTTCCTAACCAGGTGACATTCAAAAAACAAGCGTTCAATAGTTTCATCATGCAATAAACAGAAAGCACATGTACTGCTTGATTTAACCTGGATTTTACACAAATACATATTTGTTGGAGTAATACAATTGATTAAGCGGTATTGGAACCATCTAAGTGTAACATCTTGCATTGTTTGAAACGGAATAGAATTAAAACAACGCCATTTCTTTGGTGAAATTTGCTTTCCAGTTTTCTCTTCCCATCTTTCTTTCTTTGGAATATTATTTAATATCTTTCCTTTTACCATAGGAACATAAATATTTTTACACCCTTTTCTTTGTTTCATCAAAATACTTATGATATATGGTCTAAAAGGGGTGGTTAACTTCACAAAATCATCAACAGATTGTGACAAACTATCCAACTTTTCATTTATTTCCTGCTGTATGATAAAGTATGTAAGGTAATCAATGGAAATATTGTAGGTTTCAATAATTTGTTGTCTACTTAAAACATGACCATCTGGCCCAATTAAGTCATTGACAAATCTTAAACCCTTCTGACTCCAGTGTCTAAAATTGACAAGATTTTTATGTATTACAATGTATTCATTATGACAAAGGAGTTCAGAGAAAAATTCTTCTTTGCTAGAGCATCGATTTGCTTCCTAAAACTACACCATGAAGAAATAATATCTTTCCAAAAAGGATTCGTTATTAAGTCAACAAACTTTTCCAAATAACCATGACTATAAAGTATAAAATTACAATCCGGAAATGGAACCGAACTCAGAAAAGAATTCAAGCATATATTGTCTATGTATCCACTGTAAATTCTTCGTATCCAAGTTATTTTTAGCGCAGAAAAGAAACATTCAGTGCTTACCATCTTCACACCACCATCTATATAGGAATTACACATTTGACTTCTTTTAATACGATCAGGTTTCTTTTTCCACAAAAAACTAAACAGAAGTTTGTCCAGCTCTTTCATAAACATAGATGATGGATTTGGCAAGGACAGAATCAAATAGTTGAATTGTGAAAGGAAAAGTGTTTTAACAAGAGTTACTTTACCTAATGGGGTTATGTTCCGATTTGACCAAACTTGAATTAGACGTTTCACCTTATTTAAAGCTGGAGTATAATTTAGAGATACAATATTATCCAAATTTAAAGAAAAGTTAATACCTAAACATGTAAAGCAGCCATCCTCAATCCAAAATAATTTCATTTTGGTTTTTGTTCGGTAAGGGCTGTATTTTTTTTATCCAATCCAAACAATTTTAGTTTTACCTGCATTAATTTTTAATCCTGAAAATGAATAAAACTTCTCAATCACAGTTAGGGAACTGTTCAGAGACTCACTGGAACCATCTAAAAAAAGTGTTGTATCATCTGCGTACTGAGTAATTTTACGTACATTCCCATTAATATTTATGCCTTTAATAGAATCGTTTTGACGAAGCATAATTGCCAATATTTCAGCACACAACAAGAATAAATATGGCGATAATGGGTCCCCTTGCCTACAACCTCTACTTATATAAAAACGTTCTGATAAATAACCATTTATGTATCCTGAAGACATTTTTCATTATAAAAAGTTTGAATCCACTGATTAATAGAAGGCCCCAAGTTAAAAATTTCTAAAACTTTGCACAAAAACGTATGGGAAACAGAATCGAAAGCCTTTTCGAAGTCCAGTAACAGAATCATACCAGGAATATTTTGTTCTTCAGTTTCATAAAGAGTGTCATAAATTATTCGAATGTTTTCTCCAATATATCTATTCTCCATAAATCCTTTTTGGTCTCATGAATAATTAGGTGTAATATCTTTTTGATTCTATTAGCTATGGCAGAAGATGCAATTTTATAAGATGTATTTAAAAGAGTTATAGGCCTCCAATTTTGCAAATATTGTCTGGGTTTATCTCCTTTGGGTATCAAAGAAATGATTCCCATTCTTTGAGAATTAGAAAGCTTTCCTGACTTATAGGAATAATTAATTGCTCTAACTAAGAAATGTACCAAATCTTTCCAAAAAAACTTGAAAAATTCTATTGTGAAACCATCCGAGCCAGGGGCCTTCCCATTCTTCATTTTTTTCAAACTTTCGGTTACTTCTGTAAAAGTTAAATGTCCACCTAGTCTCTCCATGGGATGATCTTCTAGTTTTTTTATCTTAAAATTGTTTAATGTGTCATGAACAGCTTCTATATCCAAAACATGATCTTTGTTACAAAATAATTTTGAATAGAATTTCTTACATTCATTTAGAATTTCTTTTGGATTGTTAACAACTATTCCATTATTTAAAGTTATAGATGACATTGTTTTTTCGACATTTCTTTTCTTTTCCAGATTTAAAAAAAGTCGCAAGGTATTAGTAACTTCCTTGCCGAGTAATGTAATATATAGTACACTTTAAAAACTAAAGTGTTAAATCACCACTTAAAAGGGCCGAGGAGTGACAACTTTTTCAAAAATTGCAGTTTAACACTTTTAACATGCTGGATACAACACTATAAAGGCTGAATCCAGCAGTTTAAAAGAGTTGATCTACCATTTTGAAAAAGTTGTCATTCCTCGGCCCTTTTAAATGGTGATTTAACACTTAAGTTTTTTAAAGTGTATAGTCTAATGGAGGTAACTTGTTCTGACGTATATAGGCCATTTGTACCCGGCGAGAGGATGCTACGCTTTCCGTTGCCCTTGTTTTAAAACTTTCGAGTTAGTGATAATTTCACATAAATTACCTTTATCAGAGATTTAGTGAAGATGAAGAGTACATAGCACGTTTTTGAAGAGAAATCCTTCTGAAATATCTTGACATCCAAATGATCATCGATGATGTGTCAACACTTTATTGAAAGCTTGGGATTGTTAATTAAAAAAAAGCTTGTACATGTAGGCCCACATGAAAGTCACTATTTCATGTACTGAACTGAATGATAGAATCCTGGCTTCTAAAATCCTTCAGATGTATACAAATCCAGTTGGTAATCAGTTCCTAAATATTTCAGATTATTACCAAACGATCATAAAAGAGCGATGAATTTATGAGACTACTTCTAGACAAAAAAGATAAATTGTGTTGATTGCCGCTGGAAATTGATGTAGTCCTATATTTCCTCTTTTGATAGTGCAACCCATTTTCCTGTAATTAAATACGTAAAAGGTCACACACAGAAGTGTATGAAGTGTTTAAAAACACGGGGCTCTCTCGTTTTCTAATATACTTGATCAGCTTTAACGTTTGAAAGACACTTCAAGGGAAATGCCACTCAGTGTTACTATATTTACTAGGAGGCGCAATCATAAATTAAATAAATTTAAAACAGACGTACGTTTATTAGCTACAAAAAATTGCTAATGAATTGGCATGAATAGCAGTAATACATGTAAATCTTACAATCGTTAAAACTGCCTTTAATATTGAGTGCTCATGAAAACCACAAAAAAGTTGTCAAAGGGCACTTTGGGGGTATTCATTTCAGGGGGGTTGACACCCCCTTCCCGATGGACAATTTTGTCAGTTTTTATATTTTTGGAATGTACATCCATAGCTCTTCCTTCTGACAAAATGTGGTCCCTGGGCTTCGAGGGGAAACATTTACCCCAATATTTAGGGGCCGTCTGACACGACATCCTGACGGAATTTTTGTATTTTCTGTGTGTGTGTGTGTGTGTTGCGTAACGTCCAGTCATACTACTCCCTACTGCAAGGTATTTGTGTAATTAACACATGAATGGTAGATTTCAGCATGGCAGCCGCATAGCCCAGATGCTTAGCAAGCTCCTCTATTAATGTTTGTCAAACAGTAGCAGATGGACAATGGGTGTGTTTACATAATCCTGTCAATATCATTTGACTACTTTTGAGAAAGCGATACAATTTTCACAATTTAATAAATTATTATTGAAATGATCATTTGACACCAAATTTCACCCCAGGAAAGATACAGTACTCAAAATTGTATTAGGTAAATTTGACATGAATTGAATGAGACACTTTAGAGTCATTAAGGTTGTAAAGCCTAAAAATGTTCTTCTCTAAATCCAGAGCATTTTAGGCAGCAAAGTTGGGTTTAGGGGCACTTTGGTGTTTGTTGTTGTTGTTGCTTTTTTTTTCAGGGGTGTGTTACATCCCCTTTTTTATATATTTTTGTAATGTACACCCATAATTCTTCCTTCTGACAAAATTTGGTCCATTGGCCTTAAGGGGAAAAATTTGCCCCAATTTTTAGGGGCTGTCTGACAACCCATCCGGACGGAAAATTTTGTCAGTTTTTGGTGTTCTGGTAATGTATAGTCATACACCTTAATTTTGACAGTTTGGCGCTTATGTTAGATGGGTTGAAATCGACCCGACTTTGGGGCCCCTTTGGGGGGCTCTGGGGCCAAACCCGGCGGCTTCGTTCGAGCTGACAAGGTTTTTGTGAATGACATGGATAGTCTAAGGAACTTTAAGGGGTCAAATCTCATATGTAAAAATAGGGTGACTATTTCGGGACAGGCTCCCAGACTATATGATAACTCAAAAGCATTTGATTTCGCTGCTTTCTCGAGACATGCGCGAGACATGCGCGAGACATGCGCGAGACATTCTCCAAACTGTCGGAATCTGTTTGGGGTTTCAAAAAGATTTTGCGAACATCAAGCACGTCGTGAGTATAGGTCGTGCGCATATGACGAAGCTTTTCAGACATTTTCGAGGGAAGATCACGAACAAATCACGACCCGGGATGCTGGAGAC
The DNA here is from genome assembly GCA_025618425.1 of Heliocidaris tuberculata. Classification (NCBI taxonomy): domain Eukaryota; kingdom Metazoa; phylum Echinodermata; class Echinoidea; order Camarodonta; family Echinometridae; genus Heliocidaris; species Heliocidaris tuberculata. The sequence goes on from CM046833.1 coordinate 8,281,342, forward strand.
GTTCTCAAGAAATTTCAAACATTTTTGAAATTCCCTCCAAACTAAAACGACTCCTGCGAACAATGGACGACGCTTCCGAACCCCCGCGCGTGTTTGTCGATTTTTTGGAACCTAAAAAACGAATATTGGACCTTGCCATTTTGGGGACATTCTCATCCTTCGCGAATCGTTCGCGTGCCCCTTGAAAACCAATATGAAATTGGTTTTAAAAGAAATATATCAATTAATATCAATTAAGATAAATATTTCATAGAAACTTTCTCTAAAAAAATAAGTAAATTACATTACTGGAACTTCTTGTTAGTCTTAAATGGGAAGTCCACCCTGAATTCAAATTTAAAAGAAGCAGAAAAATTAAAGAAACAGATAAGTCAATGATTTGAGCAAAATCCGATATGTAATAAGAAAGTTACGAATTTTTGAACTTGTAATCAATCAAACACAAATTGGCAATTCCGTGATGTATCTTGCAAGCTCCTCTCCCATTTGCCCTATACTGAAAGAAATCATAGGAGGAGCGCCACATAGAATAGTACATTGGGGGTTGATCGACCAAGCTGCCCTTTGTTGTAGAATATTGAAAATTTCCATGTGATATCAAAGTCGCCTTTATTTTTACGTTACTGTTTTTTTCATGTTACTTTCATTATACAAATGATGCATGAGAATGGATTCATTATATAGACCATGGGATGAAATGGAAAAAGAGGCTCCGTTTTTTCATTTTCGTGGTCCACATGTTCGCCCCACCTGAAAAGTTGGGGACAAATGTACTTTTTTGTGCTGAATTCAAATATGAATGTTGCCAAGCCAGAAACTTGCACGTTATCATTCTAATGAGGTCTAATTATGCAAATTTATGCATAATTCATTGTTTAAACTATAATACACAGAACACTGGTTTCTTATTAATTAAAAAATAGTTTTTAGGCTAATCTGGAGTGCATCATCTGAATGTGAATATTTCTAAACCATATATGTATATTTTTTTGTAGCATTGATGCCTAATTATGCAAATCAGGCGTCAATATGCAAATCCATTTTGGGGGCTATTTAACTAATAATGCTAATATCAAATCACATGAAAGGTGATATTTAAGGGTAACTTTGGGTGCTTACTCTAAATACGAATGTTGTAAATCTTAGAAGTGGCAATTAATTGCTGTAATGTGGCCTGATTATGCAAATTTATGCAATATTCATTACTTATACAATAATTTACAAACACCGGTGTGCTCTTAATGTAAAGATATATTTAAGGATTATTTGGATTGTATAATCTGAATGTGAATATTTCAAGCCTTAAATGTGTAAATATTTTATGACATTGATTCCTGATTATGTGAAATATTGATGCCTAATTATACAAATTATTCATCTGTATGCAAATCCATTATTCTGGCTTTTTCAACTGAAAAATGTTTATATTCAACTGCATGAATACTAATATTTTAATTAAATTTTAGGTGCTTAATCTAAATATGAATGACGCGATGCTTGGAAGTGGCAATTTACCACCGTAATGTGGCCTAATTATGCAAATTTATGCAAACTATATTGTTTATAACCATAATTCACAAAGATCAGTGTGCTCTCAATCAAAAGATCAGGGGCGGCGCTACAGGGGGGGCAGAGCGGGCGACCGCCCCCCCCCCCATGATTTTTCAAGTAGTGAAAAAAGAAAAAAAAAGAAGAAAAAAGAAGAAAAGGAGGAAGAAAAGGGAAGAAAGGGGAAGAAAGAAGAGAGAGGAGTATTAAAAAGAGAGGTCTTAAACATATAACTCTATATTACCCCTGTTATTTAATGGAGAAAAAATATGACGTCATCTTTAGGTCGTCTTGCCCCTCCTATCAAAATACCCTGGCGCCGCCCCTGCAAAAGATGGTATTCAAGGATAATTTGGAATGCAGAATCTGAATGCGAATATTCCGAGCCATAAATGTGTAATTATTTTATGACAATGATTCTTAATCATGTGAAATATTGACGCTTAATAATGCAAATTTGCATCATATGCAGATCTGTTATTGTGGCTACTCAACTGAAAATTCCTATATCAGATCATATGAACGGCTATAGTTTAAGATAACTATGGGTGCTGACTGTAAACATGATTGTTGTCAAGCTTTGAAACTAGCAGTTTGTCACCATATAATGAGGCTTAATTATGCATATTAATGCAAACCCCATTGTTTAATACTGTATTGCATCAAACAGTTCAGTATCATATGAATGAAAAGTTAGTATTCAGTTCTATTTCAGACTGCATCATCTGAAGTTCAATATTTCTAAGCAATAAATGTGTATACCTTTTATGATATTGGTGCCTAATTATGTAAATTAGGCATCAATATGGTAATCAGAGTATTTGACTGAACTGCAAACACTATATTAAATCACCTGAAAGGCAATATGCTAAGAGTAACTTTTGGTGAAAAATGCAATGTATACAGGCCTATGATTGTTGCCAAGTAGGAAATTTCCAAACCATGACATAATAGTTAGATTCCAGTTACACAAATTCATGCACAATCCACTCTGTAATGGATAAAACTCAGTCTATAGCAGTTGAAAATTAGAAGGTCAATAGAAGTATATTGTATTTTCAATTGCATTACCCATGTATAAATATTTCCAAGACATAAAATGTATAAATTGTAATATCAGTGCCTAACTGCCTATGTAGGTAAATTCATGCAAACCTATATACCAAAATCTATCTCAGGTATTAGAGTGCTGAATCTCAAAGTGTCTGCTGCGAGCAGTGTGCATGTGATGTCCTCAACAGGAGGCACAATCTTGCATTCTGTGCCATCACAGAAAAATAATATCTTACATCTAATGATTAGGAAAATGAATTTTAGAGGATTTTCGTGTAAATTTCCACATTAAACTTGTTAACAGTTTTCAGTGTTTTGCCTTGGCCTTTATGACTGCCAAAGAATTGAACTCATTCACTCAGTTCTCTGTCACCTCTGAGTAACACGAAGCTGTTTGTTTTCTTTCATCTCGTGTGAATATCAGAGGCGTCATACTCTCATTTTTTCTTCACTGGTTGAATTATGTAGCAGATTTTCCTATTCATGAGCAGTAAGGTACAAGAATTCTTTGCTGTGAATCTTCCCTTACAGTGCAAACTACATCATCCTTTTTAATACTACTTGCTATTGCAGTTACATGTGTTCACAATAGGTAGCAGACTGCATTATCCGTAGCAGACTACACTATCTGCATTGTCTTTGATATTGGCCCCTAAAATACAGCTGTTGATAAACAATTTTTCACTTTTCCCCTCATAAAAGGTTCAGTCCTTTCTCTTCCTTCCTCTATTTTATAATAAACTGAAGCTCTTCAATCTAAATAAATCAAAAGATAAAAAACAAAGGTTTTATCATGCAGTTTGCACTGGCCATGCCATGCTGTTCTACAGCCAGGTCAAAGTAAGTGAAAGAGCCTGACACTTCCCTATACACCATACACATAATACACACAAACACACAGCACACAAACTCTCATAGACACACACACAGCACATACCATGTGGTGGGAATACTGTGCTAAACTCTGTGGCTGAAATCCATGTGGTCAAGAAGATATGGAGCTCAGTTTTTTGCTACAAAATAATCATTTTTGAACAAACTTGCACATTTTGCAAATGGCAACATATGCCATTAGTGTTTTTGTATTTTTAGTAACATTTACAAGGTGAAATTAGGTGGGGCGAACTCGCGGACCACGAAAAGTGAGAATTTCAGCGGTCATCCCATGGTCTAATACCATCTATCGCACTCGAGGTGAGGATGTAAACACTGTAAACAATTGCACGCTTTTAAATGAAAAAAAAAACGTTTGATGATCTTTTAAAAAAATGAATCACACGTGTCTGCGCTCAACCAATTATTTCATTAGGATCTAGGAGTGAGATTGTATGATATTGGATAAACGTACCTTTCACTACAAGGCGCATGTTGCTCTTGCTGTGTCCTTGAATAGTGTTCACCTGACACTCATATGTATTATCATCTTCCAATGTAATCCCAGTTATTGTCAGGTTACCGCTAAACCTGGAGTCAACTTCCAGTGTATATCGGTCTGTGTTTGCATTTGTTCTCCCGCAAGTAGAAGGGCAATTATATGAAGCCAACACTGTATCTCTCGTCTGCCAAGAGAGTGAGCCAAAGTATAAGGGTTCCTCCGTCTTCGGTTCATATGTGCAAACCAATGTTATTGTGTCTCCTTCCCTCACGGATAAACTCTCAGACGTAAAAACAGTTAATTGTGCATCTCCATCTGATGATGTCAAAAAGAAAAACATTAAATAACATTACATACAAATTAGTGGCAAACAAATATTTAGGCCCTTACTAATTTTAGACATGCATCCATATTTTTATCAAAATTGGTTTGTATGTGTTTTGGTTGTGTGTTTTTGTTTGTTTGTTTTTTGTTTTTTTTGTTTTTGTTTTGTTGTTGATGTTGTTGATGTTTGTTTGTTGTTTTTTTTGTTGTTTTTTTTTGTTTTGTTTTTGTTTGTTTGTTGGTTTTTTGTTTGTTTGTTTGTTTGTTTTTTTTTTTTTTGGGGGGGGGGGTGAATCTACTTTGTCCAGTAGCTACATACACTAGAACATCCAAAAAGTTGAATTTCCAATACCAAAGGAAAGTTATTTATTAATCTAGTCATAAAGACGGGTTTGGTTCCAAAACGTGCTACAGCAATTTCAATGTAATACAAGAACATCTTACACCATAAAATGATGCCCAAGGAGAACTTAAAACACTCCCCCCCCCCCCAAGAATTTTAGGGATGTAGCATATCAACCAAACTCTTTACCTACAATGTTTAATCGTTCAAGATGGTTCTCATCTTTATACCGTAATGTCTGATCAATTATGAAAACATGCCCAAACGACTCTTGGGGACTCTCCACAACTTGCCCAAAACACCTATAAGTGTGTCGTCCGAAATTTAGCATTAAGATTAATACAAATTTGTATACTGTACATGTTTTGGGGATTGGCCCCAGACCCTTGGGCAATTGCTAATGTTAAGCCTCATGTAAAGCATTACTAAACCTTTTTTATTTAATAATTGCTGACATTTCTATTGTATTTTGATGACTTTTTTTGTTTCACAACAAGACAGTACTCACCAAGAAGATAGAACAGACTCCAAATCAAATGCATGATGGAAAGCAAGAGTATCCTATAAGTCTTATCCATGGTACGTGGGTTGCCGATTTGAGCTGATATACGAGCACATCGATCGCTTTTTCAAGTCCAGTCTAAGTTTTACAATATATGTTGAAGGATTTCTTCCTTATTTCGCATTCCTGATTTCTCCAACCATAATGTTATCATTCCCTACAATACCGCTTGCGGAATAATTTTGGTAATTAGGTAATCATGCAAATCTGGGGTTGACATAGATAACTATTAAGCTCATTACCACTTCAACTCAGGTACTTGTCCTAAGGATTCGTTCTCCGTCTGTTTGGCAAAATAAGGAAATAAAAGCAACATTTTTTTTCATACAGACAGGTAATTGGCATGGTTGGTGGATGAGCAAATTTAATGGGTTTAATGAATATATCCACCAACTAACAAATAAACATGGTAATGATATGACATAAAATAATAATGTTTATTTATACAAAATATGCTTTAGTTAAACGCATCGTAACATAAACAGCTGCATCCATATGTAATTTAGATTATTTCATATAGGTTGTTATAGTTACCGTGCACTGGGATATGCTTACCAACGTATTGAAAAACAACAAAGACCATATCATAATTACTATACCTGTATACCAGTAAACATAATAAACAGGCACCAGTATATTAATAGTGGATATTTCACCCTGTAAATCCAACTCCTAATCCTTTTTCAGCACATGCTGATTAGGACTGTAAAGCACTTCTAAACAAAATATGAAATTTGATTAGCAATCAATATAATGTAATTTTAATGTTAAACAGCTAATTCTCTCTTCATATTTCGTTTTGACAATAACCAATAGTCGCATCCCACAATTATAAAGAACTACAACAATAAACATGACGCAGAGATTGCAGAGGATATAATTCCTAACCGAAATATAGTCCATTGGCCCTACATTACAAATTATTATTCCCTCGCCGACGAAGTCGGAGGGGATATAGAAACGTTGCTGTCCGTCCTTCCGTTCGTCCGTCCGTCCGTCCGTAACAAATCTGGTTTCCGTTCGATAACTTTTGAAATGTTTGACGGATTTTAATGAAATTTGATATAAGGGTACATGGTATCAAAACACAACCTAAGTTCGATTTTGGAGTATGTAGGTCAAAATTCAAAGGTCATAAGCTTATTAAATATGCGAAAATAGCTAAAAATCTGGTTTCCGTTCGATAACTTTAAGAATGTTTGACGAATTTTAATGAAATTTGGTAAGAAGGTACATGGTATGAAGGTATAGCCTAAGTTCGATCTTCGAATATGTTATAGCTCATTAACTGTGCGAAAATGGCTAATTATGTATGCGAAAATGAGGTTTCCGTTCGATAACTTTAGTAATGTTTGTCGGATTTTAATGAAACTTGGTATGAAGGTACATGGTATAAAAGACAGTCTAAGTTCGCAATTTGGAGAATGAAGGTCAAAGGTCAAAGGTTATAGCTCATGAAATATGCGAAAATGAGTTTTCCGTTCGATAACTTTACAATGTTTGACAGATTTCAATGAAATTTGGTAAGAAGGTACATGGTATGAAGATATAGCCCAAGTTCAATCTTCGAGTATGTCATAGCTCATTAATATAGCTAATTATGTATGCAAAAATTTGGTTTCCGTTCGAGCACTTTAGTAATGTTAGACAGATTTTAATGAAATTTGGTAAGAAGGTACATGGTATAAAAATATAGCCTAAGTTCGATCTTCGAGTATGTCGGCCAAAGGTCAAAGTTCACAGTTCATTATATATGCGAAAATAGCGAAGTATGCGAAAATGTGGTTTCCACGTAAGTAATGTTGTTGAGTATGTAAGTCAAAGATCAAAGGTCAAAGGTCACAGCTCATTAAATATGCAAAAATTGCTTATTATGTACATGAGAAAGTTTATTTCAGATCTTCTCATGGGTCATTCCATAAAGTAGTAAAATTTCGGTACATCCAGTCGCCAGATATTAGTAACTTCCTTGCCTAGTAATATAATATATAGTATAGTCTAATGGAGGTAACTGGTTCTGACGTATATAGGCCATTTGTACCCGGCGAGGGGATGCTGCGCTTTCCGTTGCCCTTGTTCTAAAACTTTCGAGTTGGTGATAATTTCACATAAATTACCTTTATCAGAGATTTAGTGAAGATGAAGAGTACATAGCACGTTTTTGAAGAGAAATCCTTCTGAAATATCTTGACATCCAAAATGATCATCACTGATGTGTCAATACTTTATTGAAAGCTTGGGATTGTTGTTAAAAAACTTGTACATGTAGGCCCACATGAAAGACACTATTTCATGTACTGAACGACTGAACTGAATGATAGAATCCTAGCTTTTAAAATCCTTTAGATGTATACATATCCAGTTGGTAATCAGTTCCTAAATATTTCAGATTATTACCAAACGATCATAAAAGAGCGATGATTTTATGAGACTACTTCTAGACAAAAAAGATAAATTGTGTTGATTGCCACAGGAAATTGATGTAGTCTTATATTTCCTCTTTTGATAGTGCAACCCAGTTTCCTGTAAAATACGTAAAAGGTCACACACGGAAGTATATGAAGTGTTTAACAACACGGGGCTCTCTCGTTTTCTAATATACTTGATCAGATTTAACGTTTGAAAGACATTTCAAGGGAAATGCCACTCAGTGTTACTGTATTTACTTGGAGGCGCAATCATAAATTAAATAACAAACGTACGTTTATAAACTACAAAAAATAGATAATGAATTGGCATGAATAACAGTAATACATGGAAATCTTACAATCGTTAAAACTGCCTTTAATATTAAGTGCACATGAAAACGACAAACGGATACAGGTCGAGTGTTTTTCGTTTCCTGAAAAAACTGCATGGAGTCTAATGATGTTTAACCTTACATGTTCATGATATTATGAAGCGTAGAAGGGTTAGTCTGGGAGCCTGTCCCGAAATAGTCACCCCATTTTACCCATAAGATTTTACCCTTACAGTTGCTTAGACCATCTAAATCAATGACAAAAAGGTTGTCAGCCTAACCGTCGGGTTTACCCCCCAGAGCCCCCCCCCCCCCCCCCCCAATAGTCAGAAGGTAAGAAAATGGTTTTCCTTTACATACAGAACAATTTTGAGGCTCAAAAAGGTTGTCAAGGGGCACTTTTGAGGTATTCATTTCAGGGGGTTTGACACCCCCTTCCCGATGGACAATTTTGTCAGTTTTTATATTTTTAGAATGTACATGCATAGCTCTTACTTGTGACAAAATGTGGTCCCTGGGCTTTGAGGGGAAACATTTACCCCAATATTTAGGGGCCGTCTGACACCCCATCCTGACGGAATTTTTGTCAGTTTTTTTGTGTTTTGTAACGTCCAGTCATACTAATCCCTACTACAAGGTATTTGTGTAATTAACAGATGAATGGTAGATTTCAGCATAGCAGCCACATAGCCCAGATACTTAGCAAGCTCCTCTATTATGTCTTGTCAAACAGGTGCAGATGGACAATGGGTGTGTTTACATAATCCTGTCAATATCATTTGACTACTTTTGAGAAAGCGATACAATTTTCACAATTTAATAAATTATTATTGAAATGATCATTTAACACCAAAATTCACCCAAAGAAAGGTACAATACTCAAAATTGTACTACTAGTAGGTAAATTTGACATGAATTGAATGAGACACTTTGGATTTATTAATTATTTATTATTATTATTTATTGCAAAGCCTAAAAATGGTTTTTCTCTAAATCCAGAGCATTTTAGGCAGCAAAGCTATAAGGGGCACTTTGGTGTTTTTTGTGTTTGTTTTTTTCTGTTTTTTTTTCAGGGGTGTGTTACTTGCCCTTCCCGATGGAATTTTTTGGAAGTTTTTATATTTTTGTAATGTACACCCGTAACTCTTCCTTCTGACAAAATTTGGTCCATTGGCCTTAAGGGGAAAAATTTGCCCCAATTTTTAGGGGCGGTCTGACAACCCATCCCGACGGAAAATTTTGTCAGTTTTGGTGTTTGGGTAATGTATAGTCGTACACCTTAATTCTGACAAAGTTTGGCGCATATGTTAGGTGGGTTGAAATCGACTTTGGGGCCACTTTGGGGGGCTCTGGGGGCCAAACCCGCGGCTTCGTTCGAGCTGACAAGTTTTTCGTGAATGACATGGATAGCCTAAGTAACCTTAAGGGGTCAAATCTCATATGTAAAATGGGGTGACTATTTTGGGACAGGCTTCCAGACTATATGTTAACTCAAAAGCATTTGATTCGATTCATTTTAAACTTTTATAACATAATTTTGAGTATAATAATCTTCTTGCGGTGCAATTTGGTGTTAATTGGTTTTTTGATTAATGAATTATTACATTGTGAATAATGTATTGCTTTCTCAAAAGAAGCCAAAAAAATATTGTCAGGATTATGTAAACACACCCATTGTCATCTGACAAGGCATAATAGAGGAGCGTGCTTGGTATCTGTAATTAACACATGAAAAGTACATTTAAGTCTGACAGTCACATACCACAGATACCTGAAAAGCTTTTCTATTATGCCTTGTAAACCAGGTGAAGAGGGACCATGGGCGTGTTTTTGAGAAAGCAATTTAATTTTTTTTACAATTTAATACATTATTAATCTAAAACCAATTAACCCCAAATTGCACCACAAGATTATTATACTCAAAATTATGTTATGAGAGTTTGAAATGAATTGAATAAAACACTTTTGAGTTATCATAGTCAGAAGGTAAGAAAATGTTTTTTCTTTACATATAGAGCATGGGGGGCAAAGCGTTGTCAAAGGGCACTTTGGGGTTTTCATTTCAGGGGGTCTGACACGCCCTCCCCGATGGACAATTTTGTCAGTTTTTATATTTTTAGAATATACATCCATAGCTCTTCCTTCTGACAAAATTTGGTCCCTGGGCTTCAAGGGGAAAAAATTTGCCCAAATTTTTAGGGGCCGTCTGACACCCCATCCCGACGGCAATTTTGGTCTTTTGTGTGTGTGTGTGTGTGTGTGTGTGTGTGTGTGTGTTTTGTAATGTCCAGTCGTACTGCTTCCTACTGACAATGTTTTGTGCATGGGGGAGATGGGGGTTAATCGACCCGACTTTGGGGTCTCTTTTGGGGGCTCTGGGGGCTAAACCCAACGGGTAAGGTCAGGCTGACAACCTTTCTGTCAATGACTTAGATGGTCTAAGTAACTTTTAGGGGTCAAAACTTATGGGTAAGATGTATAATCGTCCAACTCCCAACCCCCACACGTTTTGACATATATTATAAAAATAAACATTACATTGTAATGCAATTATCATCATTATTATTATCTTTATTATTATTAACATTATTATTATTATTATTATTATTATTATTATTATTATTATTATTATTATTATTATTATTATCATTATTATTATCATCATCATCATCATCGTCATTATCATCATCATCATACTTGTCATTAATATTTTACTACTACTTATATTATATTTATTATTATTATTATCATCATCATCATCATCATCATCATCCTCCTGCTAGCTCCTCCCTGGTTTTTCGTTTTATCTCTCTCTCTCTCCCTCCTTCCCACTCTCTATCTCTTTTTTCTCTTTCTCTTTCCCTTTTTTCTCTCTTTCTTTCTCTCTCATTCTCTTTCTCTCTCTCTCTCTCTCTGTAGTAACACCTCCGTTTTTCTCCAGATATTATTGAAGCATCCTGCAGAGCTCATTCATTGCCATGCCTATCACCTGCTCCTACTTCCCGCTCATTATCTCTCGTTACCATAGCTTCACACCCCAGTCACACAAACGAGACCGAGGACAGACCGAACCAGAAATATACATTACTTCCAATTGGCCAAGAATCGATCGGTTAGGAGAGGAGTAGGTGTGGGGTCGCTTCGACGGTGTGACTTGGGTATCACGCGACAACCTGGAACAGTTAGCATCATCTCCATGGAAACCCATCCTCTTCAACATCTCTGTTTCTCAACCCTGCAATATGATGATGATTTATGCCATCATGCTGTCGCATTCATCATCACTTTATGAGAATCATCAGCTTGGTTTTGGGAATATTCTCTTTTCGGTACGTATAGTTGATTATACTATGCACTGAATTGGTTTGATAAGACCTAAATTTTTAGGAAAGCATTACTTCAACAGTCGCAGTATTTTAATCAGCTACAGTGAAGTGAATTAATGAATGTATTTCATTCATCACCACGTATTCAGATTGAATGCGTTACATTTCGTTTCACTTGGAATCCAATCATAGAGATTTTGGTAAATCTCCGTTCCGGGAATGAATTGTGTTAAACATTGGATAGTGTAATAAGACCTAACTTTTGTGGAAATCATTACCTTCAAAGACAAAGCAGTTCATTCATGTACTTTGCAGTGATTCGGTGGACTATTTATTGGAAGAATGCAGCAAAGTGATGGGAGATGTTTAACTGGCAGTCAGACCCAACTCCGGAAAACCGAGCACAGGTATATACTCCGAAAACGGAGTATGAATATAAAGCCCTCATCGTTCAGTGCGAGGCAGTGTGTACAAAAGGCATGGGGAAAATCTTGCAAAGTCAACCAGCCAACGATATATAATTTTTTTTAAATAATGCTGCGTGCCAATTATCTTCAAAATCCTTGAATGATTCGTCATATGAAATGATTCGTCATATGAAATGACTTTCAAATGACAAACGTTTGAAATAAATATATCCGCAGCATTATTTTTGAGAAATATATTATCAACAGCAGGTCGACATTGCACGATTTTCCCCATGTCTTTTGTACACACTGTCTCGCACTGAACGATGAGGGCTCTATATTCATCTTGCTCAATACGCCGTTTTCGGAGTATATACCTGTGCTCGGTTTTCCGGAGTTGGGTCTGACTGACTGGTATTACACCGATTGCCAAGGAAAATAAAATTCTGTAACAGATATTCCTTTCATAGGTTTGTATTCAATACATACACTGATCAGCGCGATTCTTGTTTGGAATTGTTTGATATGTTACATTTATACAAGTAAAACGTATATTCGACTGTCTCAAAAGAAGTAAGAACAACATGTGAATGATTTCAGTATAATGATTATATTCAACACTGTTCATCAGTTACTATCAATGCTTTGTTATGTTCATTATGATTTCTTGGAACATTTTCTGCTTTTCATCATTTGTCAGTTCCAAAGTATATTAATGGAATTCAATTTAAACACATTTCTCTTCATTTACGTATTTTCTAGAACATCATAGACATTGGCTTTTGTCTTCTACGAGAAGTACAGACTTATCAAATGTGCCTTAGTGATTGAACTAAAATCTATGAAATTTCTCTATACTTTCGTTCTAAAAACGACTGACCGTCCGTTTTATAATCTTTATCATTCATCATATACAGACTCAACTCAACGAACTCAACGATCTCAAAACTGCCATCAAATGTGTGATGTCCATTCATTATTCAAGTACTTGACTAATTCTGGAACCGTCCTCCCGCAAAAAGTAGGTCTATAATAATATTAAGATCTTTTTGATACCTGAGCTTCCACTAGCTTATGTCCGCTGAAATGAACACTGCAGGAGAGAGACTGATTTCTAGCGGACATATTAACCATAGTGAAAGCTACTCTCTATAATTGCAGCCATGGACAAGAAGAGGGCAAGTTCATTCCCAAAGAGGAACACATCAGGAAAGTTTGAACTCACCACAACTCCTTCTGAGAGTCCCAAAGCACCACCAACAAGCCCGAATCTCCAAGGGGGCGCCCTACCTCCTCTCCGCGCTCGATCTGCACTGCTGCGCCAGCGGTCTTTAACCGCCCAATCACCAACTCCTATTGGCCAAGATACGCGTACGTCAGGCGCGACTGCGCGGGCAACCACCATTAGCTGTGCAGCCGCGTGTCATCAACACCACGGACCCGGGGCCGAAGGTGCAAGGCGACCTCGTTCGATCGCCGAACTACGGAAACTAACTCGCGAGCAGGCAGACGAACTGAAGGATCCGTTAAGACTAGCACGGTCCAGGAGTAAGAAGCAACTGGAACGCGCCAAATCAGTGTCAGAGATCGAACAGCTTGAACGATTATCGATGAATGATTTGTGGAGAGAAATCAATAATTGTCGGTATATCAGAAAGAAGAGTGGCGATTTGAATACAGGGGAAACAGAGGCTGAGCCAGACTATTGACATTTCTTCAAGCAGTACACAATATCAATGTATTTGACGTGTTCGAAAGAAAACTATAGACCGTCACAGACTTTGGTTACCGTACTTTGAGTTTAAGAATACTGTGAACCGTGTGATTTCAAAACATGCAGCACTCCGTTTAAAATAGAAAAGCAGCCACTATCCACTTTCCATTGCTGGATCAGTCGTTTCACACATCACTGGCTAAGGATCTACATTATTTTCTGTCAAAGAAAGGCCTTGTCACAAATGAATGATGCCGGCATCTAGATGTTGCCTATAATTGTGGAGAAACAACTGGAAACTAAATATGCTCAAAAATACATCCCGTATTATTGATATGATGAACAATAAGTTATTAGTGTTGTATCCATGCATATTACAATTGAACACACCTATAATGATCATGGGTATCTGTTACCAACACGATAGCCCTTTCTATCACCTTCAGAAATGTCCGATTTCTATGGGCAGTACAATAGGCCTTTGAAAGTGCCCTAGAGATTATTTTTCGAAGGTAGTTTTTATCGTGTTTACCGATCTTTAGGTTTCATCACAGCCACTTTGTGTCAGACATATTCCGATTTTAGCCTACTTTAGATGCTGGTTTACATGTGAATGTGACATGTATAAAGCCCGGCTCACAAGAGCTGTCATTTGCTGACGCTAGGGAAGCGTTGGTGACTTTTAAGTCCGGCTCACACGAGGCCTCATTTGCTAACGTTAGGACCGCGTCAGTGACTTGTATGGTCTTTGCGCTTCTATTAGTGCACGAGACAATAGCCGTATGGAAAAGGTTTTGCGAAATGCCTCGATGTCAACTTTCCATTTTCTAAATGTTACGAGTGGGCAAAAAAATTAACAAAGTTTTCTAGTGAAAACGTAATTTCGTCATAAATGTACACCAAATACGATTTCAGCATTGCAAATAGACATGTCCCTGTCTCATAATACGACGTGACGGTTTCCCGATTATGGGGGATTACAACATTTTCGGGAAGTATGGACCGCTTTCTACGCCTATTTAGGAGGCCCAGCAATTTATAGTTGCAAATACCGAATTGATGTTACCATTCAGTGTACGTATATTAATTTAGGCTAGTTTTAGTTAATTTAGATTTATTCAAATCACTCGGTGTTAGTAAGATATGACAAAGTTAGGAATCACGTTTATTTCTTAAATCGATTGTCTACTAAATTGTGATAAAGTAAAACTATTTGTCTTGAATATAGGCGTTTGCCGAAAAAGTCTTTAAAATTAAAAATTTAAAAGAAATGTACACGTCGTACCGAATAAATGTAACAATTTATATACAGTACAGAATATATACAGAGGAAATCTTGCGTGCAAATATCTGTATTTTATATTGAATGCAAGCTTAGTCAGTGAAAACGTATTGAGGTCAAACAGTCAAAAGAAGCTTGATTGAATGTCGCCATCTTTCGTCGTACCATGATAATCTTTTATACATAATATTGCATCTTTTACAGAGGCTCCAATGAAAATTATTAAGTATTACAAATAAAAGGGTTCTCAACTCTTTCTCTCTTCTTCTCTTCTCTCTCTCTCCCTCTCTCTCTTCCACATTTGCTCCCTCTGTCTTTCCTTGTCTCTCATTCATCTTGTTGAAACATATCTCGCCAGGTATAATTATTTCTATTGCCAAAACGTTTCCCTCTTTCTGTCTCTCTCTCTCTTACCCATATACGCACACACAACCACACTCCCTCTCACAAAGCACATCCCTTTTTCTTTTATTTCTCTCTCTCTCTCTCTCTCTCTCTCTTTTGCAAACCCTGCAGTTATTTCCACAAAAAGGAAGTCAGTAAGGAGGAACAATGAATTTAGCTACGCAAATTATTTCTCTCATTCAATTCAATTGATTTCTCACATTATGTAAATTTACCCACGAGAGTTGCCGATGCTATAGTATTAGAACAAATTTCTCACACACTGTAAACAATTAATTCATTCTAATACATGAATCCGCCATGGATCTAGCTAGGCATGCGGCTTTTCATTGTTCAGTACTCCCCTGTCCCTCAAAGAAAAGGAATAAATTAACTGCGAAGGGTTGCAAGGGCTGCCTGTCGGTGTTTGTACCTGGTGTAGCCGAATATCACTCAGCCCGCCTCCGTGGTCTAGTGGTTAAGGCGTTTGGCGTGCAGTGCCAAAGACCCGGGTTCGACTCCCGGCGGAGACAGTTTTTGCAAACCCTGCAGTTATTTCCACAAAAAGGAAGTCAGTAAGGAGGAACAATGAATTTAGCTACGCAAATTATTTCTCTCATTCAATTCAATTGATTTCTCACATTATATATATATATATATATATATATATATATCCTCTCTCTCTCTCTCTCCCTCTCTGTCTTTCTTTCTTTCTGTCTTTCTGTCTTTCTGTCCCTTTTTTTCTCTCTCTCTCTCTCACATTAACGACAATCGCAAGAACATCTTTCAGCCTTTTTCTTCCAAATTATGACTCTCTTTTAAACTATGTTTTATTTATCCAAAAGGATTTTTTTTTAAGTACATGTACGTTTATGATACCGGCATCGAAGATTCAGTAAATGCCCCCCGTATCAGTGAAATGACCTCATCTTTCAAACTTTCATCAGTTTTTTATTCGTTGTTGGGTTACGTAAAAATTTCGCCATCTTGTTGCTTTATCTTCTTTGCTTCCATTCAAACCAATTTCTCTCGTTGTTTACTTATAAACATCCTTTACACGATCGATAAACACTTGTTAAAACAATGGAACACACCAGCAGGATTGTCTTGTTCAAATCATACAGGTTCTCAAAGGTCCTCATGTTCTCACACCTGAACCCATCAATTAAAAACAACTCAATATTAGATTGCAAGAGAAAATATGTTTTGCATTTTGTCCCATCATATTTTTATTCATACGATTTTATTTCAGTGCGATACAAAAAGTTCAGCAAAAAGTAAAAAATTAAATTAGGTGGAATTAAGCTACATTTACCTTTTAGGATCAGTACTACTTACAGTTCTAAAACAAAAATAGTACTGTTAATTAACGTATTTCCTTCGTAATCAATGAAATGAGCAAAAATCGATATATTCAGAATCTTAATCCGTTACAGACTATTAAAAATAACATTTAAAGAGAAGCTTGAGTTCTCGTAAAGATGACCAAAACAAAAAAATGTAACCTTTCTCCTTCTTTTTATATCAGTTTGAAAGAATGTCATAGTAGAAATGTCCCCTGAAAAGACTTTCGTCTCAAATACCCTAATATGGAGAGAAATAGCGAAAGTGTTCAGGCCGAACATTTATACCACATGTGTGCAGTGGCGTATCCAGGATTTTGTAAAGGAGGGGGGGGGGGGCAAATCTAAATGCAGGGCTATCAAGTTTGGGGAATTGCTTGGAGGGAGATTCGTATTTTTTTCTTCTCGCCAGGCCTCCAAAAGTCGCTCGGGGGTGGGGAGGGGGGTAGGAGATTTTATGGGGTCCAGTATTCCTCCATAATTCTCTGACAAGCACAAAAAAGAAAAAAAAAGGTTCAGTTCTAACAGAGGGGGGGATTTCTGACAAAAGTTATCAGGGGGCAGTCTGCCCCCCCCCCCCCCCTTGGGTACGGTAGTGCATGTGTGCAGTCCCATATACCCACTTCTGTATACAGCGCATGTGCTTTTCAGCAAGATTGATCAGTCAGTTTCTTATATTTTTGGTTCTGAAACATCACAGTGTACACATTTTTTTTCTACATCATCCACCTTATCCACTTGCTTTGAGACGGTTCCTTTCACAAAGTAATTGCATTATTACAACCCATGCTTATCTTTAACCTGATTTTATCAATCGAACGAACCTTCACAAAAACTACTACTACTCCCCCCCCCCCCCCCTTCCCCTCAATCGAACGATTCTCTTCATCCCTTCGTGTTTTACCCACATGTTATATTACCTTTAACAGCACATGACAAAACAGCGTTAGAAATCGTTACCATTATTTCCCAGAAGACAAATAATTGCATCAGAGATCATTTAACACGATAAAAACTACTTTTGAAAAATCAACTGAAGGCAATTTCAATAGCCCTGTCTATCACCTTCAGATATGTGCGAACATTACAATGGTGTATTAAGTAATCTGAACCTGATTTCTAT
Organism: Heliocidaris tuberculata; assembly: GCA_025618425.1. Taxonomy (NCBI): domain Eukaryota; kingdom Metazoa; phylum Echinodermata; class Echinoidea; order Camarodonta; family Echinometridae; genus Heliocidaris; species Heliocidaris tuberculata. Next base: position 8,298,866 of record CM046833.1, read on the forward strand.
GGGCAGTACAATAGGCCTTTGAAAGTGCCCTTGAGTTTGTTTTTGGAAAGTAGTTTTTATCGTGTTATTTACATAATAACGAGGAATATCATACATAAATAACCAGAACACATTTTTGAAAGACTGCTTTCATTTGAAATAAAAATGATTATACTCCATATACCAACACCGTTAACCCAAAATATTTTACTGATTGAACACGAAATGAATGAAAATGAACGAAGTCATGTTCGTAAGACGTCAAATAAAATGTCAGAGGTAAAAACGTCGGAGGTCAGAAATTATGAGGTATTGATTTCAGAGGTATATACGGCTAAAAACAAATTCATAAGTTAATTGGTTTTTATCGAAACCCGATCACCGTTGCGTTAGTCATTAGATTAAACTGATTTAAGAATTACATCGGAGTATCGTGACATAGTGGTTCATTCAATAGACTCTCAATCAAAAGGTTGACGGTTCGAATCTCTGCCTCGTGCTTTTGCATTTTATATACAGTTGTTTCTCCATACCCAGGTGTTCTGAAGCTAGGGTGATGAAATCCAACCCCTAAGCGCATAGGGACGTTATATCATAATGTGATATGTGGTATATAAGAATTTTATTATCATTATTGTTATAATTATTGTAATTATTATTGTTATCATTATCATTACTATTATTATTATTACTATTATTATTATTATTATTATTATTATTATTATTATTATTATTATTATTATTATTATTATTACTATCATCATCATCATCATCATTCTTGCTGATGAGAGTGTTTCCTTCCCACAAGTGGTAATTTTTTTTTTTTTAAAGGTCATCATTATTATTGGTTTTCCTGCCCGTTTTCGTCACCATTTCATCAATGTTTAAAAATGTGTTTTTAATTTCGTCCCGGACACTGTGGACTGTGCAAATGCTCGTTTTAATTTGATCTTTAGTAGATCAATTTTGAAAAATTAAATTCCGTTCTTTTTTTCGTCACCCGTTTTCGTCAAATGCAAATCATATTCATCTCTCACAGTAGCTGAACATGAGACGGCAAAATCAATTTCGTCTATTGGCATTCATTTTTCGCAAAGTTTCACTCAAAACCGTCTCACAGATACACAGATATATGGTATAATGTTGTAATTATTACCTTAATGGAATCGTTCACATCGTTTACTCAGCCCATTTACGCCAGCCCTCCAAAAGTCGCTCAGTGGGGGGGGGGTCCAATTTTTCAGATGGGGGTATCAGATTTTATGGGGTCCACAATTCTCTGACAAGCACCAAAAAAAAGAAAAAAAAAGTTCAATTCTAAAAGAGGGGGATTTCCTGTCAAAAGTTGTAAGGGGGCAGTCTGCCCCCCCCCCCACCTGCCCACCCCTCCCCCTTGGGTACGCTAGTGCATGTGCGCAGTCCCATATACCTACTTCTGTATACAGCGCGTGTGCTTTTCAGCAAGAATGATCAGTCAATTATTCATATTTTTGGTTCTAAAACATCACAGTGTACATTTTTTTTTTCTACATTATCCACCTTATCCAATTGCTTTGAGACAGTTTCTTTCACAATGTAATTGCATTTTCAGAACCCATGCTTATCTTTAACCTGTACAGTCTCCTCTGATTCATACTCATAAAGTATTAACTATGATTTTATCAATCGAACGAACCTTCACAAAAACTACTACTACTCCCCCCCCCCCCCCCCTCCCCTCAATCGAACGATTCCCTTCATCCCTTCGTGTTTTACCCACATGTTATATCACCTTTAACAACAGCTGACAAAACAGCGTTAGAAATCGTTATCATTATTTCCCAGAAGACAAATAATTGCATCGGAGATCATTTAACACGATAAAAACTACTTTCAAAAAATCAACTGAAGGCAATTTCAATAGCCCTGTCTATCACCTTTAGAAATGTGCGAACATTACAATGGCGTATTACGTAATCTGAACCTGATTTATATGGGCAATACAATAGGCCTTTGAAAGTGCCCTTGAGTTTATTTTTCGAAAGCTGTTTTTATCGCGTTATTTACATAATAACGAGGAATATCATACATTAATATCATAAGTATCCAGAACACATTTTTGAAAGACTGCTCTCATTTAAAATTAAATGATTATACTCCATATATACCAACACCGTTAACCCAAAATATTTTACTGATTGAACACGAACTGAATGAAAATGAACTAAACATAAATCAGGCATATGAAGAATCAGGAATACGTTTGAAATACATGTTTAAATGCCACGGAAGTCATGTTCGTAAGACGTCAAATAAAATGTCAGAGGTAAAAACGTCGGAGGTCGGAAATTATGAGGTACTAATTTCAGAGGTATATACGGCTAAAAACAAATTCATAAGTTAATTGGTTTTTATCGAAACCCGATCACCGTTGCGTTAGTCATTATAGTGGTTCATTCAATAGACTCTCAATCAAAAGGTTGACGGTTCGAATCTCTGCCCCGTGCTTTTGCCCTTAAACAAGGCATTTTATATACCATTGTCTCTCCATAACTAGGTGTTTTGAAGCTAGGGTGAAGAAAGCGCATATATATCAGAATGTGACATACAAGAAGTTTATTATTATTGTTGTTATTATTGTCATTATTATTATTATCATTATTATTACTATTACCATTATCATTATTATTACTATTATTATTATTATCATCATCATTTCATACTATCATTATTATCATCATCATTATCATCATCATCATTTTTGCTGATGAGGGTGTTTCCGTCCCACCAGTGGTAAATAAATTTTTAAAAAGTTAATTTAAAAATCATCATTATAGATTTTCCCGACCATTTTCGTCACCATTTCATTCAAATTTTTCAAAAGTGTTTTCACTTTCGTCCCGGACACGTGGAATGTGCGAATGCTCGTTTTAATTTGGTCTTTGGTCGATCAATTCTTTAAAAAGTCATTTAAATTCGTGCTTTGTCACCCATTTTCATCAATTGCAATTCATATTCATCTGTCCCAGTAGCTGAACACGAGAGGGCAAAATCAATTTTCTCTCCATTGGCATTTACTTTCCTTAAAGCTTCACTCAAAACCGTCTCACAGACATATGGTATAATGCTTTAATTATTGCCTTAATGGAATCGTTTACGTCGTTTACTCATCACATTTACGTCGCTTTTGTCATCTATGAAACACCTTTTCTGTTCACAGCACTCATTCCCTTACTCACACCTATCCACTCGACTGTCCTACACACAGATGAAATATGCTCACACGAACAAGTACAGAGAAACACCCGAATGGCGTCAAATACCCCATGAGAACCTACGACTATGAAGTCTCCATATGAAACGCATTTTTGGCAAGGATATAGATGAACAAGTGTAACGAAGAGCAACTTGCCCACAGGATTAAATAAATGATAATGCCCTTACTATTTACTAGTATTATCGTCTTTGATGAATGAAAAAAAAAGTAAGTATTCGGAATTCGTCACTTTTTCATACTAATTACAAACATAAATTTGCTCTGTAACAAATTAAGACCTTCATAGTATAAAGTGCAGGTGTCAAATTCGTCACCAATTACCAATCCACTATTAGACAAAATGTACGATAATCTTACCTCCAGGAGAAGGGTTTTTTATGTTTTGTGTTGTTTTTGGTTTTTTGTTGTTTTTTTTTTTTTTTTTTTTTTTTTTTTTTTTGCAACATGTCAGTCAAGACCAATGTCGACTTTCGGCTATCAACCAAAATAGCAGGTTTTTATTATTGGTCCAGCCCTGCGACAGGGGTTGCATATGCAGCATGTGTCACCACGTGTTGTGACAATAGGGAAGAATTACGTGTCATCAAGCAAAATGCAGTTTGTGGCAATGTTCAGGCCCAGATCATCCGAATAAGTCTCTCATTGCGATAAACATGTCATTGAGCTAAAAATTATTTTGTTTATAGTACATATAATCTTTTGTTCTGGTAATGACGGGGAAAAATCAAAAAATGTGAGTCCAATATACTAATGGATATCTAAATACTTATTGTCAGATCAGTTAAGTTGGAGCCCGCATACCTCAACAACCTCGCAAACTTTTGGCAAGTTATACGTATGCTAAATAGTCTTCTTAAATCTTGGGTAAAATAGTACGTTGCAAAAGGATGCAACCGAATAGCAGCGTTGACCACGTATTCAATCTAAATCCGAAACTGAGTAAAGAGGGAATATAATTTCTGCCATGAGTAATCAATTGAGAAGCGGGTTTGATACTCAACTATTTACCTATTGGATATAATATATATATATATATATATATATATATATATATATATATACATGTATGGGCGGGTGTGTGTGTGTGTGTGTGTTTGTGTATATATATATATATATATATATTATATATTTATATTTATTTAATTATTTATTTATTTATATATTTATATATATAAGAAGAAGGCATTGTTGACTCTTGATTAATAAGGTTGAAGATTTGTCAATCTGTCGGTCAATTGAATCTGGTGTCGCCGAAATTACTGGCCCTCTCCGTGGTCTCGCCAACGACCCGTGTGATTCCCGGCGGAGAAATTTTTTCAATCTTTGCAAAAAAAAATCAAAAAGGGAGGACAGCTCTGGGGAACTTTGATTTAAGCTACGCAACCATTATTCTCTCATTTTCATTTCTCACAATTATAATTATTTCCATGAGAGTTTCCAAAGCTGTTGTATATGTTATTTCCTTACATATATGTGTATATATATATATATATATATATATATATATATATATATATATGTATATATTATTTAACACTTTAATAGAGGAAATCGAACATGAATTCCACTCAAACATTACAAATACTATTCTTCTTGTAACGGTAATTTACAGCTCGTGTATTTTGGAACTTCCTAGAGTTTTATTTTTAAAAAGGCCAAATGAAATTGATTCCTAGTTCGTCGTCCCGACAAAGGATTTTTTTTTTTTTAAGGTGAATTTTTTTTTAGTTGTAATCGATTAAAGACATAATTGGCAACGTTTGACGTACCTTTTGAGCACCTCTCCCACTTGTTTTGCGATACAAAAATATTTCACAATAGTGCCCAAGATTCATTACTGTCCACATGTTTTTACACACGGCCTCCATGAAAAAAAAATGAAATTCATGGAACTTTCAGTACGACGCAAATGACAGAGGTCCTCAAATATACACGTAATCAGTCAGGGAGACTCCCGAGTTTTCGGGAATGATCAAAGTCCCCAACAAAAGGGACGATTGGCCTCAGTGAATCATTCATGACCTTTCACCGCTTTCTGACCGTTGTTCGTCATGTACAAAGTGAATGACAATTCTGCGCCGTTTTGACATACATATGTTTAAACATTCACCACAAAAAACCCTCATGGAGTGTTGATGTTGAAATTTCAGTCAATGAAAGATGGATAAATAAAGTTTATCCTCTCCAAAAATCAGGATTCACAAGCCATGAGGAAAATTTGTTATTGAAGGATGAAAACGCGATTCGAAAATGTATTTTTTGAATCTGCGTGACACAGATTCGTTCAAGGCGTTCTTAGTTTGCTGCAGCAATGCAACGAAACACACTGTGCCTGTAATGCCCTGTGCATAGGCTGTGTGTACACACACACACACACACGCATGTGTGTATATCTGCGACTATGTTATTGTGTGCGTGCCTCCACCATCCCGCTCGATGCGGAGCTCTGTGTGTACGTGTGTGTGTATTTCTTTCTCTCTCTCTCTCTCTCTCTCTCTCGCTCGCTTCGGGGAATTATTCTCGTAGCGACTGGAATAAGAACATTTATAACGGTTCCCTGTGACCAGTTCGTTTCGCGCCAATACATAACGGCCTCTTGCGCTCCAGCGAACCCTAAAACACGGGACTACATGACGCCCTAAGATTCGGCTATCTCCCTGACTGGTAATGTACGTCACAAAGTTGCTGGTTTTTTGTTTGATTAGTCACAATTATTAAAATATCAGTAAAGTTGGTATTCTTTATCGGATACTCCTCACACTTTCACTTCTCTCTTTCTCTCTTTTTTTCTACTTTGAACCATATCAAAATATCAAAACCTATTTTGATGGTGAGCTTCCTCCTTCACTAAGTTCCCTGAGAGAGTATATTGACTGGGTGACAATCTGGGCGTCTGCCAAAAGTTCATCCCCGACTTTGCCCCCGCCGTTTTGGTTTTTTAGAATGTACTTAATATTGTGCATGACTTTCTGTCGGAGACGTTTTGGCATGGCCAGGCGGGAGTGCACAGCCCACATGTGAAGGTAGTGCTCGAAGGCGTCGTTCACGGAATTCCCACAATCCTCGCACACGTATATCTTCTTTCGCCGCTCCTTGAATGCGAAGCTGAGTTGCATGTTATGTACTTTGTTGACGTGTGTCTCCAGGGAGCAACGTTGAGTGAAAGCACGTTCACAGACGCTGCACTTGTAAGGCCTGACACCTGAAAATATATAAATCAATTTGAAGACACAAAGGAACATAATTTATACTTTGAAGAAAAATCTCTAGAACAATGTTTTCATCTGAAAATCTACTTTAATCGATACAACTACTGACAAACGATTTCCGTTAGGGTTACTATTAAGTTTCAGTTGATCTTCAAGTATTCAAAGTTAATTAGAGTAGAATTCATTCATCTCAAAGTGGAATCTACCAGGCTACCATTCAAAATTTGACTGAAGAAAATACTTTTCGTTCAGGCCGGATAGTAAGAAATAGATAGTGTACCTGTATGTGTTCGATAGTGCCTCTTCAGGTCAAACTTGTCATGAAAACCCTTTCCACAGAAGCCGCAGATGTGAGGTTTCGTCTCGTTGTGGTCATCAGCCATATGTTTGGTGTATGCCTTCTCCGTCGAGAAGTTGCTGGAGCAGTAGTTGCATCTGACTTTGTACTTCGAACTAGCAGCAGGTGTGGGCTGAGAAGGCACATCTTCAGCAACAGAGAACGGTGGTTTAGGGTTTGGCAGAGACGTTGAGTCTGAACCTCTTTGTGACTTCTGTTCATCATGCCCTTTGTCACTGATAGATGAGAGGTTACTTCCACCGTCATGGTAGTTAGGAGGTGTCGGAAGGCTAAGACATGAAGGGTCATTTGAAGAGTTTAGTGCTGCGTCAGATCCCATCGGACCTTGAAAATCATTAGCGATGTTTAGTGGAGATATTTTCGAAACATTTTGAATAAACGGAGTACTTTGTTGTTGATGCTCCTCTTGACAGCTCCTAGGATTCTCTCCATTTAGTAGTGCTGACTCGTACGCTTTACTTGTAGGTATGTCGTCTGATTGTTGAGGAACTGGTACAGAACTTTTAAGGCGTCCTTTATGGATAGGCCTTGATGCAGGTGGTATCGTAATATCTTTGAAGTGCAATGGGCCTTTAGGTGAGGCTGTTGAGTTTTTATGCAGAAATTGTGGAGGCTTCCGCAATAGGGGGTTCTTAAGGATAGATAGTTCTTCTAAAGTTTTCACACTGGTTCTTTCGGTGTCTGGCGACAGGACAGCTGTGCGTGATGTCGTTGTTGGATAAGGATGTTGTTGTAGCAAGTGGCTTTTGCTTAGAGACTTCAATTCAGTTGGAAGAGATCGTGAAAACCTCATCGGAAGACGCCTGGTTGGTGGAACTGTAATATCGCTTAAATACTGGCAAGCCCTTGGAGAACCTTGAGGGGAAATGACCGGAAGGGTCCCGGTTTCTGAGCCGACACTGCCTTCGCTATTCCAACTTTTTCGGTCCATGGGTGGCGTATTATAAATGGAAGCCATGCGTCTGTCCGATGGATACGACTTGTTTCGAACATTGCCTAATTTGATGATTCCAGACTGTGGATGTACGTCGTGAGTAGGAGAACTGGGAATGTCTTCGATGGGACTTGAGAAAAACTGCATATCCTTTGAATTTGATTCATGTTCATTCATTTGATATATGTTTCTGAGATGGTTCTGCTCTCTGCTTCGAAGTATTGAACTTAGGGTGTCTGGTTCAGAAAGATCCGAGGACTGAAGCTCTCTGCGTAAATCTCTAATAATGTTACGTTTCTCCACAGCTTCAGCGTAATAGACCTCTAACAAAGACATGCAAGTTGATCGGTTTGGCTGCTTCCCTGTTTTGTCCTCTACCATGCGAGTAAGGTCTTCCATGGAAAATAACCTATCCTTTGACAACGCTGAGAAACCTCGGACCTTCTTGAATCCGTCTTCTGGGACACTTGATGTCCACTGCCTGGGATCCTCGGAGCATCGTGATTGGTAATCATCCATAAAAACATCACCAGTTTGGAATGGGTGAGCAGTGGAAGACCAGCAACCATTTTCTGCAGCGACATCTTGGGCATACAGATGATTCGGCTCTTCGTGGAAGTTCTGGCTCATACTTCCATCTTGGACGTCATGATTGATATTATTCCTTGTTCGATGCTTGTAGGTAGTGGACAGTGCAAATTTATCCTGAATGAGAAAACAAAATAATACTTTTGTTAGCACATTGATCAATAAAACTGAAGTATAAGAAAAGCTTTTTCTTGTCCTCTATGGTTGGGCTAATATAGTTATCTTCCTGTGTTCAAAGTGACTTCCACCTCTAAAGATAAAATTCAGTACATAGTGAACATGATGAAAGAAAATCTCTAGGAGCGATTGGGACTGGTTTAATACATAATATTGGTGTATTCCTTGAGGTTTGAAGTCATCGAAATGATTTTTAAAAGCTGCACACAGATATTTGTTTATGGGACTACACACATTTGTGGCATGGAACTTTGTTTAGTTTTTTCTTGCCATATTTCGAATATGACAAGAAAAAGCAATCCATTTCAGGCGATACTTCTTATATGATACTCTTCCAAACGAAATGAAAAGAATGAGAATGCCCCCCCCCCTTTTTTTTTTTTTTTAACTTAACCAGAAATCAACCTTCTCTTGAAATGAATGTGATTTTCAGCAAGCTTTTATTGGTTTGCTAATGAATTTCTCTAAAAAATAAAATACCATCACTAGAAGAAACACAAGATTTGCTGTATGAAAGGCACACTGTTTGGGGATCGCGTTAGGGAGAGATCGTGGATGAATTGATTGATCGTGTTATAAATGGATCATTACCAACATAAAATCACGGTAGTGAATATTAATGTTTTTGCGAATTAACGCAAGGAGGTAATAGGCAAGCGTACCTCCTCTGTCTGTGTGCGCGTGGTTAGGTGCGTTGTGCATATTCAGGGGAGCGTTTCATGAAAGGACTTGTCAGATATTTCATCCGACAAATTTGCTCTCAGCCAATCAGATGCAAGGATTTCAGTAGCTTATAACAGTTGTCGGATAAAATATCCGACAACTTCCTTTCATGAAACGCTCCCCAGCTGCTTAGTACCCTCCTTGGATTAATACACAGAGGGGCGGAATGTACGTGGGAAACTCATTCAATGTAGCTCGATTGTAAATGGTATTGATTCTTTTTTATAGGCCTTTAAAAAAAAGAATGCATAAACCTTCTTTTCATTGTGCAGGATATGTCATGTGTACTGATGATATCAATGGTGTACCTGGGCCCCGTTTCATAATATGGTTATCAATAACAACTGCCACATTTCTATATCAAATTTTCTCACCGCCCAGTGGCGCAAATCCATTTTGAAATACGGGAGAGGGGGGGGGGTCATCACATGATTTAACCTTTGTACCTCTCCGAAATGTCTTCGGACAAATTTTCTGAGAAAAAAAAAAAAAAAAAAAAGAAAAGAAAAGAAAAGAAGAAAAAAGTGATTACCTTTCTTTCTTTTCTTTTTTTTGGGGGGGGGACATTGGCTTATCTTCAAAATCGTGGGGGACATGTCCCCCTGTCCCCCCCCCCCCCCCCCCCCTGTATTTGCGCCCATGTCCAATAAAATGTAATGATTTCAGTAGCTTATTACAGTTATCGTAACTTGTTAACAATTTTTATGAACGGGGCCCAGATCTGTTAGAGATGATGTATTCTATGATAATGGAAGGTAACATAATGCAGGGCCAAATGGATGTAGGTCTAATGTATCGGCAAATAGTATATAAACGTAATATAAGACCAATTGGACGTATAATAATATCATGGAGGATGAATTTGACAAAGAACCAATTTAATGTAGGACAGCTAGACGAATGACTAATTGGACGTTGGCTCTATGTAATGTAGAAACAATGAGACGTATGATACAAATGTAATGTAGAACCACCCAGTCGTATCTAATAAGACAATAACCCCCCCCCCCCCTCAAAAAAAAAACCCAACAAAAACAAAAAACAACAACAAACCAAACAAACAAGCAAACAAAACCGCAAACAAAACCGAAAACACACAAAAACTAACACAAACAAACAAACAAACAAATAGGAAATGCAACAACTCCCGTGATTTGACATGAAATGCAGTATGAATCAATGTGTTATCATGTTGATGATTCCTGAACTTCACACTACAAAATATCTTTACACTACATGATCAATCACTCCCAGTATCAAGTGCTCAGCTTCATCTTTATTAAATATTGCACGTCATTAAGTAATAAGTATAAAAACAGTCTCTAATTAAACTCTTCAGCTTTATAACACAACTGTAATGATCTTCCTTAATTCATTTCAAATAAAGTGAACAATCATTTAACCCTTTCGAGACCACATTTTGTGGTTTGTTTCAATAACTTTTGATGCAGAGCTCTCACTGAAAGATATACCAGATGCATTAGTAGAAAGAGCTAATAATTCTGCACACGCTGTGTCCATTTCTGTTGAGTGACCATATTTCATTTGATGCCAGGAATTTTTAAAAGGAGAATACGCTTTAAAATCCTTAAATTGGCAACAAACTGAGAGGTTCAAAATCATTGTTTTTTATCAAGATTGGCCTCTTTTTAACTTTTCGACAAAGTTACCAACCATGCATATTGTTTTCAAAGACATTACATTTTATTAGAACCATGTAGCATCAAAAGAAAATATTACTGTTGCCAATTTGGAGAACAAACTGTGATCAATATAACCCTTAAATAATTCCTGTCATGAATTAAGTAATATTTTCTACAAAACGAATTTATAAGCTCTCGTTCGGTCAACGAGAGGGAAAGGATCCGGTTCTCCAAGGATATTTTTGTATTATTTATTATCTATTATTTATTTTATTTCATGACCAAGTCACAGATTAATTTAACATTTAGGGGGATTTAATATACAAACTTTTCGGCATGTGCTAATATTTTTTTTAAAGAAACAAAAATCCTTTAAGGTCATAACTTGTGTATCATTATATATGCATGTATTCTAAAATTATTTCATTTAAACGAATATTTACTTACAATTATTTTAAACATCTGTCTTATACACTGTTTTGTATAATTATTTGAAAATGGTAAATAAACGAATCTGAATCTGAGTCTGAATCTCGAACTATAAAGTTAATTATCAAAAAAAATATTGAGGGGGCCGGTAAAAAAGCAAAACGATAATAAAACGCAGTTTCATATTCTGTGAGTGTAAAAACACTTGAATTCGAGTGAGAGGAGGTACATAGCTTGGAGGAAGTCACATCCGATAATGTCATTTAAATTTTCATGATATATGCTCCCTAAAATTAGTGTAAGAAATATTTCTCATATTTTATAATATAAAACATATATTATCTAAGCATACAAACCAAAAGAAATTTTATATTTTTGGAAATAAATGTATTTATCTACAATTCCCGACTTCGTATCCAAATTTATCCACGGTATTCCATCTCTGTGTTTATGAAAGAAATTCATTATTTGATAATATAACAATAATATTATATAATAATGTATTACATTTATATAGCGCATTATGTAAACATTTCAATGCGCTTTACAATGTTATTTTATAGATGCTTACACTCAATTACATGTTATCACAGCAAAACTTGGGTAAATGACTGATGAAATCAGTTTCCTAAAGTGACAGATGTGAAAATCTATGATAATCCAATATATACAAAACAACTGTGAACTAGTGTTGCAAACAAATCATAGTGTTATTGCCGAGTTTTCATATTATTATAAAGTTGCGAATTTATTACTAAATGTCTGATTTTTCTTTTCGCCATTTTCACATGTTTCTCTGCATTTTCCGCTCATAATCAAAACCATTTCTTTCGGGACTGGACTACATTCTTTTTCCTGTAAAACAACACCAAGTTTGTTGGTTTACCGGAAATCAGCATATAAGAAAAAAACATTTTATCATATTTTAACAAGTTACCCTGTTAAATTACCAAATACTGGGCAAAACACTTATATGAATATTCATGAATTTTTAGTAGTATATGGTTTGGGGTTGCCCGATTTACTAACTGTCACAAAAGGCATAAAAAAAAACTATAAGAGGAATATAAGAGATTGCACTAGATTGATCTGGATGGAATAGGTCTAGGATAGGATAGTACACTATTAATACATGGTTGGGAGTGCGTTAGTGCGATCTGGCAACACAAAGGTTTTTATCGTGGTGTACTAACGCACGAGGCGTAGCCGAGTGTGTTAGACACCACGATAAAAACCTGCGTGTTGCTGGATCACACTAACGCACGAACTAACAACCATGTATTAATAGTTTTACAAAACGGGTCTACAATCTTAGTGTTTTCTTACAATCTTAGTGTTTGATCCGGATTAGCCGTGCGTTAGTCCCCCCGCCGTGCGTTATCACTTTTGTTTTGCACGGTCACGTGGTGTTATTTCACCAATCAGGAAGGCTACATTCTTGAACCCGTTTCATAAATTAAGATAGAGAATAGGATAAGTTAAAGTAGGATAGGTTACACTGTAAAACTACAGACTTTCTGGCCCTTGGGACTAGAAGTTATTGCCGTTATTTCAGTTTTAGTCTTTTCCTCCAAAACAACACCAAGTTTGTTGGTTTACCGGAAATCAGCATATATTTACAATCGCCCGACACAAAACACTGTTAAAAAAATACATTTTCTCATATTTTAACAAGTTACCCAGTTAGATTACAAATCGTTTCCATGGTTCCGTTTTAATTTACATAGATTTTCCTGTTAGAAATTAAAGTTTCTACTATTCAAAAAAAAAAAAACGGAAATCTGTTATTTTACATTTATTGTGAAAAAAGCGGGCATTCACGGCATCCTGACTGCCAGGAAATTTCCCTTGAAAAAAACGACAAAATTTCTACAGTGCATCTGCTTGATTAAAAGGGAATCACCATATGACACAAATCTAGGCAGCTTCACTACCTCTCTGTAGGACTACCCCTAAAGTAAGCACCGTGTCTATCATTTGGAACGTTTCACAAATAATGTGTTTTCATACCTCGCCCTCATGCATATCCTAGTGAACTAATAATTGTGATCAAAATTTAGGAACGCGTAGCTTCTACCTCGAGTGGGCCTCTCGTTTCGAAATTCCCCTGCCGAAAGTCCGCCACAACCATGCAGGGTGAAACTTGGGTATAGGTTTGTATAATAAATGGGTCTATTTCTGATGAATAGGTTCTGCATGCAACTATGAGGCTCTTTTTAGGTTCATCCTAGCCTAAAGAAAATTGTAGGGTGTGTGTATGTTTTATAACAAGAGAGAACATTCACTTAGGAAATGCGTCAGTATAACATAGTTTCTGATTTGATTCGATTTAAATTTGATTTGATCATTCATTATTATTCAGTAATTTCACATTGATAATATATATTGATCAACAATACCAAATTTGTAAAAGGAACCAACATGACTATTAGCATAATGCTAATCGAGGTTAAAAGTCCCGTTAGTTAATTTATATTCATACATTTACATTTTACAATTTGAAACGAACCTAATGTTCAATTTGGTTTTTTTTTTTTTAATACTGTCGCTCTCTCTCTCTCTCCTTCCATTTCTATATAATATACTTATTTGACACTCCTTGCCCCTTTCGTCTCATAATCTCTTCTCCCCTAACCACGTTTCATGTTATATAGTTATAACGATGTTTATAGTTTGTTCTACAGTATTTAGCCGATTATTAAAATTGTCTGAACTGCTTTTTAGGGACCTTACTTTTACAATCTTTGCTTTTCACAAGGTCTCCTCGTCTTTCTTTTCAATTTATAACCAGTGTATTCCACTTATGTGTATGGATTGGTTCTTTAAAAGTATCCTGCCATATGTTCTTTTTAGAATGTACTTTGTTGAAAGAAAGATGAATGAACTTGATGTATACAGAAATATTGGGGGAATTTACAGAAAATGTAACATTTGAATCATTCTCTTTTTTCTTTTTTTTGAAAGTGGGAGTTCACAGATGGAGCATGCGTCATTTTTCAATTGTAACTAAAAGGTTTCCATGAGATAATTCTTTTTGAATCATTGGGCAGGTGATTCTAACCCAAGGGCCCTGAATACGAAAGAAACTGTTTTACATGATTTGTTCTGATTTGGATTATTTTACGATTACAGTTTCGCCTGTTTGTTTAAAGTGATGGTTGATAAACGAGAAATGGTCTAAAAAACTATCTCGTACCTGATTATTCATGAGATCATGCAAGTCATATTTATTAAATTAGATATCTATATTGTGTGATACGTCTAGAATCTAGACTGATTGAAAGCTCAGATGCGTGCTGCGTAGAACTTTTGAGAGATATTATTTGTAAAATTCTGTCCTGAAATCACAACATTGTTCTATGATCCGGTTCTGCATAAGTAGAAATAAAGAAACTTTGAACTCACTGGAACGGGTTCACTAAGTAGCACGTGGCCGTTGTTCATCTCGGAGACGTAGGAGCTCTGTTGCTCAGTACGAGAGAGACAGGCCTTGTACGCCCGAAGCTCTGGCGATGATTTGTCATGATTGCCCTTCCTCAACTTCTCTGATCTAGGGGTTGACAGGTCTATTGGACCATTCTCTATAGTGATCAGATAAAAAACAAAACGTAATGAGTAACGAAATGTTTAAGAAGAGTGAATATTGAAGAAGTTTCATTCAATTTAGAAGTCAAGTTTATATTCCCGTCTCAAAGAAGCAGTGGCTTGGCAAGACAATACTGATATAAGGGTGACAAACCGAATTGGGCGGCAAGTTAGCCAAAACTGTTTAGAAATATACAATATATCAATATATAATATATGTAAGATCGGGTAGAGTCGGTTCATGACTGGTATAGATTGACAGGGAGCAAGGTGATCAACAAGGAGGGGATGAAAGACAAAAGAGCTCAAAGAATTTTAGATTGTAAACAAAATTTTGCTATATAAAGTTAACCAAAAAAAAGTAAATACATCAATGAGGTTTAGGCCTACACATAACAAAACACTTTGAAAATGCAGAATAAATGGCTACTTAACCTTCTCCTAAAGAAGTGAGTATAGAATCACTTAATGTCTAAAATGATATAATCAATATGCGTATGGTTCTTCCTCCCGGAATGTAACAATTAAGTTTCTACAAAAATGAAACACGTTTAAAAATAAAGAAAATAAGCCATAGATTTTATTTTTGTATACTTATGAAGTTCGTTATTGCTAAAAATTATTTCCAGGGTAGCTGTTCTTGAGATAATGGTTCCCCTATTTCACATCAGTAAATATATACATTATGTTCAAGAACAAAAATGTGATTACAGAAAATTATTGCCTACTTGAGGCTTACTTCCATTGATAAAATGACACTTACACAAAATTCATGAACTTTTAAGATTAATTCTAATGTGGCATCTGGATCTGCGTAAACCCTTTTCTTATTTAGAAACATCTTCTTTGATTTATATTCGTATTTCATATTTCATGAATGATGCTTATTTTCCTACATAAGTACTCTACGTAATTAAATTATGGCATGAATCCTATGAAAAAAAAAGAAAAAAAAGGATGGTAATCGAATATTTTATCAAAACAAAATAGGTTTCTTTTATGATTTTCATTTGGGGAGGAAATAAATTTTCTCCGATTGTTTGCATGATTATTTCACTACCAATAATTTTCTTGAAAGATTTCGTGTCAATCCGTTTAAAAACTCTAACTGGTTCTTTGAAGTATTCTTCTTCTTTTTTGTCATTTTTTTTTATATGCTCTTAGAACTGAAAAATTCTGAATGAATGAATGAATTTTTTTTAGAAAATAAACACGGATAAATTTTTACGAATTTGTGACAAAAAAAAAATGATTTTAAAATAAGTTCTTTTTTTGGATTGCTCTTTTCCCTCTCTCTCTCTGACTCTCACTCTGTAGCATAGCATACACATTATTCTAACTTAAATTGTAAATGAACTGTTTCACTTTCTTTTTGCTTTTCCTTTTTTGAAAGAATATTGCATGTTTTTCGAGAACTTATGTTTTGATCCATATCAGAACTTTTCCATCAAGTTGTATTTTCCTTGTATGATCACGAAACTCAACTTGACTTCTGTTTCCCCCATTTGCAATACATGTCCTAAGGCATATATATATATATATATATATATATATATATATATATAGCCTTAATTAATGTTCATGTTCATTATTAAAATATTTGTGCATTTACGTTGTATAATTATACTGTGTAATATCCTGTAGAAGCCACGATTACAGTCTATGGAAGATCAGCTTTTATACAGTAGCCCCTCGGATTAATAAGTGTTCTTTAACATGAATAAATTTTATGAGTTTATTATGCGTGATATTATAAAATACTTAAGTCAAAAAATATTATTCAAAGAATTTATTCTTGATAGGCTATGTCAATGCTAAATATGAATATAAATGAATACTATGTTGCAAGTATCGTAATAAATCTTCTTTCTTTATTGAATCAAGATCATACATTTCACTTTATATTCGGACAGGTTTGTAAAAAGGCTGTATCGTCATATTAACAAATTTTGTTCCCAAAGAATGACAAATCTTGCAGAATACAAATATTTCAAACAGATATATATATATATATATATATATATATATATATATATATATATTTATATATATATATATATATATGTGTGTGTGTGTGTGTGTGTGTGTGTGTGTGTATTGTTGATCTTCTTCCCATGCACAAATTGAAGGAGAAGCTAATGAAGCTTACCAGAATTAAAATGACGTTTAGGCATTTTAGGGGAAATTATGTAAAGCCTGTGATAGTTGTTATGATGCATATTCTAACAAAATGTTATTTGGTATTTGGTCCAGTAAGAAATGCCTAATAATGTCCACAATTTAAAAAAAAATGAATAATGAGTTTTAAAAAAAAAACTTGATCACATATGTTAGGAAAA
This sequence comes from Heliocidaris tuberculata, assembly GCA_025618425.1. Lineage (NCBI taxonomy): Eukaryota > Metazoa > Echinodermata > Echinoidea > Camarodonta > Echinometridae > Heliocidaris > Heliocidaris tuberculata. Next base: position 8,316,086 of record CM046833.1, read on the forward strand.
AGGCATTCAGCACCATATAACTACATTTTAGAATTCTGAAAACATCTTTAAAGTGCAGATGTTTAGTAATTTTGAGAACATTGAGATTTGTAGGGATATTCAATGGTGTTAAATAGCTTTGATTTTGGTAATTAACATAGTTCCATGGCAGACCACAGATTGACATGTCACTGAAACGTGGTTTCTTCGAGGAATGGTGACAATGATGTCATGATGAAATGATGAAGAAAAAAGAGATGAGCAATTGAACAAATTCAAATTTCAGCAGCAGTTGTGAATACAAAAAAATTATTGGGAAAAATTATTTTCTGTTTGATGTATTATATTTCTGTTGCATTCTATTGTATTGACGTAACTTTGTAATGCTGGTGGAAGGCACATATTTACCATATATGGACTAGAATAAATTATCAGTCTATCAGTTATTACTCTATCAATCATTTCATGCAAAATCATGGACTTGTCATGTTACTTTTCCAATAATGCTACCTTCAGAATCGCTTTTTTTTTTTGGCGACGAACGTCCACACCTATTTAAACAAGAATACTCTCGAGACAATTGCCCTTATAACATTTATCTGTTCAAGTACATACGCCGTGTTGACAGCAGCGAGTGATTTAACTCTTTGGACTCAGAAACGTCAAAGACGCAAGCCCCCTTGAGATCTTTTGCCTTCCCGGCAAAAGCAAACCACATGGAACGTAACATTCTGACAAGTCACATCACTGTAATGGAACCCAATATACAAACAAACATTAAAAACAAGCACTAGTTTCCGTTTGGCTATACTAGTGCACATCCCGCTTGTTTTTCTTACTTCCTTAGTTTCTTATACGTTTTACCCGTTTCCCCGGAAATTAAATAAATCAAATAGAAGTAGATAAAATACATTTCAAATATGAATGATACCTTAAAGGTAGAAGATAGTTTTGGGAAGCTCTCAAAAACTTTTCTTTGATTTTACTTAATAAATAGCAGGGTACTAACATAACTAAGATGCTGTGAAGTTTTTTCCTCAAGTGAAATATTTATCGAATGAGAGGTGAAAAGTAATAAAAATCCCTGGCCCAAAAAAGAGGGGATGTAAATTCAAACAACGGCCACACACATTACGCACATGGGGATTGCTGTGTGTTATAGAATACGCTACACATAGTGCGAAGCGCTGGGTTTATTGTGCGGGGAACCTTCGGGTGGATATGGTCTTAGCGTGAGGCAGTGAAAAGCCGTTACCAAGCGTTTCTTACAGATATTTACACTAAAATTTGTTCGAAATCGTGAATGGAATGTTAAATAATCTCGTACATGTGTCTTATAATAAAAGGAAAATAGTATGTGACTATGTTAGATAAGTTTCTTGCCAGTGTGTTTTTGCTACCGAGACTGTCTGTGAGCTTTAAGACAATTATTAGACTAAAAGTATATACTGCTAACTAAAAAAATTTAGGTAGACTTTGGTTTTTCTTAATTGTACTAGTACGGACTATCTTAGACAAGTAGGCCAATACACAGACCAATGACTCCTGCCACGCTGCATGCATGAGCTCGGGGTATAGGCACTGGTAAACATCTAAACAACATAGGATCCTATAACTTTACAAAATGTTTCGGGGAATACCGGGGCTCGAGAACGGTGAAACTTCGGCTAGGGCCCGGTGGAAAGTATTTACTTTCATAAGTCTGCACAGCATAAAGTTGTCATTATATCTTTTTTTATTGATATGAACATTAGTAAAAAAATAAAAAAAAAAAAAAAAATATTAATAATAATAATAATATAATAATAATAATAAATAAATGAAAAAAAAAGTCCCTTTGGTAATGGGTCACTTTTTTCTACATATTTTTCATCTGTACAAAATTGATTGTTGTTTTTGTCTCGATGCCTTTTACAATTAACACCTAATTTTGACCATTTTTTTTTTTAATTCATAAATCATAATTATGTAAAGGTACAGAATTGTGCTATTTTTGTTTTTAATGCATGTAATTCATTTAAAAATGTACACATATAAAACATAACACAATATAACAATAAATTTATACCCCGTAAATTTTTTTGTTGTTGTTGCATTTAACTATTTTTGGGGTCAGAAAATGATAAATGATAAATGATAAATGCTATATATATATATATATATATATATATATATATATATATATATATAATAACATATTATGAGTTCTGCTTCAGAATTGTAAATGAAGAGATGAGTAGTAAACAAGTAGTTAAATGAAAATTCCGTTAAACACAGAAGTTTTCAAAGCTTCTGAGTTTAGCGGAATTTTTATTTTTATTTACTTGTTTACTACTCATATATATATATATATATATAGCAATTATCTTTTATCATTTGTCATTTTCTGACCCCCAAAAATTGTTAAATGCAACAAAAAACAAACTTTACGGGGTATAATTTTATAAGAGATAAAAGTCCCCATAACTGTTGAGCTAGTGTTTGTTAGCATACCATGATAACTCAGCTAAAGCAGGGGTAATAGATATTAATTATTATAAATATTAATATTATTATCATTGTAATTAATACTATGATTGATACTGTTATCAGTGAGAACAGTATTAATACCTTTTAGGCTACCCTTTCGTAAACAATACGTATTATTATTATTACTATTATTATCATTGTAGTTATCATCACTATAATCATTATTAATATAGATTTTATTATTATCATTATAACTATTATTCTTATTAGTATGATCATTATTTATTATTATTATCAATGATATTATTATTATAAATATTATTATTATTATCATCATTATCATGATTATTAATTTTGGGTGGTAATTTTTATCATTATTATCATCATCCTCATCATCATGATTATTATCATTATTATCATCATCATTATCATCATCATCATAGTTTTTGATATTATTTTGTGACTGTTATGATTCAGCAATGGTGAGCAAGTTTTTCGAATTCTTGCCAAGGTCAATAACAATAATAATAATAATAATAATAATGTTAATAATAATAATAATAATAATAATAATAATAATAATAATAATAGTAAAGATAATAGCAGTAATAACAATAATACGACTTCTATTACCACTACTGCTGCTGCTACTACTACTACTACTTCTATTTATAAATATAAAATAATAAAAATAGAAATAATAATGATAATGATAACAATAACAATAATACTACTTCTGCTACTTCTACTACTACTACTACTACTACTACTACTACTACTACTACTTCTACTACTGGTACTGCATGTACTAATACTGGTACTATATGTACTACCACTATTACTGCAACTGCTACTAATATTCATAAATATAGTAATAATAAAAGTAATAATGATAATACTAATAGTAATAACAATAGCAATAACATCACTTCTACTGCTACTACTTCTACTACTACTACTACTTCTACTACTACCATAACTACTACTACTGTTACTACTGCTGCTACTACATGTACTACTACTGGTACTACATATCTATCGGACTTTCATGTATTATGTATTGTATATAATTATCATGTACTACAGGGGCGGATCCAGGATTTCGTATAAGGGGGGGCACACAAATGCAGGATTGTCAACTTTGGGAAACTGCTTGGAGGGAGACCCATATTTTTTTGGTCTCTCGCCAGCCCTCCAAAAGTCGCTCAGTGGGGGGGGGGGGGGGGTTATGGGGTCCAGTTCCCCTCAATAATTCTCTGACAAGCAAAAAAAAAAAAAAAAAAAAAAAAGGTTTTCTGGTCGAAAAGGGGGGGCACAATCGCAAATAGGGGGGGCACATTGCATTGTTTTCCCTCAAAAGGGGGGGGGCACGGGCCGGGATTGCCCCCCCCCCTGGATCCGCCACTGATGTACTATGTATTATTCATTGGTATTATTCAACTAAGCTGAACTTAACTGAACTACTACTACTATTACTGTTGCCGCTAGTACTACTACTGCTGCTGATCCCACTACATGTACTACTACTACTACTACTACTGCCACTACATGTACGACTACTTCTACTACTTCTACTACTAGTAGTAGTACTATTGCTACTACATGTACTACTACTACTATTGCTGACACTACATGTACTACTACTACTATTGCTGACACTACATGTACTACTACTACTGCTACTACTACTACTGGCACTACATGTACTACTATTACTACTATTGCTGACACTACATGTACTACTACTACTACTGCTACTACTACTACTGGCACTACATGTACTACTATTACTACTATTGCTGACACTACATGTACTACTACTACTACTACTACTGCCACTACATGTATTACTACTACTACTACGACTACGAATACGACTACGAATACGACTACGACTACTACTACGACTACTTCTACTACAGTCTTGTGGTTCGACTTCGATATAACGTCAAGAGTTGGCTAACGGATTTCTAAACTGAGTACGATATACCAATTGTTTTTTAATAATAGGCAACTCATGAATTCAACAAAATTGTTTTTTAATAACATTAGGCAACTCATGAATTGAACAAAAAATTTTAAAGAACTAGTAAAGTGACCCATGATACGAAGAATAACATGGTTAGTATTTAGTTTTACATTAGTTTTCGCGGACAAAACTTCGCATTTCATAGGGGATATAACTAATGTATTCATTTATGTACCGTCCATGACTATATATCTCAATGGCGACCATGTTCGGTAAACATAATGCTGAAAGCGTTGTGAGAACACAATGTATGTAACGTGATCATGGGTGTCGATCCAGGGGGGGGGGAGGGATGGGGGTATATATATATATATATTTTAAAAATGAGGTTGGCGATGGCCTGTATTATCATCCCCCCCCCCAATATTTTTTGATAAAATAAATAAGAATTATGATACATTAACTCAAAACTAATAATTATCCAAACTCATTATGTTTGATCTTGAAATACCATTACATTCTTAGAAGTAAGGAAATAAGAAATGCCCTTTACCCAAAGGTAATAAGTTCAGAGGTGAACTTTAGAACCTTACAGGCCGTAAGTTTTAAAACTTCAACTCTGAACTTATCGTGTATGGCGTGTTAGATCACATCATTTTAAATGTTGGTTAAAGTTTTCAATATCGCTGCCCTCTCCCTCTCTTTCTCTCTCTCTCTCTCTCTCTCTCTATCTCCTAAGTAATCTAATTTGATCAATTTTTAATAATAAAATAATAATAAAATAAAAATAATAAAATGTTGGGATAGAAACATATATCGTGCGCATGCGATTGGGGTCAATTTGGGTCATAATTATGGTCATCTATAGGCTATAAGCCGAAGATACGCTTTGAAACCTCAACTCTGGAATTATCACTTTTGTTCCTTATATAATAAAACTTCTTCTTCGAGCATTGAACAACAAACTATCAATCTGCATTCTTCTTCCTGAATCATTACAAATGAATTATAACACACATATTTAAGTTTCTTATGTTATGATTGTTGTTATTTTGTTGTGACTTTAGACAACATTTAATCACACAGAAAACAATTTTTGGATGCTCTAAAATGCAAGTTTTATAGACACGATTGTTGAAAAAGTACCTGGTGCGGGGGGAACCCCCCCCCCCCCCCCCCATCATGAACACGGATCGACACCCCTGAACGTGATTCAACCTGAATGTCACTTTTTTTTTAATACAGAATAATCTCCCAATTTACTGCATTACATGATAAAGATCACGTGTATGGGCGTGTATGGATCACGTGTTTGGGCAAAACGTGACTCCATGTAAAACTTATAAATAACATGATTATTATGCGTGTAAAACACTATTTTTGTTTTTTTAATTAAAGATAACGTGAACATTAGGTCTGCATAGCACGTCTTCTATGGAAATAAATTTTATTATAACACGTTTATCCTGATCTGACTGATTTCAATCACGCATTGCTCCACCATAAAATATATAAATAGTGATCGATTTAAACCAATGTTTAGAGCATGAATAAAACATTCTAAATATCTACGAATTATTATATGCAGCAATAGACAATTTAGAAAAAATGCTGACTTTGTACAGGATCCTTTTTGACTTTAACATTTAACGAAAGAAAACAATGATGAACAAAAACATAAAAGACTGAAAGGAAATTCAGTTTCACTTTATAATAATTTTGGTACATAAAATTGAGTAATATAGGAATGGTTGCTATCATTAGAAAGGGCAATACTTTTTGTACACACCATTTTGTGATAATAAGTCATGGTTAAAGAAGTGCAGGTGTTTGAATTATTATATGCATTATTCGTGTTTTGGGGTAACATCCTAAAATAAGCTAAACCCCTTGGTACAGTAAGAGTTAACCCTTTCATGACATTTTTATTCTTCAAATTGGCAATGATAATATTTTTTCTTTCAGTTTTGCATGGTTCTAATAAAAATGTAATGTCTTTGAAAAGGTCTTTAGGGATTTTGAACCTCTCGATGTGTTGCCAATTTAAAGATTTTGAAGCTTATTCTCCTTTTTAAAATTCATGCAACAAAAATGGACACAGTGGATTCAGACATTTCTGCTCTTTCTACCCATGCATCTGGTATATATTTTAGCGCTCTGAATCAAAATTTAGTGAGCCAAACCACAATATGTGGAGTGTTGTCACAAAAGGGTTAAAGCGTATGAAATGCTATCAGCCCTTTTATCATGAAAAGATAAATTAATCTTAATCTAGGAAGTTTTTATTGGTGTTTCCATTGAGGATTGCTACACACGTTAGACCTTGCTATATTTTACATCAGGCAAAATCGTTGGGATACAAATAAAAATAGCCTTACATTTTCTTCACAAATGTATGCCATATTATACATTTGTACTTCCATTTTTATAAATAGGAACAGTCTTCAATTTTATTTACCCATTCATTCAAATCTGTAAAATTGTCTTTACAGAAACCGCTTCATTTTTTGAAATACAAAATAACTCTTTTAACACCAAATACTAAATAGCACCACAAGGAAATTACAATACTCAGATTTATACACTACGTAATTTGAACCACAGAATGAATTTCGGAATCTTCATCGATGATAACTCACATTAGCAAAATGTTAAAGACTACATTGAGCAAAATGTTGGAGTTCCAATAGTCTTACATTTTACAGAATTTCTGTGATATTGAACATATTTTATGCATTCCGTATATTTTTGGAAAATAAAGATCTTAAAAGTTATTTATCCATTAATTTTCTAGTGCAGATGGTTTTAACCTCTTATTATAGCATATAATCTCCTCTCTCTCTCTCTCTCTCTCTCTCTCGCTCGCTACATCACCTTCTTCTTTGAGGGAGTATTTCATCAACTTATATAGGGACAGCATGGAAGGGCAGATAAACTTGTAAAAGATGGGCGTATCCACAGACTACGAAATACGGGTGAAATCATCTGCGAATGAGGACGCGCGCCACAGACCCATTTACATGTTATATTGACTTTTCCTATGCTTCCAAACGGGAGGCGTGCGCTAGCACCATCCTCAGGTAGACAGCATACATTACTGAGATGTAGTACCCGTTTATATGATCAGCTAATGACTACAGCCTCATACAGGAACTTGTTTTCTTGTTGTGATACGCAGGCATTAGCTGGTGTTATATTTATCTTTCGCTTGTAATAGCATATCGTTTTCCTGTTTCCTTTGTTATTATATATATATATATTTAGTATTTTGTGTACCTGGGAATGAAATAACGTAAGATAGAACAAAATAAAATGAAACAATAGAATACAAAACAAGATTGATTTCTCACGAGACTGTATGTCTTCACTGAGATATGGAACTTCCTCATAAAGGGTGCTCCTGGATTCTTCTTCACCGCTATCGCCTTGATTCTCCAGATCAGGGTCAGTCACAACGTTAGAGGTACTCCGAATAAGAAAGGTACGAGGCATGTTGTCATCATCAAGCTCTCGAGAACAGGGTAAATGGAGTATCCATACCATGTGTTGCCTTCAAGAGTTACTGGCCTTCCACTAGCCCATCTAACAGTTACCGTTATTTCTGATAGCACAAAGTTGCATTCGTCAGTATGATCGTAGCCTATTTATTTTCATCAACAATGCATACAACTCAAGGTAGGCACCCCAGCGTTAAGCGTTATATGCAGTATATATTTCTAACAATTGAATTCCAAATGAATATGGAGTTCACGGCAATAATAAACAAGATCTAACCGGTACTCAGTCAGTTATTTCAGATCATATCAAAGTCAGTTTCCAGAGTATCTTCCATACACACCTCTCAGCATTATCGTTCTTTCTTCGAGATACACCTGCCTCCTTCGGGTTTAAAGATTCGAATAAAACATTCTAAATATCTACGAATTATTATATGCAGCAATAGACAATTTAGAAAAAATGCTGACTTTGTACAGGATCCTTTTTGACTTTAACATTTAACGAAAGAAAACAATGATGAACAAAAACATAAAAGACTGAAAGGAAATTCAGTTTCACTTTATAATAATTTTGGTACATAAAATTGAGTAATATAGGAATGGTTGCTATCATTAGAAAGGGCAATACTTTTTGTACACACCATTTTGTGATAATAAGTCATGGTTAAAGAAGTGCAGGTGTTTGAATTATTATATGCATTATTCGTGTTTTGGGGTAACATCCTAAAATAAGCTAAACCCCTTGGTACAGTAAGAGTTAACCCTTTCATGACATTTTTATTCTTCAAATTGGCAATGATAATATTTTTTCTTTCAGTTTTGCATGGTTCTAATAAAAATGTAATGTCTTTGAAAAGGTCTTTAGGGATTTTGAACCTCTCGATGTGTTGCCAATTTAAAGATTTTGAAGCTTATTCTCCTTTTTAAAATTCATGCAACAAAAATGGACACAGTGGATTCAGACATTTTTGCTCTTTCTACCCATGCATCTGGTATATATTTTAGCGCTCTGAATCAAAATTTAGTGAGCCAAACCACAATATGTGGAGTGTTGTCACAAAAGGGTTAAAGCGTATGAAATGCTATCAGCCCTTTTATCATGAAAAGATAAATTAATCTTAATCTAGGAAGTTTTTATTGGTGTTTCCATTGAGGATTGCTACACACGTTAGACCTTGCTATATTTTACATCAGGCAAAATCGTTGGGATACAAATAAAAATAGCCTTACATTTTCTTCACAAATGTATGCCATATTATACATTTGTACTTCCATTTTTATAAATAGGAACAGTCTTCAATTTTATTTACCCATTCATTCAAATCTGTAAAATTGTCTTTACAGAAACCGCTTCATTTTTGAAATACAAAATAACTCTTTTAACACCAAATACTAAATAGCACCACAAGGAAATTACAATACTCAGATTTATACACTACGTAATTTGAACCACAGAATGAATTTCGGAATCTTCATCGATGATAACTCACATTAGCAAAATGTTAAAGACTACATTGAGCAAAATGTTGGAGTTCCAATAGTCTTACATTTTACAGAATTTCTGTGATATTGAACATATTTTATGCATTCCGTATATTTTTGGAAAATAAAGATCTTAAAAGTTATTTATCCATTAATTTTCTAGTGCAGATGGTTTTAACCTCTTATTATAGCATATAATCTCCTCTCTCTCTCTCTCTCTCTCTCTCTCGCTCGCTCGCTACATCACCTTCTTCTTTGAGGGAGTATTTCATCAACTTATATAGGGACAGCATGGAAGGGTAGATAAACTTGTAAAAGATGGGCGTATCCACAGACTACGAAATACGGGTGAAATCATCTGCGAATGAGGACGCGCGCCACAGACCCATTTACATGTTATATTGACTTTTCCTATGCTTCCAAACGGGAGGCGTGCGCTAGCACCATCCTCAGGTAGACAGCATACATTACTGAGATGTAGTACCCGTTTATATGATCAGCTAATGACTACAGCCTCATACAGGAACTTGTTTTCTTGTTGTGATACGCAGGCATTAGCTGGTGTTATATTTATCTTTCGCTTGTAATAGCATATCGTTTTCCTGTTTCCTTTGTTATTATATATATATTTAGTATTTTGTGTACCTGGGAATGAAATAACGTAAGATAGAACAAAATAAAATGAAACAATAAAATACAAAACAAGACTGATTTCTCACGAGACTGTATGTCTTCACTGAGATATGGAACTTCCTCATAAAGGGTGCTCCTGGATTCTTCTTCACCGCTATCGCCTTGATTCTCCAGATCAGGGTCAGTCACAACGTTAGAGGTACTCCGAATAAGAAAGGTACGAGGCATGTTGTCATCATCAAGCTCTCGAGAACAGGGTAAATGGAGTATCCATACCATGTGTTGCCTTCAAGAGTTACTGGCCTTCCACTAGCCCATCTAACAGTTACCGTTATTTCTGATAGCACAAAGTTGCATTCGTCAGTATGATCGTAGCCTATTTATTTTCATCAACAATGCATACAACTCAAGGTAGGCACCCCAGCGTTAAGCGTTATATGCAGTATATATTTCTAACAATTGAATTCCAAATGAATATGGAGTTCACGGCAATAATAAACAAGATCTAACCGGTACTCAGTCAGTTATTTCAGATCATATCAAAGTCAGTTTCCAGAGTATCTTCCATACACACCTCTCAGCATTATCGTTCTTTCTTCGAGATACACCTGCCTCCTTCGGGTTTAAAGATTCGTGCAGAGGACTTACTGCGGATGAATTCCTATAGTCGTCTGCAACGTGTGCAGTTAATCCAATTACCAGTGATTAGAACATAACTGAATCGAAATGTGTAGCTGTAACGGCCAAATTCAACACCTCTGAATATTTCTTAAACATTGTCAAGTTCAGGTTTGTTTTTGATAAATCAAGATGTTTTTACAAAAGCACGATGAGTCGCCATAAATTAAGGAGATCGGGCTTGATCTGGTTCTGCCAAATTAGAGATATTAAGAGGGTGGTGGTACATGCATATAGAACAGATGAAAACTGACACCAGTGTTCACATTTTACGTGGGTTTTACCCGGTGGTAACTGGTAACGTAAGTCAACCATAGCACTATGTCCAATTTTTTTTCATAGGCTGCAATCGACTATGGAAACTATTGTGGTTATGCTTTAAATGCGGCGATGCTTTGTGCTTGTTGATCTATAGAGGCCTCTTCACAGGCGTAAAAAAGGGTGGCAGGGATCCATGTGAGCCCCCCTCCCCCATTCTCTCGACGGATTCAACAAAAGAAAAGTGACCGTTAGGAAGCAGCGCTGATAAATTCACTGATTTTTTTCATTCAAAATAAACTATTTAAGTTTCATCAGCAATTAAAACAATATTGTGATTTAAATTGATGCCGCATGCCCCAGATACACAACAGTGCTCGCCATTAGCTTCTCTCTCTCTCTCTCTTTCTCTCTCTGGCATAGAAAAACTAGTATGGTTTTCAAGCTGTTAATTCACCATTTCCAGCTTCCCCCTTTCCTTCTAAAAACAAACGTTTAGGCTGGGCAATACCCCCCCCCCCCCCCCCCCAACAACCATGACAACGCAAACTAGTGCCTGTAAAGTGGTTTCCTTGCTGGACGGTATGGATCGCTGTAAGCTCATGCGTTTGCCCCTTCTGAATTTTGAGGCAAAGCTCTCTATAGCCCACTAACAACAGTTATCACTGTGCTTGTCACTAGCTTTTATGAAAGATCATTGTTATCCGTTACAACTCTACACCCGCTGAAAAAAAAACAACTAAATATTGTCGAGGTCAAGCTGGTATCATTTATTTGCTGATATTTGTACGTAGACATCCATCCGCAGATACAAGGTTAAACCAATTTTTTTTATGTAAGATTTTTTTTTTTTTTTCATGTGGTCTCTAGTTTCCCGTTTTCCTAAAATTACCCAGTATTTTGTTGTCCGTTATTTATATTGGCTTTTTATATAAACAAGCCATATTGGAATGAATCATGAATCAATAAAATATAAATGGTAATGATAATTTTTATGGATTTGAATAGCGCTTCACACTACGTCTCGGCGCTTAAAGGCCACCGCACACTTTACGATCGGTCTACGATCCGATTTGTGAAATAAATCGCTATGGCATTAAATATTGGTATTTTAACAAATGAAATCTACCCTATTCAGCTTCTGAAAAGTAATATAAATACTAAACGTATGGTTTTGGTGAGCTGTCAGCTTTCTACAGGGAATACGGGCAAAATTAGTTTCAAATCGTAGGCAGTCGTGCGACTCGGAGCCGATTTGGCCATTCCACGGACTAGAAAACTCGGCAAAAGCCGTATTATCGAGATTGATATCTGTATGACTATTCAGACCCTCAGTCAAAAATATTTTTCGTTCTTAAATGATTTGTCAAATGATATTACATTTTCTTCTGAAATCGGATCGCAGACCGATCGTAAGGTGTGCGGTGGCCTTAAAACGGCACGACTAAAGCCTGACTCACACGAGGCGTCATTTACTGACGTAAGGACTGAGTTAGGACCGTGTCAGTGACCTTTACGCGTCACGAAACAATGAAATGATTGCAAAATGATTCGTGCAAGTAATACTTTTAATGACTGGCGCATGAGTTAATTGCCTTCACAGGCTAATGCAATCTAAATGCGCTTCGTGTCAGTTCCTGTGCTTATCAAAGAGACTCTTTGCCAAAGTCTTCAGTCAGTAGCATGGGACAGAGATGTTGATAGCATATGATATGTTTATACAAATACTCCAAGATGTATTCGTCCCTGTTTTCACGAAGTGACGGTAATGAGGAAAAACGCACATTTTTTCAATTTTTAAGTTTTTTTGCATTTTCGGACATCATTCACTAACATCTTGAACCTCACAAAGTTTCAGATCATAATAATGTATAATTATGTAGCTATGGCGATGATGTCAACAAGAAAATACCTAGTAAAAGGATTCCCTGTTTTCACGAAATGACGGTTAAAAGCGCGGTGATCAAGTCCCATATGTTTTACACGCGAGCGGCTGAGATCCGCCACTCCGTGAAAATCCGTCACTACGCGTCCTTGAATTTTTGTGTTTTCACAAAATGACGGTTATGTTTACAACTCATTTTCCCCCAAAATATAAACAAATAGGCAAATGATTAAACATAGAACTAAACACTGAAATATGATCTTTCCCAAGATATAAAATTTATTCACCCTTCATACATTAAAGAGGTTGAGATTATGCTTTAAAACTTTGAAAGCGATTTATTCAAAACTAACTTTCTTTTAGTTGCGCGCTTATCCGTCATTCGTGAAAACAGTAACGTATTGGTGAGCATGCCCCCTTCTTGAAATACATAGAAACAGGAGAAAGAACAAAAAAAAACATGGATAACTAAAGCCATACGAAAGTCAATAAGAATCAAACACAAGTTATTTTGTAAGGTAATAAAAAGTAACCACGATCAAAATGGAACTCAGTTTGTAAAATATGGTGGGATAAGCTCATCAAGGAAGATAACAACATGCGGTGTACCGCAAGGATCTGTATTAAGGACAATACTCTTTTTAATCTATATCTTTAGTTTTAGACTCTTTGCTGATGATACAAACCTTATTCTTACGTTTCCAGTTGGACAGTCTACTATTAATATGGATGAAGTTAATACACATCTCAAAAAGGTATCAAGTTGGTGTAATGCTGGCAATAACAGATACCATTATAAATGAAGTTGATGTTGCATCGTTTGTAGGTTTGAACATCGATAAATAATTGAAGTGGAAAAACCATATTGAGAAGGTAAAAAAAATTATTAAAAAGAAAATCGGCATTATTTATAGACTTTTGTGCCCCAGAAATTTTGATTTTACTATACAAAACTTTGGCAACCTCATATCACATATGGTATTGAAGTATGGGGTAGCACTTATGAAACGAATCTAAAGTGTATACTGTTAAGTCCAAAAATGGCTCTACGCGCTATCACATTTGGTTCACTCATGACTCTTTCAAAACCATTATTTATAAAGTTAAACATTTTGAATGTATACCAACTGTACAAATTTTGTATTTGTATATAGTTTTATGTATGAACTTGTAAATGAAATGTTACCCTATTCAGTCATTCAATATTGCTCTTTTATTCGGCATAATTATCGGAAAAGGCAAAAGGACAAAAATAACTCGTATATACTCAAGGTCAGAACAACCAAAGGAAAATTTTCAGTTTCATATGTAGGTAGTTCGGTGTGGAATGATCTACCACTTGCTTTGCAGACAAAGCCATCCATATCTTGCTTTAGAAAGACACTAGTTTAGTTTTTTTTTTTAATGAATGACTGAAATTTGCCGATACTGAATAAGTATCTAATTAAAAAGTTATATATTTGATATTGACCTTTCATCCATTTATATTTGTATCATAGTTTTGTTTATAATCCTCTTCATATTTACCATTCCATTTTTTGTTGTTTATTTTATTACCAAACAATGTTTATTGACCTTTCATCCATTTATATTTGTATTATAGTTTTGTTGATAATCCTCTTCATATTTCCCATTGCATTTTTTGTTGTTTTTTCTATTACCAAATAATGTTTTCCAATGTTTAAAGGTAGCAGACTAGATTATCATTCATGCTATTTTCTGGTTCCTTTTATTAACCTTAACTTTGTTGTATCTTAACCCATTGACTACGGGAACCGGGTGACCCTTTTATTAAGCCTATTGGAGTTAGAGAATTCAGTAGTCAACGGGTTAATTAATATACATTTTGTTATGTGCATTTTGTTATTGTTATCGGATAAATAAATTTCAAGTTCAAGTTCAAGTTTAAGGTTATCGAGCTTCTGAAGGTAATTAACCCATACCCCAGTTATTAAAGTATTGTTTTACTTTTCATTTTGCGACATCCTTTTTAACGACATAACTCTTTCAGGACTCACTCACAAAAGACCGAACACGCAGGGGAACGTTTCATCAAGCGTTTTGTCAGTGATTTTTACCGACAACTATTATAAGCTACTGAAATCCTTGCATCTGATTGGCTAAGAGCAAATTTGTCAGTAAAAAATCACTGACAAGACGCTTGATGAAACGCTCCCCAGGTCACTGACGCGGTCCTAACTTCAGAATGTTCAGCAAATGACGCCTTGTTTGAGCCGGGATCCATGCCCGTTGGACATGAGACAGCATTTTGCCAGACGTATGGGATTGCGACTGCGTACTTTGACACGCCATGTGAGATGGACATCGTTCTAAAAAAAAAGTGAAAGGAAAGTGAACAGTGCAAAGATTGCCTTACATTTCTAGCGTGTATGGGCTCATGGCCTTCACGAGCTTGAATAGCGCAAGTAACAACGCAGTCGAAATGACTGCTCATTTACATCAACCATTTCCCCTGCAATCAGATTCTTGCAAGAAGAAATGCGCTCACAAAGTGTTCCAGGCTATTGCCATTTTACAGAAGGACACATTGCTTACCCAACCGCGTTCGTATCTTGTTTCTACTTATTCGCCACGTTGGAGAGTAGCATTTAAGATGAAATGCATAATTAAGGATATACGGTTTAACAGGCCTATTGGTTACGGGTTGTTGTTGTGTTTTTGTTTGTTTTGTTTTTTGTTGTTGTTGTTGTTTTTGGGGGTTTTTTTTATATCGTTGGTGTAATGTTTAGATCTGTGTCGTATGGATTTGCAACTGACACATTAAAATAATGAGCTTTTAATGTGTGCCCTAAGGTTAGCCCTGACTCTTCCAATATACTCTTCATAGCAAAACTACTTTAAAAATGTTTTGATATTTTAACTGCATGAGGGCTAAAAGCCGATTGTGTTTAAGCAGAGAGGTGGGGAAGGAAAATTCAAATGAAAAATATGATTTCTTTTCATGGCGTCACCCGTTCCTCACAGTTGATCAGGTTCTATCAATGGCATTGTTAGTCTCAAGACGATTTTTCTAGAGGGCGGGATGTAAACATCATTTTAAAGTTTCCATACGAAGATAACAAATGTCTTTGAATTTGGTACCTATTATAGCATATGTTATTTTATAAATTGTTCATTTGCAAAACATGTATCACAAAAATCTTCTGGCTACTGGATATCTGCAATTGAAATGTGAACAGTATAAGGGAACATGATAAAACCTAGCTCAGATGATGCGGCAGAACGACGATTGCTTTAATTTACAGTGACTGGTAACCCCTTGTATGGGGTCTTCTCTAAATTCCCATTGGGAACAAGTGCTCTTGGGGTTCGGGCTAAGGTTTTTATCGGACCAGAGGAAGGTAAGACCAATGGTATGTGAGACCATGGTATGTTAGACCAATGGAACGTAAGACCAACGGGATGTTAGACTAATGGAACGTAAAAGGGTTGTGAAACAAATAGAACGTAAGACCAATGGGATGTACCACCAGTGGGATATAACAATAGGACATAATACTAATGGAATGTAGGACTACTGGGATATAAGAATAGGACACAATACTAATGGGATGTAGGACTAGTGGGATGTTAGACTAATGGAACATCAGTAAGACCAATGGTATGTACGACCAATGAGATGTTAGAACAATGGGGCGTAAGACCAATGGTATATTACACCAATGGAACGTAAAACGAATGGGTTGTGAAACCAATAGAATGTAAGACCAATGGTACGTAAGACAAGCGAGACCAATGGGACATAAGACCAAAGGGACGTAAGACAAGTAGAATATCAGGCCAGTGGAACCTCAAGTAGACTAAGTAGGACTAGCCGGATGTTAGTCCATTTGGACGTAATACTAATGAGATGTGTGATCAGTAGATGTAAGATTTAAGATTAATGGAACATAAGACCAATGGGATGAGGGGTCATATCAGGCATAGAATTAGATTTATGTATGACAATGCAAATTTAGACCAATGGCATATGGTAATAACGTAAGATAAGATTAATATGGCACAGCATCAATGGTATTTCAGGTCAATGGGGCCTACGGGCCTTCAAGGCCAATAGTGAAACCCAGGGGCGTAGAAAGCGGGGTGATGGGGGATTCATCCCCCCCCCCCTCTTTCAAGGGGAAAAAATGAGGAAAAATATATTTATGTACAATATATATATATATATATATATATATATATATATATATATATATATCAGGACCTGTCTACACCAATAGTGAAACCCAGGGTGAACTGATTAGAATTCTTAGCTTTTGTAACTATTTGTCCAACGTCTCATGTAAGGTTTGTGTTAGGATATTCCAAATATCAGACACGTGTGATACAATTAGGGCGCGATAAATTGCATTGCAGTGATTTAAAAATGAATTGTAAGCCTGTTTTAAGTGTAAGCTTTATCAACTTCGACGCTTAACTTTTTTATTATTATTAAAAATGTGAAATGAAAATGAAAACAATCTAATAAAGGCATAAGACTCTTTATTAGATCCCAAAACAAACGTATACTATATCTAATAAACGACTGCGAGGTTTATTATTTTTTATCTATCTTATGTCTTTTTTATTATTGACTTTATTATTGTTGTTGTTGTTGTTGATTATCGGTCATTGCTCTAGAAACACATGACAGGGGTTGACTTCGGTTTTTTTTAAATACATTGTCCTTTTTTGGGGGGGGGGTATTTTAGTACTGTAAAGATTGGCAAGGAAAAACGTAATGCTACCAAAGAAGGCCGAATCGTAAACCCTCACGACAACTTTTATTATTCTTTATTCGCTGTGGGTCAGTTAGATCTGTGCCAAAATTCCATGCCTGAAAGATTTATAATGCGATAAGTTATGTATTATAAGTAAAAGGCTAAATATGCTGCACACCTCATTTTAAAAGATTTTTTATTGAAAGGCCGGGAACGATATTCCATGCTCTTTTACAACAACAACAAAAAACGCATTTTCAGATTGGGATGAGTGTAATAACAGCAATGACTTCTCCGTCTCTCTCTCTCTCTCTCTCTTCTTCTTCTTCCCATCTCTTCTTTTCTCTCTCTCTCTCTCTCTCTCTCTCTCTCTCCCCATCTCTTCTTTTCTCTCACTCTCTCTCTCTCTCTTTCTGTTTCTCTTCATCTCCTCGCCGTTTTCTTTCTCTCTGTTCCTCTCTCTCTCTCTCTCTTCTTCTTCTTCTTCTCCCCATCTCTTCTTTTCTCTCTCTCTCTCTCTCTTCTCCCCATCTCTTCTTTTCTCTCTCTCTCTCTCTCTCTTCTCCCCATCTCTTCTTTTCTCTCACTCTCTCTCTCTCTCTTCTCCCCATCTCTTCTTTTCTCTCACTCTCTCTGTCTCTCTTCTCCCCATCTCTTCTTTTCTCTCTCACTCTCTCTCTCTCTCTTCTCCCCATCTCTTCTTTTCTCTCACTCTCTCTCTCTCTCTCTTCTCCCCATCTCTTCTTTTCTCTCACTCTCTCTCTCTCTCTCTTCTCCCCATCTCTTCTTTTCTCTCACTCTCTCTCTCTCTCTCTTCTCCCCATCTCTTCTTTTCTCTCTCTCTCTCTCTTCTCCCCATCTCTTCTTTTCTCTCTCTCTCTCTCTATTCTCCCCATCTCTTCTTTTCTCTCTCTCTCTCTCTTCTCCCCATCTCTTCTTTTCTCTCTCTCTCTCTCTCTTCTCCCCATCTCTTCTTTTCTCTCTCTCTCTCTCTCTCTTCTCCCCATCTCTTCTTTTCTCTCTCTCTCTCTCTCTTCTCCCCATCTCTTCTTTTCTCTCTCTCTCTCTCTCTCTCTCTCTTCTCCCCATCTCTTCTTTTCTCTCACTCTCTCTCTCTCTCTTTCTGTTTCTCTTCATCTCCTCGCCGTTTTCTTTCTCTCTGTTCCTCTCTCTCTCTCTCTCTCTCTCTCTCTCAAAACACAAATACACACCCTCTTTCTCCTTAAGTAAAAAGGAAAGGTACGTTGTTAATGTGTTTGATTTCCTTTAAATACACTCAAGAGAAGACTAGTTTCTCATCAGAATTCCTGTTTGTTACCGATGTGATAGGATTACCTTTTCACGAGTGTAAAAATATGATACTGAACATCTGTCTGCATCCGAATCAAATTGTCATTTGAAAGTAGTGTTGTTGTTTTTTTCTCAGGGATGTTAATATGTATCACTAACCAAGCTAACAGATTTTATTTATTTTATTTATTTTATTTATTTCTGATCTTTTGTCAGGGTAGCCCATTCACCATTAAGTAGTGGTCTTCCATGGGGCCCTGAATAATAATAAACATATTTACATCTAAATGCATAACGTATATACAGAATAGTTCAAAATAAAAATCCTCAGTAAAATTAGAGAGTATAAGAATCAGAATGTATAAGGGGTCACATTGTAAATCGACTTAACCCGTTGACCCCCCGTTGACTACTGGATTAATGCATTCCCATAGGAGTTAACACACGGACCACGCCCAGTTCCCATTGCCCATCGGCTAATCTGCATCAATTAGAGATTAAATTAATATTTATCAGCAGAACATTTTCAGGGATCATATCGTAGGCCTTATCAGCATCACCAAATGAAATTGGCACTTGTTAGTAGGCTCAGTGTTTAACAGTGATTGCATTGCAAAAATACATATCAAAGGGTACCAATCACCAAAAATAATTTTACTCTGTATGGTAGAGGATTCATGTTGTTATACTATATTCAAAATATGGGCTTCAAATATTAATTCTATAAAAGAGATACTGCAATTTTAATTACACTCTCTATAAGCGTAAAAGCGACTCGTGAGTAGACTACTCGACGCACCCGTACGCGCTCTCCAAGATAAAGGCTTGCGCGGAACTAAACTCGTATAATAGGCTTGCGCGGAACTAAACTCGTAGTTCGGTTCCGCGCGAGCATTTTCATGTTATCCTTTATTTCCTTCATACTCATTAACCGTTGACCTATGGAATACCAGACAAAGTTCTTTGAGGTTGATTTTTTACTTTCTAGCTGTACACAAATTATTTTTTCAGGTGATTGGTACACTTTAAAAACTATCTGCAAAAGTTGCAGATAAAGTTGTTATTTGTTGGAAAATTTCAGGGGTCACATTGTAAAAAAAAAAATAGGATATTACATCAATCAGCATAAATCATTGGCGCAAATCCGTGCATTCCTTCTTTTCAACAAGGGGGTGGGGTGGCTTTGTTCTCCATGAATGGTCATCCCCCCCCCCCCCCCCCCAGTTGAAAAGAAATTCGTGTAGATTTACGCCCGTGGCATAAATGACAAATCATATTCATATTTATCAGTTGATCCTGGACTGAATGCGCTATAGACTAAATGGTTATTAGATAAAGTGGAAATTAGATCACTTGACTATCAGAAACTGTCGGCAGTAGACGAAATAACTAGTAAAATGAATGATCATTGGACTAAAGAATGGAAAGACCTAATGCTAAATAGACAAAGTGAAATTCAGCGATATACACTCAGCAGGAAAATAAAGTAGACACTCTTTTTTGTTCAATTTCATATAAACCGTCATTAAAATATAATAAGATATATAACAAATTAAAGAAAAATTAATACCCTACTAACATCAATTAAGATCAAGTTTTGAACTTTTACGCTTGGACGGCCACATTCATTTAACTGTTAGAAGGTCTGATTAAGATAATTGCAAAAAAAGAGAGCAAGTAGTCATTCAAATGTTAACGAACACAATTGTGCATCTGTATAAGACATTCTTGTTCAACAGTGAAAACAAAGAATGAGAAACAATGAGGAGGACTGAGCTCTGGATGTCAACTGTAGTCTCATGACTGCATGGTTTTGACAAGAAAATTCAAATGTTTCTTTATTCATTTATTTTCTTTCATTCATTTTAATTTGACTTGCCACATGGAAATGCTCACGAACATTTGAATGGCCAGATGGCCCATTCTTGCAATTTTCTTTCAAAAGACTCATTCATTAGTAAATGGCTATGCTCACTCATGAGATGAATGGTATGATTCCAATTGCATATTATCTTAAAGATGATTTATTTGTGCTTATTTTGATATATGAAAGATAATTTTTATATTGAATATTGATTTGAAAATCTTAATTATAAATAGTGTCCACTTTCTTTCTTGTTTGCTGAGTGTAGATATACTATTATACTATTACTAGACCAATTTCCATACTAGACTACTTTGGCATAGCCGAAATGAATATTAGACAAAATATTAATTGGAAAAAATAATAATAGACAGTGATTTTTCGACAAACTGTATACCTTATTTATAGACCGTATACCTTACGTACATTTTAAAAATTGCCCCGAATCCTAACTGTGTTCTTGTGTGTCCCTTTTCAAATTTAAGACCCAAAATGCATCTGAAAAGGGTCAGATTTTTGAACGATGTACAATTGAGTCAGACAAGAAGGCTCAAAATTGACATTGGGAATTGCCAAAAAAAAACCTGTATTGCACTAAATACATGACTATATATGATAAGGGTCAGTTTGTACTAAATATCTACAGAACTTCTACAGTTTACTACACATTTGTCTACATATATTTTTCATGGACGTTTGGCGCGCAAACATCCATGATGGCCAAACAACTATTTGGCTGGTATCAAAATTTTGGAGAAATGTCGACAACGAAAACTGCCCTAAACTTGTAGTTTCCTTCGAAAGCTACGCAACTTCATATGAGCATCAGTAGGATGGCAGTACTTTTAAACAAACATCCTTGAAGATTAAACATTTCTAATTCTGTTCATGCCACATTGCTGGAGAGTTAGGCCGTAATTTTTTTTCTTCTTCTTCTTCCTCTTCTTTTTCTTCTTCTTTGGGTGGAGAACTTTCTTTTAGCCCTATACAGGTTCGTAAGGTCTGCCTATTGATTTTGCAGGTGACCATGCTGATACTCATCATGGATGTTTTTGTTGTTGTTGTTGTTGTACCTCAATTGCTAAGGCACGTGGTGAGAATACAAGTGCTCATGGAATTCTGGTTTACCTGCTGAAATTTCGAAGGGTTGTGCATGCTACGTCAATGCTTACCAATGGCCAATTGCCAACAACGTCTCATACACTGGAATTGATCTTCGTCTGATCAAAAGGTTACATTTGGGGAAATCCTCCAAAACATAATTCGCGCATGACATATTGTTATCACGTGCATATGATTGTAGATTGTAGAATTGGGTTAAAGTAGGGAAACCCCCCCCCCCCCCAAAAAAAAAAAAAAAAAAAAAAAAAAAAAAAAAATCAAGCCCTATTATTTTGCAAATTCCAGAACCCCGTGTATAACAAGCTGTCAGTTAATAGACTATGAAGAAGAAAAAACAGGGGAAATCCCTAATTTCTTCAAAAAATGGATAACATATCTTCCTTTTTTAATGGCCCGTAGAGGGTGTGGTAGTACAGCTCAGCATTTACCCCGTTCACATGCAGTATTTAATCGTCTTTTCCATCAAAGGTTTCAAATGAGTGTTGTTTTTATTGATTGTTCCAGTTTGCTTGTAAATTCAAATTTCGTTTGTTGCTCGAGGATTTGGGTTTTTTTACTGCCTATTAGAAGTCTTTGATAGCGGTGATAACTATAATAATGACAATTAATCTTATAATCATTATCACTTGACTTGATGAGGATGAACAGAAGTGAAGGTTCATAATTCCGAGAATGAAATAGAGCCCTATAACTTTTCGGATTTACGAACCTTCGGAAATATGAGCCTTCTTTCATTTTCGGAATTAAGAAACGTCGCAGTAACGAAACTTCGGAAAAACGAATCTTCGGAAATATGAACCTTCGGATCAACGACACGTAACCATGAATCATGTCATATTGAATTAATCAAGATGAGAAGAAGATATATTGAGATGCGATCAGGATGACGAGACGAGATACTGGATCTAGATATATGTACATGATAAGGACGGGTTATCACCGGGCTGCAGATCACAAGGTACGGGGTTCGATTCCCTGCCACGTCACTAATGTCCTTTGGCAAGACATTGAACTACACTTGCCACACTCCACCCAGGTGAAGTAAATGGGTACCGGGTAGGAAGAAATTTCTGGAATACTTGAGAGCCTTATCATGGTCGTCGCTCGGCTGAAGCCGGGGTAATAATTTCAGGGCCCTCAAGGAGAACATTATATAATACTGATGAGGCTACCCTGGGTAAACAAGACATATTATTATTATTATTAATATTATTATTATTATTATTATTATTATTATTATTATTATTATTATTATTATTATTAATATTAGTAGTAGTAGTAGTAGTATTATTATTATTATTATTATTATTATTATTATTATTATTATTATTATTATTATTATTATTATTATTATTATTATTATTATTATTATTATTATCATTACTATTATTGTTATTATTATTAATACTATTATTATTATTAATATTATTGTTATCATTATCATTACTATAATTACAGTCAACTTCGCTTAAGTCGATCTTGACGGGACTTGAGTAAAATGCGTCGACTTAGGCGATTTTCGACTTATGCGAAAGTCGAAGAAAATTCAACTTACGCGCTGTCCCCAGCACCATGCAGCCGCGCCGTTGTCCTCGGCGCGGCTGGTGCCTTGAACAGTGTCATTACACTACAATTCTTATCCCATGCATGCCGTAGATTTGTTGTGCAGACATCCAGAAAATGAGAACATCCGAGGCCTGTACCTTTTTTTTTTTTTCACTTCAGACGATGCTGATACCGATATCCAGTTATATAAAGAAAATAAAACAAATTGCGTTAAAACTACATTTTCTTTTAAAAAGAGAAAGTATGGTTTTTTATCATCTGTCATCAAATTGTGTACTTTCCGACGGCCTATTTTCGGGTCATCGTGAGCGATATGAATTTTTAAAAAGTACATCAAGTCTTTTCACTCTAACGATGCATATCATCCTGACACTGGTAAAATAATTTAGATGCATGCTCTTTGATCATGTTTGAAAATCAGTGTTCATAATAAAGGACTGAAAACGTATTGTGATGTGTCTGATAAATTTCTATAGCTTCTCACGACAAAGCATATCATTCTCTAACGACGCTGATAAAAATATTGTTACCTGTTGCATGAATTTAACTCTGCAATTCTGCTATTTAAAATCTGCTGCTAACGATATTCATTGAAATAATATGAATCAACATTATTTTCTTTGAAGACGGAAAACATACGACGTGCTTTATAAACAATAAATATTCATTTTGTTTTAATTATCATGATGATCCATATCATTCTTTAACGAGGCTGACAAGAATTGTATCAGGGAAAACTGATGACATTTGACTGAATAACTCTGCTCTCTAATCTTGTTATTCTCTGAAATCGCGAATCACATGGCTTGTCAAGGGGAAGGCATTTTACGAGGCTCCAACTTGAAAATAAGAAAAAGTTCTGATTTCTATGAGGATGATGTCTCGATTTTCTAATGACACACTGATGTTTGTTAGCTGTCAACATTTAAACAAATTAATTTAAACAAATAAATCAAATATCGATGTATAAATGTCTTTTTAAACGTTTCAAATATTGTACGAAATGTATTTGATTTCAGATAACGCGTATTCTGATTCCAAAATAGATTCCATACCCACGGGAAGCCTCCCTTCTTACTCGACGCAGTACGATTTATGTCAAGCTTGCTAAGGAACAATGTTGCCTCTAATTTGTTATTCCGAGCCTAACTTAGTAACACCAACATGACCAAGCAGCCAATAACATCACGAACATGAGCCATCGCCCCCATCGAATCCCTTACGCGACATGTGACTTAAATGATATTCAGTTGCTATGCGAAGTTAAACCAAAATTACCGATATTGGACCAATCACAGCGCTGTAGTGTTTCCAGCGATTGACCTACACATGCGCAGAACATACGCTAGTTTTCGCGCCAAATGTTTACTCATTCAGTTACAATCACTGATCTCAACGGGTTTTCCTTAGAGATCAGTGGTTGCAATGCGAAGCATGAATGAACTTGCCGATATTCAACCAATCACATCGATTTTATTTATGGGATTTACCCATACTTGTTGTTTCGGCACTTTCGAACGTTCAATAATTTCTGTGCCTGAGTTTTCTTATGAGATAATTTACCGAACGAAGTTCGTGCCAGTGATGGAAACCCCTTCCCAACTCAGGCTATACTAGGGTATATTGCGGCCAATAATTTGACCAGCTATAGCTCACTGTATTATGATTATTATCTCGAGATATTTTAGGCAGTTCAATATTTTTCGGAGCTTGTTCGACTCAGCAACCACTGGCGCATGCAAATTGTTGCTTTACCCCCGACAAAATGAAGATCTTCATAATTATGTAAGAAAGGTATTTTTTAATCCATGTCATGCAAAACTGCAGCAAAAATTGTAGTTACTTGTAACTTATCTTGTGCATTTCAGCAATTAACATAGTATTTGCGCTTCGAAATCAGCCCCTCCCCATGATCACTCCGCCCTCCTCACCTTCCCCCCTGACATATTGATTAAATGGCATTAGAACCTTTGTACTACGTTGAGTTCCTTAACTATGATAAATTATAATCCAGATCTTCCATAACACTTTAAAGAATTATGGTTAATCATAATGTGTGTAGGAACAAATGGAAACGTTATCGGACAGAAAATCATAGTGATAGTCATAATTTACTTCTTTTTTTTTCAATTTCCATTCTTATAGTGATCAGATTTATCTGCTGTCATTCAAAGCAACTTGTCATCAAGGTTGGATTTCCATTCAAATCTTGACACTAACTGTGGGTACGAATGATATCCAGTTGCAATGAACTGGTTGAAAAGGTCTCTCCTTCTCTCTCTCTCACTCACTTTCTCTCTCTCTCTCTCTCTCTTTTTCTCTCTCTCTCTCTATTCTCTCTCTCCCTCTCTTTTTTTCACATCTTGTGGTGTGTTTTTTTTTCTCTCTCTCTCTCTTCTTTCATTCTCAACCCCACACCGGCCATTTAGATAAGTCTAAATCATTTTAACCCCCTTTTTAACCCCTCTTTCTCTCCCTTTCTCATCTCATAGGCCTCTCTCTCTCTCTCTCTCTCTCTCTCTCTCCCTTTCCCTCTTCTTTCAAAAGCAATTTCAATTACAATTCAAAATATGAATGCACCCAGTGTGAACTATAGCAGTGGTACGGATTCCAAAGTCCAACGAACTATATCTCATGAACTTGGATCACGAACTAAGCTAAATCTTTACGCTACTGTGACTCTATTGTTAGTCTGTAACGTAACATGTAGAGAGGTAGTCACATGCGCAGGTCTGAATCCACATGTGCTCCTAAACACGTGAAAACTGATCAAAAGAAGTTTTTGAGGTGAGATATATACAGCATATCAAAAAAAAGTACACACTTTTGAAAATATCCTCCAAAATCATAATTTCAAAATAGCGGTATGTTTGTGTGTGTTTTTTTTTGTTATACGATTATGGGTGACTAACAGAGGGTTAGTTCCATCGGATGACACTATGAATACTGACAATATTTTACGCTTGAGTGGCTGCTCTTGTAAAACTCGCCAAAATTGGTTTGCTCAAAAATGTATCAGTCTTGAAGTTGATCAAAGTGCCTATCAGGCAGTGGCAGTAACTTCATGATCTCTGTTAAGTATTACTAACTGATTTGAACAACCATTTAATCCTTATATTAATCATATACCTATCCACACACCTCCCCCCACACACACACTCAAACGCCCTCCCCGAAACATCCCAGATTATGTCTTTCTGCACACAATTCAACTTTTGACTGGAGCATGTCGAAAGGATGCAAATTGCAATGCATTACAGGAAGATGGACCTAAAATGTTCCATTTCCAAGAAGGGAGGGAGAAAAAAAAAAATCTGATTTTGAACAGTTTATGTGGTTCCTTTCTTCGCCCCATCTCTTCCAACCAGTTAAGGATGCGTCACTGTCTGGAGCATGTCCAAAGGATACACTGTACTGCATGATGATATTTTTTAAATGTATATGTTTTGATTGAAGAAATGTTAAACATTATAATATGAAGGCAGTTAATGCTTACATCCTTCGACAAGATGTTTTACACACATTTTTCACTCCCGATCCAGGTGTATTAAATCCTTAGAAAATAATAATTTCCGGGTCCTCAGCAAGAGAAGTATTGATATTAATGTGGCAGCCCTGCACTTTATAAGACCATTGTTATCACTATTATTTTAGTTGATATTATTATAATTACTATCAGGATTATTTGTAGCAGTGGTAGTAGTAGTAGTAGTAGTAGTAGTAGTAGTAGTAGTAGTAGTAGTAGTAGTAGTAGTGATAGTAGTAGTAGAAGTAGCAGTAGTGGTAGTAGTAGTAGTACTCTTATTATTATTACCATTGTTATTTTTTTATTACCATTGTTGTTATTATTTTTATTATTATTATTATTATTATTATTATTATTATTATTATTATCATCATCATCATCACCATTATCATTATTATTGCTATTATCGGCATTATTATTATCATTATGAAATTATCATTGTCACTATGATCATTATTATTATTTATACTATTATAATCATCACATGATCATCATCATCATAATCATTAGTGTTATCATAATTATCATATCTATCATTAATCAACTGGTGCCGCATCAATTGTCTGTGGGAAAGGTTTTGCTCACAAGTTGGTTTTTAATTGCTTTTTCTATGCACACGGTATTCATTGACAATGATTTACGAAGTTCTAGTTCGCGACTTTCATTTCAAATATCTAATCTTTTAAAACATTCCGTGAGACGTATTCATTTTTTTTTCTAACCTAGAATCACGGTCAGCATTTCAATAACAGGTTCATCAAGCGCTTGATAAACGGAGGAAAACTACTTTTGTATAGCCGCACCTGACCCCAATCATCGAGGTTTACCTTCTTCTTCTTCTTTTCTCTCTCTCTCTCTCTCTCTCTCTCTCCCTCTCTCTCATTTTTATTTGGTGTTTTCTTCCGTTGTCTCTTTCTTGCTTCACTCTAATGGCTGTGCTTCCTGTGTTTGTTCCATCTTTTTTTTTTGTCAGTGCGTTAAATTCTATGAAAGAACGGTATTTAAGAAAATATTACCCGAATCCATCACCTGTCACACCGCCAAACCGACTCCACACCGACTACAAACCGACCGATTCTTTTTACATTCGGGATAATACATTTTTTGTTCGGTATGCTATCGGTCTGTTCAGAGGCTTGTTGGTGTGACTGATGTATATTTATTGATAACAGAACTGGTGCTTAGATAGAGTCTCCTCCTATCATGCCTATACAAAGCATCCCAGGCATGAAAGTCAATGTATATTGTATCGCTAGATAAGGTAGAAAATAGATATTTGGATATGTGGCCCAAGAGGGGTGACAAAATAATGTATCGTGAGAGAACCGCGGGGCGTTTCACCTATCGCTCGCTCTGTATTCATTTTTTTGTAATTTCTAGATCAGCACTGTGGCTTATTGGGGAAGGTTCTTAATTGACGAGAGGTCAAGGGGTTCGATCCTTGTTCGGTGCATACATCCTTGGACAAGGTGTTTTTGCCTACATTTGTCCCTTTTTCGGCCCAGGTGTATTTAATGGGTACCTAGCAATGCTGGGTTATGATAACTGCAGGGCCCTCACGTAGAGCAGTATTAATACTGATGTGCCTGCCCTGGGTAAATAAGACCATATTGTTAATTATTCGTAGTATTAGTACTGCTCTTCCAGAGAACCTTGAAATTATTATAACATTTTATACACCTGGGTTGGGAGTGACAAACGTGGGTAAAACGCCTGGTCAAGGGAAGTAAGCAGCGAGCAGGGATCGAACTCGGGACCTCAAATTCGAGAGTCGATAACCTTCACCAATATGCCACAGTGCTCCCACAAGAAGAAGAAAAAGAAGGGGAAGGCGTAGGAGGAGGAGGAGAAAGAAGAAGAAGAAGAAGAAGAAGAAGAAGAAGAAGATGATGATGATGATGAAGATCGAAGAAGAAGAAGAAGAAGATGATGATGATGATGATGATGATGATGATGATGATGATGATGATGATGAAGAAGATGATATGATGATGATGATGAAGAAGAAGAAGAAGAAGAGGAAGAGGAAGAAGAAGATGAAGATGAAGACTAAAAAGAATAATAAGAAAAACATGAAGAAGAAGAAAAAGAAGAGGAAGAAGAAGAAGATGAAGATGATGATGATGATGAAGAAGAAGAAGAAGAAGAAGAAGAAGAAGAAGAAGAAGAAGAGGAAGAAGAAGAAGAAGAGTGTCTTATTTACCCAGCCTCTGGGTAGCCTGATCAGTATACTGCTCTTCCTGAGAGCTCTGCAAATGTTATTACCCAAGCATTTAATACACCTGGGTCGGGAGGGACAAATGTGTGTAAAAAGCCTTGTCCTAGCACCGAACAAGGATCGAACCATGGACCTCTCGTATCAGAGTCAGGAGCCTTGACCAATATATCATGCTCCACAAGAAGAACTAGAACAATAACCATAACAAGCAAAGGAAGAAGAACAACAACAACAACAAAAAGATAAGAAAAAGGGAGAAAAAGAAGAAGCAGGAGGCGGAGGAGAACAGAAAAAACAAGAACAAGGAGAACAAGAAGAAGAACTAAGAAGAAGAAGGAAAAAAATCATCACCAGGTATTTCCTGGGAAAAAACAGTCATTGATTTGATTACGCTCTCCCATTCTATGGACATGAATAAACTTGTGGGCTTATAGGTTATAAATACCTTGTTATGTAGATGTATTTCAGTGTTTTCACATTCATTGGTGTTTCTTCCACCGTGCACGGTTTTCACGGGACTGACTAGTTACAACCAAGTCACACCAGCGGGTCCGATGCCAGACCAACAACAGACGGAACAAAAAACAATTCACTTACCCAGAATGGCCAAGAAAGAGGTCGGTTTGGAGTCAATTTTGCGATGTGACTGAGGTATCAATGTATCACCAACAAAAGCCCGTTTGAATTCATTTCTTTTTTCTCTCTCTCTCTCTCATTTCATATCGGCTTTATTTGGACATGTTGGAAGAGCTTTCAGCTTGTCAACAGAATCTATTGTCGAAAGGGTAGGCTATTTCCATGGGGGGGGGGGGGTACTCGACCCCAAAAGTGGTAGGTATGTGCCTCAGGCAAGACAAAAAAAGGGGGGCTTCGGAACGAGTGTATCGTGAACAGGATGGTCTTCCGAACTACTAACATTTTGGAAAAAGGGGGTCTTTGGAACTGGATTACAATATAAATATGATGCCACAGAACTGGTTGTTATTGAAATAAAAGGATCATCGGAACTCGTTTTCAACTTTCACCAAAAGTGTCTTCGAAACGGGCCGGGGCGGGCCAGAACGACCGGAACGACGGAATGAAAAAAACGGTGCTTTTCTGTCTTCTTTTTCTCATTAAGAAAAAAAATGTTATGCTTTGGAACGGAAATTTGAGTGTAAAAATGGGGGTCTTCTCTGCGGCACATACCCACCGCACACTATATAGTGAGTGCCCCCCCCCCCCCCGGGGGGAGGGGCTATTTATACATTTCGGGTGCAATTGTAATGTAAGTCTGTTGCTAAATACCCGGCCACACGTACCCGATAACGAAAACTACACAAGTATCATTGTAATACTAGCTGTACCTTTATTTAAGGGTACTACATGCATTTCATATTGACTGCTTGTAATAAATATCCATCCTAGTTGTTCGGATGATTTAAATAACTTATGGAATGATGTGATATATTTTCTTTTAAAGATGTCAATAGGATTAATTTTCGTGTGTGTGTTTTTTTTTCTCAGATGCACAATGTAAACAAAAACCTTATATATTTTCCTTTGAGAATGCTATATTGGGGTAAATACGTTATTTTCTAGCAGGGGTTCCTAAGAAGAAAAAAATGAAAAATGGAAGGCCTCTCCAATTCTCTTTCACGATGCAGTAAAGGATAATATTCTATTTTTCATCTTCTTCTTCTTCTTCTTCTTATTATTATTATTTTTTTTTTTTTTCTTCTCCCCCCTCCCTTTTTTTTTATGGGGGGGAGGTTGCGTATTGTGTTTTCCAAGCAGTTTAGAATAATTTCATGCACAATAATTAGACCAGTTTCATACTTAAGGCTAAATAGTTAAATAGGCCTCATAAGCATATTTATAATATGATATAGATTATTGGTTGGGGCGAATGAAGGATTATATGATTATATCAAGTTATTTACCCCCCCCCCCCCCCACCTGAGAACATTAATCATGAGAAATTTATTAAAAATTAAAACAAAATCTAGCGATCGATTACCATAATTCTGTGATCTTATTCGCTCCATCATGATCTACTACGTCACAAAACAAACCAAAACATGAATATTCAGAGTACAATGTATTTGCATATTCATAACAGTAACATTCTCAATATCGAGGGAAGGTGGGACCATGCCTTGACGGTCGCGGCACGCCGGCACGTACTAGTTTCTAGGTCATTTCAGAGTGCGTCCAGGCCATGCAGTGATTTTTCTTCATTTGAATAGCAAACTTCGTGTTTTCTAATTGAATTAGGAATAATGCTTAGTATGACAGCAAAAATGTAAATTTTGGAAAGTAAAGCTTATTGTTCAGTCTGCATCATTCAGTTTTTGTCTTTCAATCGTTAAAGTCCTGCCTAAAAACCAAAGTCCGGATAGGGAAACATAGGCCTTTCAGCGTAGTACTCGGCGTGTCATAAATCTATAATATTAACCCGTACACTACTGAATTCTCTTATTTCCATAGGCTTAATCCAGGAACCATCCCGCTCCAGTACGCAATGATCAAGAACAACGGATCTGGAGGCAAAATACATTGTCCGAAGTGTTACTCTTCGGGAGATAAATCGATAAGGTTCTCAATTTCCCCAAATAAAGTGAGGCTACCAGTAATCGCACCAAGAAAAAAAATGGTATGGATGCACTCTTGGTCACGTGTATTCGCGTTAAAGTCTATTCATCCGTCGCATTTGCCCTTCAATAATTGTTCCTTTTGAAACCATTGCTCACTACCTTGAAAAACAAAGGACAAAGGACTAACGTTCGTGTACGATACTGGTGGGGCCCCCAAATCAGGGGACTTTTTTCAGATTCTTTTGTATTTCAGTTATTCGTGGAAGAATACACAAAATTTAATAGCTGCATTTCTTTCATCTGTATATAAGGAATAATAAGCAAACTAGATGTGTGGAATTTGTCTGATCTCACCAGTGCATAAACTCCGCTTTCCTTACTTTTATGTCATGACTACCATTTTTAGAATGGATTTCACAGGAATTGCTGTTAAAAGAAAGAAAAAAAAGAATACATTTATGAAATGTAATTGTTCGAGGGCTACTACTGCTTAATACCATGGCCATGGAGTCTCGTGGTTATGTGGGTTATACATGGGATCTCAAGTCTCCAGATTGTGGATTACAATCTGAGGGGTTCGAGTCCCTGCTACTTCACTGACGCCCTTCGGCAAGGGGGGCACGACATTTACTCCTGTGACATTTGCTCCGCCGTACCTATCTCGAAAGGTCAAATGTTAAGGTCAGGGTCATGATTTGTTTTGTTTTTGTTTTTTTTTGTTTTGTTCAGGACAATGTGAAGATTAGGTTTAGGGCTAGGATTAGGGTTAGGGTTAGGTTTAGGATTAGGATTTACATGGCAAAGTTAGACCGGAGCAATTGTCGCAGGAGCAAATGTCATGGAACCTTCGGCAAGACATTAATCTACATTTTGCCACACTCACCCAGGTGTAAAACGTGGGTACTTGGAAGGATCATTCCTTGAAATGCACTGTGCAGATAACATAAGCTAGCCAGTGAATGAGGGCTCCGGTATTTGCTTCCTCTGCAATTGTTCCTGGCATTATTGATTTTCGTCAAAGATATAGGTTTAGGGTGAGGGGTGCAATTAGGTTTAAAGTAAGGTTTGGGGGTAAGGGTTGGGGTTTGGTTCAGAGTTAAGGTTATGTGTTGTATATCTAGCCAGTGACGGTCGCCCCATACATGGTCGTAAACTTTAACGCGTCAAACTTAAGTGTGTGTGTGTGGGGGGGGGGGGGGTGCCCGTTCTCTCGTCCAAGACCAGGCAGAATTTTCATGTCTTTCGTGTCTTTTGAATTTAAAAATAAAAGCAGGGGAGAAAAAGAGAAAGGGAGGTAAGTGTAACGGGAAAGGAAGACGATACGACACGCCCACCCCGCCCCCACTGCATGGGCTTGTTCTCTCCCATTCACCCTGCGAAATAGACTGGTGCTCCCCCCTCCCCCCCCCCCCCCCTCATTCCGATACCAGTGCCCATGGATGGCTGTACCCAGGCTACGCCACTGGATGCCAGCTGCAAAGGGCCGATGAAATTACAACTCTTGTTTGACTCCACTTTAATCTTTGAAGAGGGCAGCATAACCCTACGGCGCTGAGGCAAAATGTAATATACTATAGATGCTAATGACAATTAGTAAATGGTCATTCATTGACACACAAGCAGTTTATTCCATGGCAGATCAGGGGGGGGGATCCAGGCTTCTGTAACAACGGGGTCACAGCCCCGAAAGGTTTCTGACAAGCTTTGAAAAAGAAAAAAAGTTTGAGATAAGTTTAAAGAATAAATGAAAAAAATATACAGATCCCTAACTGATACACGCGGAAGTATTATCTGCGATATTACAAGAAAACGAAAGCTATTCTTGGAGCACTTTCATTACTTTCGGAGAGAAATTATTCTGTAATGTTCAGAGTGGAACCTTTCCTTGTTTAGAACGTCTTTCGACATTTGGGGCCATTTATAAGTGTACGACATGTGCTAAATAAGAACAGGCCTAGTGGTGTCAACCTATCATATCATCATTGATGTCATTGAACATTATTGTATGTATTCATTATTTGTTATTTAAAGGCCAAGTCCACACTAATATCAAGTTGATTTGAATAAATATAGTAAAATTAAACAAGCATAAAATTAAAATTAAGAAGGTTACGGTATTTTGAAGTTTTGCATTATTTCTTGAAACAGTGATATGCATAACATGGGCGTTATGCAAATGAGTGAACCGACGATGTCACACACTTATTTTGATAAAAGGGAGAGATTCTTTATTATCACATCCATAAAAATTGAAATATTTGGAATTTCACATAATAAAGTACATAAGGAAAAATAAGTGTGTGACATCATCGGTTCACTCACTTGCATACCGCCTATGTATCACTGTTTCATGAAATAATGCAAAACTTCAAAATGCCGTAACTTTCTTATTTTACTTCCGATTTCAATAAAATTTTCACTGTTATGCTTGTTTAATTTTACTATATTTATTCAAATCAACTTGCTATTAGTGTGGACTTGCCCTTTAACCAATCATAATCACCATCAGTGACTGTACAGCCGTAAACAATCACCAATTCATGAATAGTAAATATAAGCAGGTACAAGCTTTAATATTTCCATAATGATAAGATATTAATAGTGACCGAAGAAGCCACAAAACAGGTCAAATATGGTCCCGTTTTATGTGATTGTTACCAATATTGTCTTTACCACTAGATACATAGATTTACATACGCACTAAACTAGATACAATAACGCCCTCTACAGTTGATTCAGCCCGACGCGACCACAGAACTCCATGAGGAGTTCTGTGGACGCGACACGTCCCCATGTTTGGGCTCGCAGAAAAACACCGCCGCAGTACTGTTTTAACACAATTTTATTTCAAATTTCATTTTAAGAATCAAATAACTCAGCACTTTTGAAGTCTTTTCCACGAATTAACTGCAAAATCAGGCAAAACAAGTTTACCCTTACAATTTCTAGAGGCGATTTAATGTGACAATTAGTATAATGTCTTTTTAAAATAAAAATCAGATCAGATACTAAGGAATACAAATACAAAGAGCTTTCTTACTTCTGTTCTGTGAGGTTTTGTTCAGTGATCTCGTGTCTGAGCTGTAAGACTACCATAGGCCCTGTACTGTAGCTGCTGACACAACTATGTAGAAACCTGAGTTAGGCTTCTTTAGACCATGCTTTGGACACAACATCAGTGATTTTCTAATAAAGTGTCAAACTAGGGTCTGTGCTTGCAGACTAAGTTTTGACTGTGTAGAGTGCATAAAAATCTCTTTCAATGGGCTAAAATATTTCTTTGTGGTCCTGGGGGGTGTTCCATAAAGCTGTTCGAAAAGTTACGCATGATTTTACGAACGACTTGAATATGAAATGCCAGATAGGATGCCCAAAGATTTTCCTGATGTTTTAACAAAGTTTGACTGTATTTCCAATAACCTCAAATAAATTATGGCAAAAAAATGTACTTTGCATTAAAAATATTTGTTATAATAATAATGTTAATCTACATCGGCACAGTTCAACTTTAGTTGATGTAGTTAAAAGTGATTGAGCATCCCATTTGGCTTGTCATGTTGAAGTCCTTCGTAAAGTCATGCGTAACTATACGAACAGCTTTATGAAACACCCCCTGGTTCGAATTCTGCTGTGAGCATGGTGAGGGAAGATGAAGCTGATGACTGAGCAATGCACTGGATTGCTGGATTCTCTTAAAAACTCGCCCAGCTGTGAACGGGCCTTTACGGGTCTATTTGCTTCAGTGGACTTTGCAAATGGCAATTACAAGTACAGAGGCCCGTGTTATTCGAACTATTCTTTGAAAAGTGGACAAGCCTGTTTAGAAAGGGAAAAAAAAATCAACCTCTTCAATTTTTATTTTTTCTTTAGCTGCACATATAAATGAGGTCAGAAATTTATTGTCACCATCTCCCACATTAATATTCCTTCTCATTTTCATTTGTACTTAATGGAGTTCGACATCTAGTCCAATAATTAAAACCGGATTTTAACTCTTACTAAACAGACCTAAAAGTTGTCCTCCCCCCCTTTTTTTTTGGTGTGTGTGTGTGTGTGTGTGTGATGGTGATGGCAATAATAACAACAATAATAATAATAATTAATAATTATAATAATAATAATAATAATAATAATAATAATAATAATAATAATAATAATAATAATAATAATAATAATAATAATAATAATAATAATAATAATAATAATAATAATAATAATAATAATAATAATAATAATAATAATAATAATAATAATAATAATAATAATAATAATAATAATAATAATAATAATAATAGCTGTTTCTTATATAGCGCCTTACCCGTTACAATGTAACCGACCAAAGCGCTTACAGCATTATTACCCGGGTCACTGAGTTCAGTTGCGATTTTGCACATTACAGTGCACATTCTCCACTCCTCTGGGGAGCATTCCAGCCAGTCGCCTGTTTCCAATCGCGCACATGCTAATCCAACCACAATGACGTTCACATTCTACCGGGTACCCATTAAACACTTGGGTGGAGAGGAGCGATGTTGATAAAATGCCTTGCTCAAGGGCATTAGTGCCGTGCTGGGGATCGAACCCACGACCTTTGCATTCCCAGTCACGTGATTAAACCACTCGACTACGACACCTATTAATTCTACTCTACAGTGATTTTCAGGTAAAATAAATAATTAATAAACACATTGTACTCATTCGTCTGGGTGCCTGTCCCTAAATATTCCCTAAAAGTTACTGAGACCATGTAAGTCAGGTTGTCAGTCTGACTGTTACCCTATAGAAAGACTATTCTGTTTTAATTAATGTTAATTAATTATGAACATATGGTAACATTTTATGTCTTTTATCTATTCTGGGTTTGTTTTTTTTTTTTTTTTTTTTTGTGGTTGTTTTGTTTTTTTTTGGTCAATATGGACCTTCAGTGGTCTTTCATTATGTCAAAGGAAGATGCCTAGCATGTATTTGTATCATAACTGGGGCCCGTTGCACAAAACTTGCGTTCGAACGCAACTCAGGAAAATCAAACGCAACTTTATTTTCAGTCAATAGATCAGAAGTGCGCATTAAGGATTTGCGTTTGATTTTTAAGAGTTGCGATCAAACGCAAGTTTTGTGCAACGGGCCCCAGGTCAATTAAAGCCAATAATTAGTTACTTAATAAAACGATTTTACTCATTATACATATCAGAATTTTTCTATTTCTTATGTTAACTATTTATTTATTCCATTTGGTTTGTGTTGTTTTGTAACTTGTTATAATAGACGACAAAGTCGGGTCGGGTCACCACATATACCCCATGTAACAATCTTTGTGAGTAGGAAGTCATATGACTTGCATTTCAAAACACAAGAAAGTGCCAAAATTTCCGTCGTGATGGGAGTCAAACGCCCCCTCAAAATTAGGGTCTATTTTTTCTCATGGATCCAATTTTGTCAGAAGAAAGAGGTGTTGCTGTGCATTACAAACATAAAGAAACCGGAAACAATTTCCATTGGGAAGGGAGTGTCAGATCCCTTGGAAAAAATTCAAAGTGCCGTAGGGCAAGGCTATGCCCGCAAAATGCTCTGGATGTAAATAAAAAGCATTTGTTGTATTCCATCTTTAATAAAATCAAAAGTATTTTATTCAGTTCAGTTCAAATTTACATAAGGAAATTTTGAGTACTGTATTTTCAGAGGAGCAATTCGAAGTCAAATTATATATTTGAAAACCACAAAGTATACTCTCGCTCATATGTTCTACATAATCAGCCTTTCTCCAGTTTCTTCAAGACAGCTAAATTTCAGAGAATAAATCACATGACCAGAACTCAAATTTATATTTAACGAATCTTTTACACGACGTCTACTTTTAATGTACGATGTGCGTGGATCCCCTGTGTACATTCCTTTCGCTCTGATTTATACTAATCTTCCTCTCGTATACAAAGACTGTATGCATCGGTTCAACGATCTTCAGTAAACCTTTGTTGAATATCTGTATCAAGATTGCACGGTGGTCTAGTAATTGTGATAGCGTATCTGTGTGGGCTTTTTCGCATTATTATAAAAAGCTGGATTTTTTCAATGCTTTCCTACTGTTAAAAGGGGTATTCGGTATTACGGTTACCGCTCCTACAAGAATGCATTGGCGACTTGCAACTGGTACAGGGGAACATTATAAACTATTTAGTTTGCGATACTGCTGACGTTTCACTATATTTAGAGAGAGTTGCGAGGTCTTCGTGAGATTTTACGAAGTTAACAGCACTAATGGAAATATTAACTTGTTTAGTGGTGATATTAATCTTCAGCACTGCCGATGCTTTCTTTGGAGTTTCCTTGTACATACGCTGGGATAAATACCATCTGTTCGGCAAAGATGTAATAAATTATAGCTTTGTGCACTCTATGTTTGAATTCTGGTTGTTCTCTATGGTGAGAGTGATCTTGCTGTTGATCTCCAGTGTGGGAATTCTTACCAACCCACATGACAGTGTGAAATACATCAAGAAGGCCAGATACCCTGTAGGAGTAGTTAACATTGTCGTCGTTCTGTACACTATGACAAAGATCATGTTATATACGGAGTATTTGGATGGTAACCATGAGGATGATCCGTGGTTCTTGACGCTGGGAACATGGACAATGATAGGATCTCTTGCTACGTACGGCTTGTGGGTCAACATCCTGCAGGAGGTGAGATCTCCTCTGAAGGGCAAGGAGTGTCACCAGGATCTTGATGCAGTCGCATTGATCAACAAAGAAGAACATGACCTAGAAAATGAAAGAAGTGGCTTTAGTGAACTTGACGGTAATGATAACAACATTGATGAAGATGTTTATGACAGTATTAAGAAAGATCAGAGGAAATCTGTTCAATGGTATTCTTTGTTTGCGAGATTGATATCTTACTCAAAGCAGGACTGGCCCTGTTTGCTGGTTGGACTCATTGCTCTGGTATGTGCCACTGTAGGTAAGACATTCCTGCCGCTCTTAGCCGGTCGGGTGCTTGATGGAGTTGTTCTTGGAAAGGACTCGGCTCGGTTTCATGAATCCATCTACCTCATGACGTTGATTTCCTGTGTAGTTGCTGTAGCCAATGGGGTTCGAAGTGGATGCCTGACTGTAGCGATGGCGAGTCTCAACCAACGCATAACAAACCACCTCTTTGACTCCATCCTCAAACAAGACATGGGGTTCTTTGACAAAAACAGGACAGGGGCAATAACGTCGCGTCTGACCTCAGACACCATCACCATGAGTAATTCGCTTGGAGGCAGCATCAAGATCTGTCTTCGCAATATCTTCCAGATCGTGTCTTATACCATCGTCATGGTTGCCCTCTCCTGGCGACTCTCTGTGATCACCGTCATCTCTTTTCTTCTTCTAGCAGTCATCACAGATATTGTCGGAAGTTACTTCGAGAAGCTGTCCAGGAAGGTCCAGAGCGCTCTGGCCGATGCCAACATCGTAGCTGAAGAGACCATTTCCAGCATGAAGACTGTCCGCAGCTTCGCCAATGAGGCAGGCGAGAAAAGCACCTACTGGGATAGACAGGACGTTGCGTTCCATTTGCGTAAGAATGAGGCAGTAGCCTGTGGCTTTTCGAAAGTGATGGTATCGGTTTGTGAACTGATGGTGTTTGTGGTGACTCTCTTTTACGGAGGCCATCTTGTTGTTAATGACAAGATAAGTGGTGGAATGCTGGTCTCTTATATTTTGTATCAGCAGAAAATTGGAGGAAGCATAGAGGATATTTCCGACGGGTACACCGAGCTTATGAAGTCAGCAGGAGCTTCCAAAAAGGTGTTCGAACTGATCGACTTAAGTCCTGGCTTCATAAACGAAGGCCGGTTGGCACCAAAAGATTTTGAGGGTCATTTGGAGTTCAGAAATGTAAGTTTTGCTTATCCCACCAGACCATCTACTCTAGTGCTGAAAAATGTAAGCTTTACGGCATCCCCTGGAGAGGTGCTAGCCCTTGTGGGGCCCAGCGGTGGAGGCAAAAGCTCCTGCATCAATCTGTTAGAGCACTTCTACGAACCTACATCGGGAAAAGTCCTGATTGACGGAATTAGCGTCAAGGATTACGACCACACCTACCTGCATACAAAAGTTGCCCTCGTCGGTCAGGAACCAGTGCTCTATGCAAGATCTATCAAGGACAACATCTCCTACAGCCTCGAGGAATGCAGTATAGCGCGTATACACGACGCTGCTAAACAGGCCAACGCTCACAACTTTATCATGGGTCTCCAGAAGGGTTATGCTACGGAGACTGGTGAGAAGGGCGTTCGGTTATCTGGTGGTCAGAAGCAGAGGGTGGCTATAGCCAGAGCCTTGGTGAGGAACCCTCAGGTGCTCCTCTTGGATGAGGCTACCAGTGCTCTGGATGCTGAGAGTGAACACCTAGTGCAGCAGGCACTCTCAAAGAACTTCGGAAGCCGCACCGTGGTGATTGTGGCCCATCGTCTCAGTACCATTGAGAAGGCCGACCGAATTGTGGTCATTGATCACGGAACGGTGGTCGAGCAGGGTCGTCACCATGAACTCATCAGTTCCAGTGGACTCTACGCTGGACTTGTGCGACGTCAACTCCTTGGTCACAATAAGGACGAAGGAAGTGATGGTAATGAAGAGGATATTACGAGAAATTTTAGGAAAAGGAAACATTTAAAAGGCCAGGAAAACAGGACATTGTAGCAACGAGTGACTCAAATGCAACAGTAGTTTTTATTCGATATAGCGATCCAAATTATTTACTATACGTTGTTAAATATCAAAGGGAAAGTCCACCCTGGTGGTCAGTTGATTTGAATAAAAAACAGAGAAACCGATTAGTGAAAGCAAAATTCAAAAAGAAATAAGAAAGTTGTAAATTTTTAAAGCTGTAATCAATCAAAAACAAAAATTGGCAACTCCGTGACGTATCTTGCGAGCACCTCTCCCATTCGCTCAGTACAAAAATTCTTAAATTTTCGTGCTCTTAGTTTTTCACGAAGGAACAGATTTTTTCAAACAGGTTTTGTGTAAAAACCAATGCGCAATGATTATGTCTACGGTGCATGTATCACTGAATATTTTCTTTACAGAAAATGGAAATTATTTGGGGGGTACATGGCAAATGGGAGAGGAGCTTGCAAGATGCGTTACGGAGCTACCAATTTGTGTTTGATTGATTACAAATTCAAAAATTCATAACTTTATTTCTGATACTATTTTGCTCAAACATTGACTTATCTGTTTCTTTAATTTTTCTGCTTCTTTTAAATTTGAATTCAGGGTGGACTTTGCCTTTAAGACTAACAAGAATTTCCAGTAATGTTATTTACTTTAAAGAGAAAGTTTCTATGAAAAATATATCTTAATATTGTGGAGGAAATACTATTTCGGATATGTTTTGATTTTTTTTCCACATGGGGGATGGAACACCTTTATTTTGTAAACAGTATGTTTTTAAAAAATAATTTAATTGGTTTTATGTTATTTCTCTTTTAAAAGGAAAAGAGTTGTAATTACTTCATGAGTTTAAGCTAATTAGTGAAAGTATATAAAAACATATACAATCAAACTCACTACCATTGAAATGTACAAAATCATGGGAAAACAAGATTGCACCGTGCTCCCGATCGACAGAAGCTAATTTATTTAATTTCTTCTTTTTTTAAGTTCTAACTCTGGTATGAAATTTTAGATTCTCTTTGAGGCATTTCGCTGCTAACTTTAATTCATTTTTCTCCCATGGGAAATATGTCCATTTCACCGTAAGAACTGAGAAAATGTTATTTTGAGTATATCATTTACATACAGTAAATGAGAAAAAAATTATATATACACACATACATATATATATATATACATATATAATTGTGAGAAATGAAAAGAGAGAATAAGGGCGCGTAGCTAAAAACAAAGTTCCCCAGAGCTGTCCTCCCTTTTAGAAATTTTTGCAAAGGTTGAAAAAGTCGAACCCGGGTCGATGGCCTAGATAGAACGCCAGTGACAAAGCTGTTGTATATGTTATTTCATTACAATTATATATATATAAATATATATATATATATATATATATATATATATATATATAACATTATTTGTACTATTTCAATTGACAGATTGTCAGACCATTCGTTTATCTGTAACCTAATAATCGTTTGTTTTATTTTTGGCTACTGTTATTTCATTTATTTAGCCTATTATTTTCATTTGACAAAGTAGCCTAGAGTAGACCTTGGAAGCATTTTGTCCTCAGACCAAATGGATGTTGGACCGACATTAAAACAGACCAAACTGGCATTGGCCGATCCGGGAATTAGATCAAAGGGATGATAGCGTCAATTAAAGGCCAAGTCCACTCTAATATCAAGTTGATTTGAATAAATTGAGTAAAATTATGCAAGCATAACAGTGAAAATTTTATTGAAATCGGATGTAAAATAAGAAAGTTACGGCATTTTGAAGTTTTGCATTAATTCTTGAAACAATGATATGCATAACATGGGCGGTATGCAAATGAGTGAACCGATGATATCACACACTCACTTTTCCTTATGCATTTTATTATATGAAATATCATATATTTCAATTTTTTGCTTCAATAATGTAAAACATGGTTTGACTCGTTATGGAACATGTAAAATCATCATTATTGTAACTATTTTGATACAAGGGAGAGATTCATTATCACATCCATAAAAATTGAAATATTTGAAATTTCATACAATAAAATACATAAGGAAAAGTGAGTGTGAGACATCATCGGTTCACTCATTTGCATACCGCCCATGTTATGCCTATCACTGTTTCATGAAATAATGCAAAACTTCAAAATGCCGTAACTTTCTTATTTCACATCCGATTTCAGTAAATTTTCACTGTTATGCTTATTCAATTTTACTTTATTTATTCAAGTCAACTTGATATAAGTGTGGACTTGGCCTTTAAATAAACGAAGTGATGAGTGGATCATGTGAGAAGTAGAAGGAATAATTATTTAATCAGAACGTATACGAAATGCGTGTAGACGAAATAAAGACACACACCAGCCGTTGGACTAAATGGCATTTTACCAATATTTTATTGTCCGGAAAATTTCAGTCCTTTTTGTTGTTCTGTGGGTTTTTTTAAGATCATAATTTGGTAACATGGCATATGATCTGGCGAAATTTCTCTATGCATGATTTCGTCAAGGACATACAGGGTAAGGGCAGCAATTAAGTTTGAAATTATATTCAGGGTTAGAGTTGGGGATAGGTATAATTTTGTTTGTTGTTGTTGTTTTTTGTTTTTTGTTTTGTTTTGTTTTGTTTTGTTTTGTTTTTGTCTAGGGTTGAAGTTAGGAGCTTGCCGGGTTTCAGTAGGAAATTAGCCCCGGAGCATGTTTCGTAGAACTCAACACGTAAAACCAACAGTAGTTGGACATTATATAGAGGGTGGCCCAGAAAGAACGCAGCACCTGATATCTGCAATATCAACGACATCATTGAAAGAATATGAATTGTTTTTGTTTTATTGGGTGGAAAATTATTTTCCGAGTAAAATGACCCCAAGATC
The DNA here is from genome assembly GCA_025618425.1 of Heliocidaris tuberculata. Classification (NCBI taxonomy): domain Eukaryota; kingdom Metazoa; phylum Echinodermata; class Echinoidea; order Camarodonta; family Echinometridae; genus Heliocidaris; species Heliocidaris tuberculata. The sequence continues at coordinate 8,359,357 of CM046833.1, forward strand.
ATCAATTTTGTGGGGAAGGCGATTTAATTCTATGGCTATTTTTGTGAGGCAATGTCATTTTCAAAATTTGCTACTTTTGCAACCTTAGTGACGCTTGAAGCAGCGAGAAATTTCCGTATGACGGCTTCTCATACGATCAGCTTTGTTGACAAGCGCATGACTGCTCTCGCTTTGAAGACAACATGAATGAAACAGAGATTGTATAGGAAATTGTCATGCGCCAATTTCTCGCTGCTTCAAGCGTGACTGAGGTTGAAAAAGTAGCAAATTTTGAAAATAACATCGCCTCACAAAATGGCCATTAACGATATTGCTTTCATTATACTCAGAAAATAATTTTCTACCCAAGAAAACAAAAAAATGATGATATTGTGTGTCAATGATGTCGTTGAAACTGTAGATCTCAGGTGTTACGTTCTTTCTGGGCCAACCCTGTATAACTCAGAATATTTTTACTAACATTCAGCATCAATGCAATTGACTTACACTTGGTTTATCTTATATGTTATTTATGCAATATATTTTATCAGAAGGAAGACTAACATTCAGCATCAATACAGTTGACTTACACTTGGTTTATCTTATATGTTATTTATGCAATATATTTTATTAGAAGGAAGACTAACATTCAGCATCAATGCAATTGACTTACACTTGGTTTATCTTATATGTTATTTATGCAATATATTTTATTAGAAGGATATTGAACATTTAAAAAAACACTATGCAATATCGAAGGATTACCAGTTAATTTATGTTACGTGTAGGGGAACCTGGTAGTTTTATATTTATGAAATAATCTCTATGGGACGTTCAATTCAAAGACCAAAAGACCATTTTCGTAGTGCAGTCAAATTTATACACGCTTGTATAACGATATGTTAGAGAGTATTGTATTTCAATATGTTACCAACCTCGATGAAATGTTATGCATATTCATGTATGTTCATTTTTTGAGCATGCGCGGGGTTGGTTCGCCGAAGGGAAGAATAAAGGCATATACAGTGCTAAATTCCGTGTGATTTTTAAATTTTAATTATTTTACCCCGTTTTGAATGTCTTTTGTGTTTTATGTTAGTGCATGCGATGTGCATGAGATTAGAGGTACCCCACGTCGTAACAAATAGCCGGAATGCAAATTGTATACACTAGTTGTTGCTACGTCAGACAAACATTATGTATTGCCCGACCTAACAACACGTAATACATTGCAATTTGCATTCGACTGAAATAATATCATTTCCCACAGGAGAATGAAATAATTTGTCAATATTGTTAAAGATGTAGGCATTAAATTAGACTACATTACGAAAACGGCCAATTTGTTTATGATATCAAAGTTTTTGAAAAAGTGAATGCATGACAAAATTAATATTCGAATGATAGAAAAAGGAAAGATCGGAGAAGGAATATATTCAAGGTTAAAGAGAAGAGAGAGAGAAGAGGTGAAATAGAGACTGGTAGAGAGAGAGAGAGAGATGGAGAGAGAGAACGAGAGAGAGAGAGAAACTGTGATCCAGTAGAGAGAGAAGGGGAGAAAACGGGAAAGTGAAGTAGAAAGCGATAAACGGAAGATAGAGAACTACAGGTGGGGAAAAAAAAAGAATCAAACTCTGTAAAAGCACAACAGCAACAAGCGCGGGTGTTTGCACCTAGAGTTTAAAGATGAAGCATGAACATAAAAGAATGAGACAAAACAAAACCAATGGACAAAATTCATGACACTTGGTAGCAAAAGCTGTGAAGTATATCTTTTAAGGTTTGAGAGGATCAGTCTCTCCCCCCCCCCCCTCTCTCTCTCTCTCTCTCTCCTTAGGTTTAACTGCTCTTTCCTCACAATTTTTTCCCCCAGGTTTTTGAAAAGAATCTTTCTTTTTTTTCCAGTTGAATAAACTAAGGTCGACTTTTTTTTCCAGGATTGAATTTTTCCATTAATGAATATCTCTTTTATTCATTGTATTTCAGTTAAATAAAATAAGGTCTGCTTTAAGGTCGACTTTTATTTGAGTTGGTCTTTCGGTACGGTCGACTCTCTTTTTTCTCATACAAGCCGACACTGACGGTCAGTCCTCAGACCTAAATAATCATATCTGATTGATACACGTCTGCAAAAACCTAACAACACACATGCAACCGCACACAAGCGCATCTACTCTGACACTCGTCGGATGGCGCACGTAAGGTACGGCACGGTGTTTCTGGTGCCCCCCAGAACTCCAGCGAAAGAAAGCGGTGGTGAGTTGTGGGGCTTCTGGAAGGTGAATCTTTGAAGGAGACTGGTAAAACCAAGGAACGTCTCCATCCGGGCTAGCTGCTCTCCCAGACACACACGACGACCTGAGAGATACGAGATTGTAAGATGTACAGATAAAAAAAAGAATGGGTCAGAAAGATTTTAGGAAACAATAGAGCATGAAGAGCAGGGAAGGGGAGGTTAGGTTATGCATACACTAGCAGATAATAAAATAAGCACCTCAAAAAAGTTTGGAAACTCAAGTTTGATCGATTATATCTCTCTTGTCATGGCATAATCATTGCTTTGTTTGGTATCATTAGAAAGTGCGTTTATTCCTCATTGAAATGATACCAAATTTGTAATTATTTTGGAGTCATGGAATGAGCAGTACATGAGCATAAGGGGCAGGGTCAAAAGTGAAAAGTTGCAAAGTGCACTGATCTGACAAGCACTGGTATTGTTATGCAGAGCACTTTTTGTCATAAGAGAGTGTGATTTTTGTAAATGGCTGTGGGGTTATAATGCACAACACATCGTTTCACATGAATTCATTTTTTAAAAAAAGGAAAATCACAATAAAAACTTCAAGGTTTATATTCAGTTTTAGGCATGAAGATTCGTTTGTTTGGTCATGAGTTTTCCAAAGCATCATGCCTAAAACTGAATTTAAACCTTGAAGTTTCTATTGTGCTTTTCCTGTTCTTTTTACAGGAATGAATTCATGTGAAACGATGTTTTGTGCATTATTTGTTTAAAATTAATGCTTATACATGTTTGAATGATAATGCATGGTTGTTTTAGTGCTTGCATGTTTGTTCGACTTCATACGTGTTTGTTCATGTGCAGTGTGTATGTTGCTCATAGAAGATCATCTGATGACACAGCAGCCCTGCACTCTTCTTGGAGAAAAGAAGTATGCACAGTCCGAACAAAAGCAGTGCATTTTGCAGCTTTTCACCTTTGACCTTGCCCCTTACTGCGATGTACTGCACATTCCATAACTGCAAAATCACAACAAATGGGGTAGCATTGTAAAGAGGAATAAACAGACTTTCTAATCATAAACAGACTTTCTAATCATACTATACATAATGATTGGTACTTGAGTTTCCAAACTTTTTTAGAGGGGTTTAGTGTCTTGCTTTCAATTTATCTATTCGTTTTTTAATTGTTAGAAGTAATTCTTATATGATGCATCATTTCTGTGTATAGATTATAATTCTATTCCATCATCATTATTATTTTATGGGTTTTTTATCATTTTTATCATTATTAATATATGTAATAATATGTAATTGGCATTTCAAAGGGACAATACAATGATAAAGTGAAATACAAAGTGAGAACAAATGATTCCGCTTCCCCTGCTGGCCTGATGCGCTCCTGAAGTTGCCTGGAAGAAAAAAAGGAATGTGGAATTCCTGTGACTCTGGGGCCTACCCCCCCCCCCCCCTCCCCGACTTCAGGAAACGTATCAGAGGAAGCAAGAACATGAACACATACGAATTCAAGTAAATAAAGCCTAAGATATACATAGAATGTAACTGCACGGTAATATACCATCTGAGGGTGCACATTGCGTATCTATTTAAGTAAACATATATATATATATATATTATGTATATAATATATAATTATATGAGCAAAGATTATCATGTCATGTTTATGTTTTTGTCATCTGATGTGATTTTGTTTTTGCATTTTTTTTTCTTTTACACTATATTTTTGTAATTGGTGTTATTACATAAATAATTTTCTTTTTTAACTCGGTCTTTCTGTCACAGTGGTAATGCAGCCACTGGCTGATGAATTGAATCAACTATATGAAGAGTCTGGTTCTAAAACATCCTATATTCATAAATTTCCAATCTGAGAAAAGCAGGGATTCATGCATTATCGATTCGAAATGAAACTTGATCCTATTATATTACTATCAAATGGAATTTTAAGCATCCCTCCTTAAAAGATCTGGGGAGCGTTTCATCAAGCGTTTTGTCAGTGATTTTTACCGACAACTGTTATAAGCTACTGAAATCCTTGCATCTGATTGGCTGAGAGCGAATTTGTCAGTAAAAATCACTGACAAAACGCTTGATGAAATGCTCCCCCGGTTGTTTTTGTATTTTCTTTGAGACTGATTAATTACCTTTTATAGATTTGTGAATGTAGCATGTTTTGGAACTGAAATCTTGATCGCACGTAACTGCAGTGTACTCAGTGCAGCAAAACCACCTTCTAATTATGTGAGAACTGAAGGTCTTGGCATGCTGCTCTGTAAGTTCCTGGAGAAGGCAGTCGTTTTACGGATGTAGCACGGATGTAGCATGTTTTTTAACTAAACTCTTTACTGACCTGTATGGCTAGAATGTTAAGGTCATACATGAAAGTAAAGAGTTTAGTTAAATGTATGTATGGCTAGAATTTTAAGGCCATTTTCATTTTCCTTTCCTATAGGAAATTCAACATTTTTTGAGGCTCAGGCTACTAAAAATTAGTACATTAATTTTATGCAAAGGAAAAGTATTAAGAAATGGATATAGCACGTTTTGGAAACGAACTCTTCATAACACACAAAGATGTTGCTCGAGTAAAACAGAAAATGTTTCCCGATGAAAAGGTGGAGATAGAGTGGGTTAGAGCAGAGGGTAGAGATGTGGGGATGAAGAAGGTCGAGTAGTGGTACATCATGATAATTATCAGAGCTATCCATACAGAGAGTCCTGACACTGGAGGTCACTTCTGATTGGTCAGTCATTTCATGGAGCTTCAAAAAGTTCCCTCCCATAGAGAATGTACGTGAAAGGGAACTATTGGGAGCTCCATGATCCGCCATGTTTTAAACAAAGACCGCGTACGCGCATGCTTATTATGCGCGTGTCACAACTCTCTCTATCAACGCGCTCTGATAATTATCAAACATTTAGAGAAAGTTTCCGTTTGATTCTGAGAGAATTTGTTGTCTGTCGTCACCAGGGGAGCGTTTCATCAAGCATTTTGTCAGTGATTTTTACTGACAAATTTGCTCTCAGCCAATCAGATGCAAGGATTTTAGTAGCTTATAACAGTTGTCGGTAAAAATCACCGACAAAATGCTTGATGAAACGCTCCCCAGAACTCACGGTTGCATATTCCACATCCAATATCAGTCGACTTGACATCTTATGAACCTAGAAAACATGTTTCCGTTGAAGTTTCTCTCTCTCTCTCTCTCTCTCTCTCTTTTTTTTTTTTTTTTTGGTTGTTGTCTTTGTTTTGAGCGGGGTGGAAATTTAAAATTCCATGTGATCCCCGAAGGATTTCAGCTTCGTTGCCGAAAAAACAACTTTTCGCATTTTCCATAATATGCATAAAATCCAAATGGCTATCTATGTCTATAGGCATATTAAACAACACAAGACAACTCCCGCACAATGTGCCCGATGACACCCAACGCTACAGTGTCGTTAATCTTATGCAATGCAACCTGTGATTCAATATAACTTCCCTCGGCGGTATCACAACCTTCACAGGTTGCATTGCGAAAGTTGAACAACATTACAGATTTCAATATGCAAATCATGCAAATTACCCAAAGTTACTTTTTCGGCTGCAAAGCTGAAAATGGGATCACAAATCCACAAAACACTTCAACGGAAAGAAATTTTCTAGGTTCACTACTGGCTACATAATTCTTGGACTGTCAAAAGGAGTCTTAGGTGCCTACCGCTACTGAAAAATATCAATTCGTCTCTCTTGATGAGCTTGCCGTCTTCAGTGAGAAATCTTTCCGGTCTGAAGGCATCAGTATCTTCCCACAAGTCCTCTTGGTTCAGGACCTTGTAGAGGTTGGGTATTATGGTGGCGCCCTTCGGAATGGTGTAGCCTCCAACATCTGTCTCGGCGGAAGCTATGTGGGGTAGGCCTAGAGGGATTACCGAACCCTTGCGTTGGGCCTTAACACATGGAAATGAATAGATACTACGACTAAGTTTATTGAATAGCTTCAGTCTTGAGTAAATTATTGCAGAACAAAAGAGTCTGTCAAACAAGATTGCAAAGACTTTTCGAGAAATAAATCTCAGGCAATATCAATTGCCCTGTCCATTATCTCCTAAAATGTGCAAACATTACGATGGCATGTTACATAATCCGAACATGATTTCTATATAGGCAATGCAATAGGCTATTGAAAGGTATTGAAATTTCACAAGGCTTGATTTCTTGAGAGTCTTTGCGATCATGTTGTATATGGCCATTTTGTTCAGAATACGAAGAATATGAAAATATGTCTAGGCATATGTATTTCTCTTTCCACACCAAACATGCAGGATCATACGCTCCTAAGAATCAAGTGAACACGGTTTGACTTTTGTAGAACGCAAAGTTTCCAATAGACACCTACCCTTGGCCATGCACCATCGTAAAGTGGTATAATTTGGGGGATAAATTGTGGTTGATCATGTTAATTTTCAAAGAAAAAGCATTCGGGATTATTTGGCCCGGGGGGGGGGGGTCAGTGGTGGACATGTGTTACGCAATTATATTCATCAGGGAGGGGCGACCTATTGTTATGTCCCTCCCCCCTGATGAAAAGAATTTCCTGCATATTTGCGCCCATGCTAGGAATACAAGTTCAGAAATCTGTGACAAGCAAAACAAACTTTCAGGAGCTTTTTGCGAGCCACAAAAAGCAGTCTTTTCAGGTCCTTTTGTATTCCCAATTCCTCCGCCAAGAAACAAAATTTGCCGGTTGCTTTTAGGATGTAAAATTGCCGCTGGGGCAGAATTAAGGGGCATTTAGTCAATGCCTACTTAAAGCATACCAGATCAGGTTATACCGAAGGGGGGATACCCGGGATAGTGCCCCAGTCCCACTGTCCTCCCTTCCCGACCCTAACACCCACACCAAGCCCATCTGTTCCTACTCTTATACGTACTTCGTACGTACTTCAATCGTGCAGTTTTTCTGTACATTAAATAGTTTACTATATCAAAAAAAAATACATTTTTTGTATAAAACATTCCAAAGACACTAGTCAAATCACTAGCGTACCCCGGGGGGGGGGGCAGGGGGCAGAGTGCACCCCTGACAACTGAGTGACTTTTGGAGGGCTGGCGTGAAGCAACTGTCGGCATTTTTTTTTTTTTTTTTTTTTTGCCCCTCTTGACGCCGAGATCCAGATACGCCTCTGAGTCAAATACAAAGGCTAAATTGGTTCTGAGGGAGATGCATGGGTATGAGTAGAATGGGAGCTAATTCAATAAAGTAACACTCTAAAAGGTTTTCTGAGTCTGTTTTACACTGTAACCAATAATTGTAAAGTTTCATTGATTTGCTATTACGATGTAAAACTGTGCATTTAATTTGTTGGAAGTGGAAATAAATGAAATGAAATGAAAATGAAATGAAAAGGTTTCCATAGTTCGACAGCAATAATAATTACTCGAATAATGGGCTACGTTAAGTTCACGAGACCAGCAGTGTCGCTTAAAGGTTCCCTTCTATGAAATTCTAATTCTTGTTATTTTGTACCTGATACTCATCTAAATTGAAAAATGAGATCCGTTTGCAATGAATACGTATCTGAATATTTTTAAAATAATATTTTCCCCACGTATTCAGGCCTAAACGAGTCTGCTAAGCTCCGCCCCCTTTTAAACCCCGAATTCTCGTTCTTCGAGCATGATTGACGTGTGACGTCACAAACCGACATCGCCGGTGCTTGTTTACAATATCTTGCATATATCACGCGTGCAAACTAACTTGCAGTTATATACCACCTCGAAAACCACCTCTAAATCGAAGTATGCCGCAACGCTGTGTCTTTGCAGGTTGCAGCAATATCACAAAGGAGGGTGTAAGTCTACATTTATTCCTCAAAGACCCAAATATTAGAAGAAAATGGACCTCAAAAGTGAAACTAACTCGCGTCAATTGGAAGGGGCCGAGTGACCGCAGTGTCCGTGTGTTCCGAGCACATTTGTGCGGAGGACTTCCTCGATAGTACGGGGCTGCATGCGGCGTTTGGCATCAAGAAGAGGCCGTCCCTGAAGCAAGATGCCTTCCCCAAATTCAAACTTGATCTACGGTATCTATTGATCATATATCTATTGATCAACTATCACTGTACCTACACTAACTTAGTCTACCGGTACTTATTATTCATAGCAGCACAATGAAAACATGCAAGGTAACAGGAGAGCTAAGGGTTTTCTGGATATCAATGTTAGAATTCACTAGAAACAAAACGCTACCACCCCATGCACCAGTAAAACCCTACCCAAGCCCAGGCCAGGCAGGGTCAGCAGGCGAACGACCGAACGGCACGGCGTGTACACCTGCGCACGTCGAGCTCACTGCCTCGATCAGCTATCAGCTCAGCCTCATCAGGACTGGGGCATTTTGCAAGCGCAAACAAGATTCATAATTGATGGATATGCGTAAATTAAAATTTAATCGGCAATCTAATTATCAAAAGGAATTACTAGTTATAATTCCCAAGTCTCCGTCGATATCTTCTCCGTTATTGAAATCAGGGACGTCTCTGTCATATAATCAGAATCCGACATGTCTGGTTCAAACAAATACGGCCGTGCCCCTAATTCCTCTTTTATTTCTTCTGTCTGAAGAAGATGTTATCGTTCGTTGATATAGGATTAAAAAAAACCTCAAATGAAGGGCTGTAATGGCACGAAGTCGAAGCTAGGATCTACACGAAGTCGAAGCTAGGATCTACACGAAGTTCAATAGCCTACACACACACTTTCAGCTTGCGTGGAGTCAAGCATTCTGAGTGTGACGTCACATGATGTCATCGATCGCTGGACCGATTTTCCAAAATTTTTAGGGGCGTTCCCAATTAATTTTTTATTTTCAAGTTTACAGATTAATGAATGGAATTCAGGTAAAATGGTTGACAGATCTGGATTCACAGTAGAAAAGTCTACTAATTGAAGTTCCTTTGTAATTCCATAAAAGGGAACCTTTAAGCAGTAAATCATCAGAATGTTGTCGGAAGATCCACGAGACTTTTCGACATTTCCGGTGGGGGGGGGGGGGCTTCTTGTCACTTTTTTGAGTTCACAAGACCTACAGCTGTTTTTGTAAAAAAAAAAATAATAAAATAAAATGCTTCAGCCCCTAATCAAGCCACGCAGACAGTCAGACAGAATAAATGAGTGATAAATCCTAAGTGAAATAGATGCAAAAAGCAAGTGAATTTATGGAGGGCCTTAGTTTTCTAATGGGTCAATGTTTTGGCCCCTGATGAATAATGAAACCTACATGAAAATGCTAGTGAATTTACCTCCATCAGTACAGCACTCGTGTAAGGGAGATTCTTGCGATCCTCAAGCTTGGGAAGACGATCCCTACCAACCACATGATCGAGCTCGGCCTGAACACGTGACTGGACGTCTGGATACGCGATTATGAAGAGGACACACCATTTGAGAGTTGTAGTCGTTGTCTCAGTCCCGGCGAAGAAGAGATCTTTGATGGCCGATTCCAGGTTCAGTCGGCTGAAGGTGGAATCCGTTCCCTAGTTTAACATGTTTAAAGTGTAAAGATAAAGTTGAGTGCTGGTCATAAGATTGAATTGTGAAAGAAACTGTCTCAAGGCAATCTGGAAAGGTTGATTATATAGCACATAAGAATTAGTTTATGCTGTAAGGTTTTGGAATCAACAAAATGATAAGAAATTGACTCAATCCTCCTGAGAGTCACATGCACTGCACACAGAAATCTGCATATTCAGCTGTTTCATGTCATATTTTGAATGTGAGAGCACTTAAAGAGCAATCCTTTTCAGGGGACATATGTACATGATAATCTTCCAAACTAACATTTAAAACCTGAGGAAGCTCGCAAATTGTGTTTTACCTTTCCCAGAACTAAAGCTTCCCTTTAATCAAGACTTTGGCTCGAATTCACGAAGGAGGTTTAATCTAACCTACTGTCTAAATCATGATTTAAACCTCCACCGTAGACGACAATGGGCGTACCAGTAGATAAGCGTATCCCTTTTCAGAATTAGGGCCTTTGTTTTCATGTTCATTTCACAATAGAAAATGATGGAATTTTTTTAACTTAAGCTGTTACTAAATGATCATGTGGTATGAATACATTCCTTTTGGTTCAAAGTAATACAAAGCCTTTGTTATTTTTGGTTGTTGTTTTGGGGGGTTTTTCAATAGAAATTGGAGATTTAACATCAACTGAGAAGCAGAGAGCCGATTTTATTGGCCTATTTGGGACTCTTCATACAATGAAAACAGTGTGGAGTAATCATGAGCATATATGAGTAAAATACGGAAATACTGTTGCCTTTGAATTAAACGGCTTGGAACAAAAACAACAGCATTTATTTTGTTGCCAAGTGCAAAATGAATTTACCTACACCTTATGTTTACAAAGTTGTGAAGACTCTTTATAACAGAAATTAATGTAAAGAAACCGAATGAAAAGTGGAGCCTTCTTTACTACAGATTTTGTCATAATCGTACTGAAACTTTACTTTCAAAAGTACTTTCAAATACACATGATAATCCATGAGAAATCTAGAATTACAAACTCAGAGGTAATCCTTCTATCAATCCCAGCTCACCCGAGGCGTCATTATTTTTCTGACGTTATAGGATCACGTCAGTGATTTGTACGGTCTTTTGTGCGTAATCAAAGTGTGATATTGGGTGAATTCAAGTTCGGTGTTGAAAGATGGTGTTGGTGTTGGGGCAAAACTAGCACCAGCCACAACACCGAACCTGAAATGAAGCTGGTGCTGGGATTGACTTCACTAGGTGTTGAGCTATCCATAATGTGATTGGTATTATTTTCATAAACCCGAATTCGGTGTTGGGGCTAGAATCAGCAGCCCAATTCACATTCTCAACACCAACACCAACACCAACACCGAACTTGAAATCACCCATTGTTTAAAAAGTGATTGCAAAATTTTAAAAAAGTGCAAACATTACTTTTAATAACTGACGTATGAGTTGATTGCCTTCACGGGCTCGATCAGAGCAGGTACCAGGGGTGGCGCTACAGGGGGGGGCAGAGGGGGCGACCCCCCCCCCTATGATTTTTCAAGTAGTGAAAAAAGAAAAAAAAAGAAGAAAAAAGAAGAAAAGGAGGAAGAAAAGGGAAGAAAAGGGAAGAACGAAGAAAGAGGAGTATTAAAAAGAGAGGTCTTAAACATATAACTCTATATTACCCCTGTTATTTAATGGAGAAAAATATGACGTCATCTTTAGGTCGTCTTTCCCTATCAAAATACCCTAGCGCCGCCCCTGGCAGGTACTGACGCACTCTCACGCAATCGAAATGACACCTCGTGTGACGCGAAGAAAAAAAATATCACAGAATCATGCGCCACTTCAGTTTAGAGCCAGAAGGACATGGACTCATAACACTTTGCACTTAGTTAATGCCCTTCTGGCGCCAAAAAGAAAAACAAAATGAACAAGTTACCTTTGTTTCATTCAACATGATGAGATACCTATCGATGAAATCTTTTGGATGTTCGGGGTCAAAGTTCACCTCATGAGTTTGGATCATGGTCCGGATGAAGGTGTTCAATTCCCTGGTGCTGGAAACAAGTTCCTTGATGTTTCTTAACGGTATCTTCGAAATTCCAGGCAACGGGAGAAAAAAGACCCAAGCTCCTTGACCAAACAACTTCATACTTCTGTTTAGTAAGTGTAGGATCTAGAAAATGAATCAATATGAACATAAGATACGTATAGTCTTAGAAAAAAATGTTGCAAATTAAAACCTTTAAAGACCTTCTCCGATGACAATACTACATATCAATGGAAAGCTGATTGGACGTAGAATACAAAAACATACATATAAAATTTATGCTTCATTTCGTCATTGTACAATAAGCAGTTGAAGCCTTCATTTTCAGCACCCTCTGAATTTTCGAGTCAACAGAAATAAGTCGCTGTCGTGATGACGTCATCGTATGTAGAGCAGCGCAGCCAGCTCGATTCAGTCGCGTTGTACGTCGCGACCGGCCAGGAATGGAAATAACAATTGTGAGTGAGTAATTTTTAGAGAAAATTTGTGAAAGTTTATAAAAGCTTCTACAAATTCTACAAAAATACAACTATACCCTAAATCTGAAAATTAAGGGGGTGAATTTGATAATAGTAGGGTTTTCAAAATTCCGCTAATCGGTAGGGCCTATAGTAACAGTAGACTCGATCTAATAAACATCGCTCGCTTCGAGTACACAAGTACCATAATACCATGTCTTTGCCAGCCGGCGCACCGGCGCAGGCTGGCCCGTACTACAGTACCCAGGTCTCAGATGTTGTGTGTCGTAACAGGCTGTGTATCCGGACAAACCGGCAATTTGATTTTGAAGTTTGAAGTTACATTTCACAAATCGTTTGAGAATTATGTTTGACAATATTATAAAGCACGTTTAACGTTCATGATGGTCGGTGCCATTTAACAAATGTATTTCGTTAAATCCAAAGGCAAAAGAGTGTCCGGACACACGACGCCCCATCATACTGCAATTTATAATTTAAAAATTATGATTTTTATACTTAACGTAGATCGACTCATGATAGCCTCGGAGTCATAATAAACGTCTCACTTCTCAGAAAATTTGATAAGTTTATTTCACATTGATTTAGCTAATTTACTAATAAGGATTCAACGAAACAAAAGAGCTGTTCGATATTTATTTGTAATTCGTTGAAATATTCGAAAAACAAAGTGATATACATAGGCCTACCATGTTGACAGCACGTTAAGACACGTGAAGAAGCAACCGGTGGCCTATAGCCGCTACATATGGTGACGTCAAGTCGTCTTCTGTTTTTCGTCAGATTATTTCCGGATTTTGATGCTCTTGAATTCAAGCTTTCAAACAATTATTTCTCCTCTGCATGACATTTTTTGAGCAAATAGTAGCAATTACTGTATTCTATGGCTCATAAGCTTCAGTTTGATATATGATTTATCCATTTCATTTTTCAGTTCGGAGATGGTCTTTAAAGTGTACCACTCACCTGAAAAAATAATTTGTGTACAGCTAAAAAGTATAAAATCAATATCAAAGAACTTTATCTGGCATTATATAAGTCAACAGTTAAGGAGTATGAAGGAAATAAAGGATAACATGACAGTGCTCGCGCGGAACCGCACTCCGAGTCGGGTTCCGCGCAAGCCCTTATCTTGGCGAGCACGTACGGGTGCGTCGAGTAGTTTGGTTTACTCACGGGTCGCTTTTACCCTTATAGAGATTGTGATTAAAAGTGCAATATCTCTTTATAGAAGTAATATTTAATCATAATAATAATAAACCATTCTTGTATAGCGCATATCACATTATGATAACGACCTTGTGCGCTTCCAAAGGGTTTGGATATTATTACCCTGGCTTTAGCTCCGGCTGCCGTAATCAGCGCACAGTGCATTTGAAGTCCATATATTTTGAAATTTGTATGATAACGACATGGAATCTCTAACATACAGAGCAAAATATTTTTGGTGATTGGACCTTAGAATCCAAAAGGATGGTCCTTCAGTGGAAATTAAGGGCATTCATCATTCATTAACGTTCCTCAATTTCACTGAAAATGCTGTGAGCACCGAAATCGGTAGCCCCTGCTAGAGCCGGGGTAATATTGGGGCGCCTTGGGCACTTTGGGTGATGGATATGAGCACTATCAAAATATCCAATATTATTGTTATTAACTATGAAAATATATATTAAAATGAATAATAGGAAAATAAATAAAATCTATTATTACAAAATGATACGTAGCTTTGACCCTAAATGGTTGGGTTCTGGGAAAGGTGAAAAATAATTTGTGAGCTTTCTCATTCTTTATAAGTCAGTTTAGAAGAACATCATACTAGAACCGTCCCCTGAAAATGATTGCTCTTCAAATGCCCTGATATAATTCGACATACGACGTAAAACAGTTGATATTTTCGGGCCGAACATTTATATCATTGTGTTGTGTGCAGTCCCATATACCCATTTCTGTGTGCAGTGCATGTGCTTCTCCGTGAGGTTGGGTCAATTTCGTATCCCTTTGATGATTCCAAAACCTCACGGTAGATACCAATTCTTAAATTATATGTAGACATAATCAACCTTTCCCAATTGCTTTTAGACAGTTTCTTTCGCAATGTAATCGTATGACCAGAACTCACCTTCAAAAGTACATGACATAAATGCCATAGCAATTGGCTCACAACATCGAAATCGACAATTAAATAGTGCTAAACCAGTGGCGTACCCAGGATTTTTTTAAGGGGGTGTTTTTTACTCCAAAATCCTCTGAAAAGCAAAAAAAAAAAAAAAAAAAAAAAAAAAAAGGGGGGGTTATCAGGAATTCTATAGGGGGTGTTTTAACATCTAAAGGGGGGTGTTTGAACACCCCCCCCCCCCCCTCGGTACGCGCATGTGCTAAACTGTGATATAATGAAAACAAATCGTCCAGTAAGACCCATAGTTTGGATCCCTTATAATAATAATAATAATAATAATAATAATAATAATAATAATGATAATAATAACAATAATAATAATAATAATAATAATAATAATAATAATAATAATAATAATAATAATAATAATAATAATAATAATAAAATCCATGCTAATAATTAGAAGAAGAGGGTATGATTAACCTAAACAGTAACATTCTAGGACAGCTCCATCGCTCCCCAACCCCCCCCCCCCCCCCTCCGGAAGTAATTGTCATTTGAAGGTGGGTGCAAAGGATAGTCCTAAAATATTATATAGGCCGATAATTTTTTTCTTCTTCTTAGTAGGTCAGATCATAAACATGATAAATGACCTACGTGTTTGAAGTCTGTATCGCTGTATTTGTACTGTGTTCCGAAAACTATCGAGCAGATTATATTGGAGACTGCCTGTCCAAAGAGGGTGCTCGGGTCGAAAGGGGACCCCTTTTTCTCCTCGATGGCGTCGCAGAGCTGATTCATTTCTGTTGCAACGGTGTCTTCGTAGCTATTTTTACCGACCCCCATGCTTCGGAATACGGAATGGATGAACTTCCGTTGTTCCCTCCAGGTCTCACCATCAGACAACAGCACACCTATAACCACAACAGATAGTTACATGTAGATAGTACAGTCGGCAACAAAATAATCAAGCTACGGGGGGGGGGGGGGGGGCGGGGCGGCGGAGGGCGACAACCCCCCCCCCCCCCTTCCCCTTGGAATGACGAACAAAATGAAAAGGAGAGAAAATAGAAAGAAAGATGAAGAAAGAGAGGCGGGAACAAGTGAAAAGAAGATGTAACGACGGTTTACGACCCCTCCAGCCCCATACACTTCCCCTCACTCGATGGTAATGTTCTTCCGCATTCCATCCAAGGGGTAAGACTGCCCCCCACCCCCCCCCCCCTCTCTCTCTCTCTCTCTCTCTCTCTCTCATGATGCCAAGGCCCCTTCAATACATGAATCCACGCTATGTCATTGTTTATACAATGTCTGCCCTTCAATTACAACTACACAAATAATTATAATAACTTTGTTATTCTTTTTTTCGGATTTTCCTTTACTTTCACTAATTAATAGGTTCCTGTCATTTTCCTGCTTTCAATGAAACCTTATTTTGTTTCCAGGGTGAACTTCCCATTTAACTTACCATTTTGGCCTGCTCCGGATATTTCCTTCATAATCTGACTCTTAGGCCTATCATGAAGGTTCGGATGACGGAAAGCTTCGTGGACGGTGGCATAGGAACTCAGGAGAACCATTAACTTTGGGCCGACGTTGAAAGAAACAATGTCGCCATATTTTTCGGCCCATGATGAAAAGAGCACAAGCGGGTCCGATCTACAATTACAAAAAGATCCCAAAATAGGCAAGTTTCCAAGGATATTCAATGAAATGCAGAAGGATATTGATATAAATTCTAAGTTTATTCCTTTCCGCTTGTAATGTAAATACATGAGACTGACATAGTTATGAACACTGAAAAAGAAGCACATGTGATGTTGCGGTGTCTGGTAAAATACAGGCTTCATCAGCAGTGTTACCAGTGGCGTATCTAGGTAGGCCCCATTCCGGCGCCCGAGGCAAACTATCAAATCCGCACCCCCATGCCCAAACTCAGATTAATGAGGGTTTTTTATTTATAAATTATTGCACTGCGTGAAAATAAGTTTTGATGCACATACCGGGGTTGTTAGCCTAAATTTGATGAATTATTGTGTAAGCGAGGGAGCAACGCGACTGAGCGGCAGATTTTTTTCTTTCTTTTTCACTCGTCAGAAATGCAATGTCTTATGTATTTTATCCTTTAAAAAAAATCCAAGAGAATACAGCGACAGCGACCTAGCCATACATTTTTTTTTTTTGAAATATTTGAACATTCCTTTTATTTCTGGGGGTGCAAAGTGAATGAAAACCTGGAAGAAATATTTTCGAGGAACTTAGAAAGCAGTTCACTAATGCAAGTTATGATTCTTTCGAATGTTCTACTTTGAAAATGCTGTTTATATGCACTTATACATAATTATTATGGGGGCGCAAAATGAAACAAGCTCCTGCCTTATTCGTGGGGGGAAGGGGGGAATCAAATAGAGTCAATTAATGGTTAAAAGTTTTTAAAACACCAGATATACACTATAATTGGGGGTACGCAATAGCTAAACATATGCGAGGGAGCAAAGCGACCGAGCATTAGAAAATTATAGCATTTCAAACCCTATATGAAACACAATTTTCTTATGCATTTTGTCCTTGACTGGGACTTGGGCGCAAATAACCCTAAAAGACCATAAATTTCTTGTATTTCTACCCCTTTGCTTTCTCTCTTTTGAGTTTTTTGCGCCCCCTTCAAGTGCCGCCCGGGGCACGTGCCCCCTCTCCCCCCCCCCCCCCCCCGTAGATACGCCACTGAGTGTAATAGTATGATTATGGAACAACTACCCCTTGGACTGCTTTCCCCCCCCCCCCCCTTAGCATCCAATATCTACCCCCTGGTAACTATCCCCAGAAAACAACCCACTAGAGCAACCATTCAACGAAAACTACCTCCAGAAAAGCTATCTGCAGGGTTTACCCCCTTTTATTTACTGCTTTACAACTATACCGCTTATGAAATTACCCTCTCGGTAAATGTCTGAAATAATCGGGGTATTGTTAAAGATGGTTGTCCTATAGGGGTCAGGGGCGGATCCAGGATTTTGTAAAAGGATGGCACACAAATCTCAACAAAAAAAATTGACAAGCAAAAAAGGGGGGTACCAAAATTGGTGGGTCAAGTTTTAGTCCAAAATTATCAACAGTTATCACACGTTTTGGGCTTTCTTTGTCGTTTAAAATTCTCTGACAAGGAAAAAAAAAAGAAGAGTTATCAGTTTCAAAGGGGGGAGGGCACAGGCCGGAATGGCACCTCCCCCCCCCCCCCCCCTCCTTAATCCGCCACTGCTAGGGGTCGTTGTGCCGTGGAGTTAGTCGTTGGAGGGAAGTTAGTGTCCGTGGATAATAGTCATGAGATATATCCTACCTGATGAGCTTCAAAGCAACACCGAGGACTGGCAGCCCCGAAGGACCAGGCGGTAGGTTCCTAGGTCGAGATACGAGTTTTCGGACAAACCACGCAACCACCAGGATAATTACAGCGGTCAACAGCCGCTGTGAAGACTCCACTTGCCAAAACTCCATGATTATCCCAAGATAATAGGCCCTTTGTTAAAAAGAATACTGAGCAATTATGTCTATATCGTGCTGCAATCGAATTCGTGCAGACAGTGTAGATGATGATGTGAGGTTTATCGTTCACATTGCAGTTAGCACGTACTTGTCAGTTCTCCAGATGAAGGGTTACAATCCAAAGTTCGCTGATTTAGAGCTTCAGAAGGTTGTGTTGGGGACACTGGCGTAGATAGTGGGGGGCACAAGGGGGGCCATGCCCCCCCCCCCTATTCAGCCCCTAAAAAAAAAGCGAGAGCAAAAGAGTGGGGGAAGTGAGAGGAAAAAGTCTAAAAAGGTGCTACACGCGGGAAGGGGGAAATACATACAGTGCAATATTGCGTCCAAATAATTGAAAAGAAGTCAGAGCGTCGAACTATAACTTTCCGCCTAAAAAATTGTTTGCTACGAGCCGTTATCTTTCTCTAAAATTTGCTAAAACGTCAGAGCTTTCGCGCTTCGCGCGGGAAGGGAGAAACTCCCCCTCCCTGCACCCACCCCTGTTACATACAGTGCAGTATTGCCTCCAAATAACTGAAAAGCAGTCCGGGCGTCGAACTAACTTTCATCCTAAAATAAGGTGCGACGAGCTGTTATCTTTCTCTCAAATTTGCTATAAAACATCCAAGCTTTCGCGCTTCGCGCGGGAAGGGGTAAACTCCCCCTCCCTGCATACACCCCTGGGGAGCATGCTTTCCCTCACCAATTTCGCAAGCTTCGCTTACTCACAACCGCCCCCTAAAATGAAATCCTGGCTACGCAGTTGGATCCTTCACGCCTCCCCCCCCCCCCTATTGATGAAAAATCCTGGCTACGCCCCTGTTAGGGACAAATTTGTTTTTCATTGTTATTTGTGATTTTATTTGGATAAATGCTTAACAATGTATTTCCAGACCAGTCTCCCCCCCCCCCCCCCCCCGTTATACATCCCATACCCATCCACAAAGCTCGCCCTCCCTCATCGAAAAGATAATGCTCCTTCAACCGTCATCTATTCTGCTTGCCTGCTGATGATATATCAATTATTATATGTAATAATCTAGCCTCTAGCATGTCTTTATAGACAGTGCCAATATTTTCATAAATATCGTTTTGAATTCATGATATATTCTGTTGACTACGTCATTCCCTGCCCTAATCGAGACATGTGAAGGTGATCAACTCATACCCGTTATCGAAATTATTGTTTGCACTGCTCATTTTACAATCAATTTTTAAACGATATCACCATGATCACTATTTCATGACGCGCAAAAGACTGTACTAACGCCAGTCACTTTTCAAAGCGGTCCAGGGGCGGTGGAGCGTCTTTCAAAGTGGGGGGGGGGGCACCAGCCAAAAAGGACCTTTTTGGAGAAAAAAAAGGGCACCTACAAAGGATGAACATAAAGCAAGAACAAGGACCATTTTGTGACATTGGTATTACGTAACCCTACAGTCTAATTTATACGTAATTAACTTCATCTTCTTCCTTCCCCAATTAGCAGTTGTGCGTAATGGTCTAATGCTTCATGTGCGAGCGAGCGAAGCGAGCGATCAAAATTTTTCAGACTTTTTACATAATGCTGAAGTCCTTGGGTTGTGCATTATTTACAGCGTTATAATGAAAATGACAACAACAAATTAATTTGGAGGGGATGTATAATGATCTATTTTGTACATCAACCCTGTCGCTTTTCTTTAGGATTACCATGATTACCTCGATATCATCATATTTTATGCGATCTGTTTGATTTCATTACATACTATAACAGCGAGTTTGGGGAAAAAATTTCTGAAAATATTGCCATTATACTTGGTGTAAATTATGGGAACATTCGAGTGAGGGGTACTGTGCCCCTCTTGCCTCCAGCTCCACTGACTTACATTGTAGTTGCAATATAAGGTACCTGTTACTATATAAAGCCGCACCGATTGTTTGAAGCTAGATATGCCTCTTTTTGTAAGAAACAGTGGGAACATATCAGTAAAAGAGGGCAGTTATCAGAAGAGGAAATGGCACTTGTCAGAGGTGGAAAGGGGCACTTATAAGATATGAAAAGGGGCATTTATGAGAAGAGGGAAAGGGCTCATATTAGATAGGAAAAGGGGACTTATCATAAGTAAAGAGGGGGTACTTATCAGATTTGAAAATAGGCACCAGGAGAAATAGATGCTTATTTGAAGGGAAAGGGGGCACCTATCGGAGTTAAAAATGCACTTTTCAAGGGAGAAAAGGGCACATATTAGGGAGAGAGGGGGACAATCATTATATTTGAAAGGGGCACTTATAAGAAGAAAAAAAGGCAATTATAAGAAAGAAAAATAGGCACCTATCCGGACTAAAATTGCATTTATCAGAAGGAGAAAGGGGCACTTCTAAAGTCTTATTAGAGATAAGCAGCCAATTATCAGATGTGAAAAGGGGCACTAATCAGAAGGGGAAAGGACACTTGTTAGAAAGGAAAAGTGGCATTTTTAATAGTAAAAAGGGCACTTATAATAGAGAACGGGGGCATTTTTTCAGAAATAAAAAGGACACTTTGGGGGTACTTCGAAAAGTGGGGGCACTGTGCCCCCCCCCCCGGGGCTCGCCGCCCCTGAAGCGGCCAGCAAATGTGTGTTGGGCTAAGACCGTCTCACACGAGGCACCATTTGCTGACGTAAGGATCACGTCAGCGACTTTTATGGTCTTTCTCGCTTCGTGAAAGAGTGATATCGTTTAAAATGTGATTGCAAAATCAACAGTGCACACAATACTTTTAATAACCGGCGCAGTAGCGGATTTAGGGGCGGCACATCCGCCCCGTGCCCTTGCCCCCCCCCCCCCCCCCCGAAGAAAAGTATGCAGTTGTGCCCCCCCCCCCCCCATTCGATTGCGGCCCCCTTTTAGAACAAAACCTTTTTTTTTTGTTGTTGTCAGAGACTTATGGAGGGGAACTGGACCCCTGGACCCCCATAACCCCCCCCCCCCCCCCCCCCCCCCCCCCCCCCCCCCCACTGAGCGAATTTTGGAGGTCTGGCGAATTTTATACGGGTCTCCCTTTTCCAAAAGTTGACAAACCTGCATTTGTGTGCCCCCTCTTATACAAAATCCTGGATCCGCCCCTGAACCGGCGTATGAATAAATTGCCTGTACAGGCTTGATTAGCGCAGTTACTGACACAGTCAAAATGACGCCTCTTCTGAGCCTGGCTTAAGGATTCTGCTTTTCTTTTGCGTTTACGTCAGCGCCACTCCCACAAACACATCACATATAAACAACACAAATAACAATAGGTTCAGTATCTAATCAATTGGATTATATTTCGTTCCACAAATATACTTACAACACTTACCAGTTTGCACGATAAAGGATCAATAACAAGACAACAATAATTTGCTGAATAAAATTACAAGACTCAGAATTATCCCAATGATGTTTCTGTACTACATATTATAAACACATATCTGTGATTGTATCATATTTACAGCATTATGTAAAAGTGCACACGTAATACATGTTACAAGAAATTTTGACATGACACTGACTAATTAATAAGTATAGATCTTCTTTTATTTCATCACTCCAATTTTAATTGTGCTCTTTTAATAACTATCATCTATTCTTACATTGGCTACATTGATCGCAGGCCCCCAGACCTTTTAGGTATGCCTAACAAACCATTTTTATCGCAGGAAACAATATTATTTTCCCCCTCAATTTCGTTCGTTACCAATATTCCTATGTATTGTTTTATTATATTATGCAATTTTGAACTTTTTATACCATTAACTATACATGTTTGTTATAATTATCATAATGAATACGAAATGAAATAAAGAATGAAAGATGCAATTGGAGTTCACAGAGTTGGCCCAGCCTGCGACATCTCAGTTGATCTAACATTCACATGACCGAAAGTCCATAAGACAGACGGTTCACAAGACAAAAATTGTCAGTCTTATGGACATTCGGTCCGGAGACTACAAGACCAAAGCACTAATAAAAGGAAGGCCCACTTACCTGAAGCCCTGTATGTTTGAAACTTGACAAAGACCAACATATTTTGTCTAGTGGAGCTCAGTCTCATCGACCTTTGGTGAAATACGCCGTGGCCATTTTTGTCACTTTCATGGTAAAATCGATAGACCAATTTGCTCATGTACCCAAATATTCTGCACAATTGAAACAGAAATTGCTCTTCAAGATACAAAAGTTTGCAAGAGGCTTCTCTGACATAGCAACAACTAACTCATGAAAAGTGGATTCCATCCACACACATGCTCGCATAACCAACGTGTGCATTAGCTCATCACCAAGTGACCTTGGGTGCAAAATCCATTAATTTGAATAGGCCGACATTAATAAACAAGTCCGTGACATATATACTAGAGAGAAGAATATTTCCAAGTCAGGGAGATGAACGATTTCAACTGGATTCCATGTCAACAAGTTCATAAAATCTACAACTGACTTCAGTATAGAAATCACCAAATCGCCAATAAATGTGCACATTCATCTAACACACCTTTCTTCCATAAAATCAAATATCTTTGTCATTCATAAATGTAGATCGTACTTGCAATTACAGAAGAAAAAAAATTGAAAAAACCAAAATCATGAGAAACATATCAAGGTTAATAAACGTTCATAATCAATACCTAATGGACAAAATGGGAGCATAGCCAATAAATTACCTACAGGTCGACGGAGCATATGGTATACACAATTTTTTTTTGGTTTTTTTCAAACAGATAAATGAAACATAGTTTTCAACATCGTACAAAAAAACCAGACCATCAAAGATACAGAGTGGACGAAATAAATGCAAAATGGATATTTCAAGAAACAATAAAAAATGAACAAAATCTGGACGTTCAGAACCCTAGCTGAGGATGAGTAATATTTCCCAATTGATTACAAGAAACACATGAATTACATCACGATATTATCATCTGCCATTGCAAGACAATTGTAACATTCAAAGATTAAGAGTGAATCAATCAATAAATACACAAAGGTTATGAAAAATATTTCTGGTGGGTACATAGCAAGGTGTCCAAAGTGCATGATGCTCTTTTTGCCATAAATGACTAAACAAAAAAGAACCATGGAAGATTATGTCATTTAAAATTCAAAAAAAGATAAAATCCAGGCAGGAAATTGCATAACCACCAGCAAAGAGCACAGTTACGGTTTCAATAGTGTAGAATGATGAGTAACAAAAGGACTACTCGCCTACACTCAACATGTCCAGCTATTCCAACAAAAAAGAAGTACTACTGTTTGTTCATTTGTGTGCAAACAGCGCAATATATTGAATAGAGGAGGTCAACGTAAACCACGGCATCAAGTTGGCTTTAGTATTTTAAGCAAAAAACATACTTGAAACAATCATGAAAAGTTTGAGAAAATCCAGTTGCATGATTAGAACGTTGTGAGGTATCAATTATAATCAATTGTAATCGATTAAACAGGTCTAAAACATTCTTCGTATGGGGTCTGGAATGAAAATTTGAAGGCGCGCATGTACACTGTAAAAAAAAATGCGACATGTGACATGTTTATTTCTGTGACAGATTTAAAACACTGCGACGTGTTTATATATTGTACGGGTTTAAGAGCTAAACACATGTGCCTATTTTTTTCATCTTTCAGCACGCCTTAGGTGTTTACTAGATAAACATGCTTACCTTTTAAATGGTTCTAATGTATAGGCTAAACGCCAAATGTTTACACCATAATCACACACACTGTTTAGTATTTAAACAGCTGTAAACACCAAATGATTATTTTGTAAACATTTGGTGTTTAGCCTATACATTAGAACCATTTAAAAGGTAAACATGTTCATCTAGTAAACACCTAAGGCGTGCTGAAAGATGAAAAAATAGGCACATGTGTTTAGCTCTTAAACACATGGGTTTAGCTCTTAAACCCGTACAATATATAAACACGTCGCAGTGTTTTAAATCTGTCACAGAAAAGTGTTTAGAAACTAAACAAATTTTTTACAGTGTAGGAAGTTTGACATTTTGGGAGTCAAGACTTAGATTTGGGGTGCCCATGTGTCCCTGGGGCCTGTTAATGTCGAGCCCTGGATTAAAATAAGTGGCAAATATGTGATTTTTCCCATACATTAAGCTCTCAATTTGTATAAAACAATAGAAGACATCAATTACAGTTATCATCTACAGAGGACAAAAACGCAAATTGAACTCTCACAAGAATATTGCAACATCATATAAATAATATTCAAAAGAAATCAAGAACGAGAAATGGACACTAAATCTGGACTAGAGAAGTTTCACACCTTCCACTAGTCATTGCTTAACTGTTGAATTTAAAAACACCATGAAGACACTATCAAATTATACTACACTAACTGTTATAAGTCACTTAAAGTGGTATATCAGTCTACATGAATATAATATACACGGAAGTATAGTTAGAATGTATTCTATGGGATCTCACATATAGGGAATTCTTCAAGCTTTCTCTGTACATGTACATTAAATACCATTGTAAATTTATACAGGACAGAACACAGCCTTGCCATACCATACAATGTGGGCAGTTTGCTTGGTACAGGGCAAGTCTAAACCTTTTCTTTCTTTTGCATCTGTATACAGCCATGGTCACAAACTTGTTCTAAAGATTTTAACTGTTTTATAGCAGTTTCGCTGTACATGTAC
The DNA here is from genome assembly GCA_025618425.1 of Heliocidaris tuberculata. Classification (NCBI taxonomy): domain Eukaryota; kingdom Metazoa; phylum Echinodermata; class Echinoidea; order Camarodonta; family Echinometridae; genus Heliocidaris; species Heliocidaris tuberculata. Next base: position 8,383,929 of record CM046833.1, read on the forward strand.
GTTTTCAGGAAAACCTTTCCCACAGCCTGATGATGTACTATAGAAGTTACATGTTACCTTATCATCATGCAGGGCTTGATTACAGATTATTGTCATGGAACAATCATGCAAAGTGGTTTCATTTTTCTATTGCAGCTGTTGTGCTACATTTTGCATCCAAGATTTTCAAGCATTATAACTGCTACATTATCAGTATCTTCCTGCAAATATTTGCATGAAACTTTTCTTTTTTTAAAGCAATCTAGATAACAAGACAACTATAAAATAAAGATCAGGGGTGGTATTCTGAAAACTATGTTATCTTTTATGTTAGTAAAACAATGTCAAAATAACAAATCAAAATTAAGACAAGTCATCGGCTGACTTCGTGTAAAGTTTAAAGAGACACCTGTGCAAGCCTCAATAATAAGTGTTTATTCTGCATGATTTAAGTTTGTTATAAAAATTAAAATTATTTCGTGTAACATAAAAGATAAAATAGTTTTCAGAATACGGCCCTAGGATAATAAAGGAGTGCATAACAGGCAAAACATAGATGAGGTATGGATTTAGCCTTTAAAACAGTCAGCTGGCAAGGGAAGGCATATCAAAATGATGCATTTCTTAAAATTTCATTGACCTACAATTAATTTGTTGAGGTGTTATACTTTCAGAGACCCACATTAATATTTTTTTTTCTGAATAAATTAATTACAAAACATAAACATTATGATCCTCGATCCTCTGCTACAGAATATATGTGTACATGTACAGGTACATGTAGCTTTATAAAAAAAAATTTGTTGCTACATGTATTTGGGGGAAAACTTTATACATCAAGATCTATTACAACCATAATAGTACACCATACTCATAATCCTTATATGCAACCTCCAAGTATAAAAAAAAGAAATGGGATGGGGCAACGTAGCTCACAAAATAATATTGATATTCATGTAATAAACCATGATAAGACTGTACTATACTCTTCGTCTCGGGGCATAGTATGGCTTTAAGATCACATTGGGCAATAGTTTTAACCGTGCCCCTCAAGCAGTCAATATTTGTATAACATTCATACTAAGTATGTAGAAGCAATAACAGGCTAACAGCCAATATTGATATAAGGAAAGTCCACCCTGATATTAAGTTGGTTTTCAAAGAAGCAAAATAACTTTAAAAACAGATCAACGAAAGTTTGAGCAAAATCTGATAAGAAATAAAAAAAGTTATGAATTTTTGAATTCGTAATCAATCAAACACAAATTGGCAACTCTGTGACGTATCTTGCGAGCTGCTCTCCCATTTGCTATGTTATGTTAACTGCTAGTTTATCATACTTAATTTTGATTCTTTTCTTTGCTTTTAAAAATGAAATAATATCTCAACTTGTATCTCAGGGGTACATGTATGTATATATATATATATATATATATATATATGACACCCTATTTGTTAATCTTGTATTATATGTTTTATGTCATTGTTATTTGAATGTATGTTGATCTTTATACATGTACAGGGCCCTCAAGAAGAACGGTATTTTGTTTACTGATGAGGCTACCCTGTTAAAATAAAACCAAATCAAATCAAATCAAATTTGCCCTGTACACAAAAATTCATAAATTTTCATTTTCTTTGCTTTTGATGTCGGAATAAATTTGTATTGTACAGGTTTGGGTACAATTTGACATTCATGTACATGTGCATAAGTACGTAAGAAAATGGAAATTTCACTCAGATTTAAGCACCAAGTGTTACATAAAAACATGGTTTATATTTGGTTTTGCAAAACATAGTGCAAAATAAGTAGTAACAAAAACAAAAACAAAAACAAAAAAAAGGTTTTAGCTGTACAACAGTCCAAATTGTTATAGCTTAAACAATAAGCTGGCTTTCATATACAGACTTCCTATGTGAGGATATCCTTACAAATAAATATCTATTCCACAGATTAGCCAGTTCATTACAGACATGTCTGTGAATCAATTACAAGCCCTCTTATTTTAAAGTGCATACTTGCACGTAACACAATAAATATAAGCTATAAATTTCAACTTTGACATAATACATGATTATCATTGCATAAGAGCACCTGAAATTAAACAAAAAATCATTAAACGCTCAAATAGCAGAAAAAGGGTATCAGTTCTTAAAGGCCAGTCTGACCTCTGTAACATGGTGAACTGCATGAAAGCAGAAAATTCAAAGATATAGAGATTTTGAGCTGATAATAATTGAAATATGAGATCACTTATTTTATTTGAATCTCAAACTGACAGGTCATTTGCCTGTAACAACATGAGGAATAACAATTGAATTCTTTGTAAACTAAAATATCTGAAATTTCTATCTCTTAGGATGTACTCAGGGATATTTTGGATAACATCCTGTCCTACACTGTATGTCCTCTAATAAAGAAAACACAAAACTTTGGATTATATTTGAGCCACTTTGTGTGCTGGAGCAAATAGAAGATCTGTCCCTATTATATCACATTGACATTGCCATTTAACCACTTTGAAATGTCCATAAGTGCAGTGATCTCAAATTTCACATTTTAATTACCTTTCATAGTACCGGTATGTATCTGACTTCATTATAATTTTTCACCTATTCGTTTATCTAATTTTCTGCTTTCCTCCAGAACAGATTTAATTACTTCAAGGTTGAATTTCCCTTTGATATCCCTGTCCTTATATGTTTAACTACATGTATTTGAAGGTAAAGCGCAAACAAGATTGGCTATTGTAAGAATATTCTAGTTGTTATACATCATCATAATCTGACATTGTTTCACCATCAAGAGCATAATCCCCATCATATTCATTATCATCAATAGCTTCAACATGATCATTTTCTTCATCACTGGCATCAAACTCATCCTCAAAATCTATTTCTTTTGAGGTGCTAGCAGCGTCCCTTGTTCTTTGAGTTAACCTATTTTTATCAAACATGGCATCGTCTTCATTGTCCATATCTTGATGGTTGCTGGGTATTTGTTCGGGTGAAAAACCATCTCCCATTACAAATTCATTATCACTGTCACCCTTGGGTGTTACTCCTAGAAATGGTTCATTGTCAGCACCAGGTTCATGATTATTTAAGCTATTCTCACCGTCTTGGGAATTTGAAATGTCATGATTGTTGATTTGTTTAGGTTGTTTGTTAAAATCACCTAAATCGGAACCCTTTGAGAGCATCTGGCGAAGAAAGACACCAGATACTGCTTGAGAATCGTCCGTCATGAGATCAAAACTATCATCCATGTTATCATCAAAATCATACATAGGGTCATCATCATCATCATCGTCTTCTTCCTTTCGTTTACTTTTGCCATGGCGAGAGCTCTTTGCACTATCTTTGCCGCGGTGATATTTTCTTTTGTGTCGCGCAAGGTAACGCTTCACATGAAACTCTGCGTCACACTGATCGCAGTTGTACACTTTACCTTCGACATTGTGGAGTTGCATGTGGACACTGAGAGCGGTCTTGGCCTTGAATTTCTTGTCGCAGATGGTGCACGGGTAGCTGTAGACGTCGGAATGAACGATGTTGATGTGTCGGTTCAGATACCACTTGATCGTGAAGGCGCTGCCACAGGTTTCACAGACGTGGGGCTTGACATCAGAGTGGATCTTCTGATGTTTTACGAGAAGCTGGCGCGTAGAGAATGTCTTACTGCACGTTTCGCAGGTGAAGCAAGCGTTGGTGTGAGTACCTTCATGGACATGTCGTAGATGATCTGTCAGAAATGTCTCAGAGCATATTCGGCAGGAGAACGACTTCTTGGGTTTGGTCCCGGAAGAGTCTCCATCACCGTTCCTGGAGATGTACCGGTTGTGAATCGCTCGGTAGTGTCGCAGGAGTGACCTACGGGCAAGAAATGTCTTCCCACACTCCTCACAGGTGCTATCAGTTCCATCATTGGTGGGGGTTTTGGGTGGGGTGCGCTTGGTTTCCTTCCCCGTTGGTGAAGGTTCTGGGGTATTATGCTCTGAAGACTCTCCTCCTTCAGGCTCTCCTCGTCCAATCTCTCCTCCTTTCATCTCTTCTTCACCACCATCCATCTGAACACCTTCCTCCTCTAAACCATCACAAGTCCCTTCTCCACTTTCCCCTCCTGCACCTCCTGCATCAGCACCATGGGCTTTTCGGATGTGCTTGTCACGTGAGGACTCCTTGAAGAACAGTTTGCCGCACTCCTTACAGAGGAAGCGCTCCCGATTCTCATGGATCTTTTCGTGCCATATCAAGGACGCCTTCCTGTAGAAGGACTTCGGACACTTGGCACATTTGAAGGATTTGACTCCCGTGTGCTGCAGCTCATGCTGCTTGAGGTTAGTCTTTTTTGAAAAGCGATGTCCACACTGCTGACACTCGAAGGGCTTCTCACCGGTATGCACACGTTCATGGTGAACCAACTCTCTAGGAGTACGAAACTGCTTGGGACAGTACTTACAGTGGTGCGGCTTGTGGCCAAGGTGCATCTTTTCATGCGTTATTAGATAGTCTGGATTCTTGAAAGTCTTATTGCAATAGGTGCATTCGTGAGGACGCTCCTCAGAATGAGTGCGTCTGTGACGATTGACCTGGCTGCTCGTGGCGAAGGAACTCTCGCAGATCCCGCATTTGTACGGCTTTTCTCCGGTATGGGTACGTTCATGGACTTGGACATCACCAATACGGATGAAACGCTTGGGGCAAAACCGACACTTCAAGGGCTTATCATTCCCATGGGTGCGTTTATGGATGCGAAGTGCACTCCGTGTGCGGTACACATTGCCGCACTCCTGGCACATAAACGGTGCCTCCCCTGTATGCGAGCGGACGTGGTCCTCATACCTGCGCTTCTCATAGAAGACTTTTGGACAGTACGGACATGGCATCGTCTTATCCTCATGCAGCCGCGAGTGGAACCTTCTACAGCCGAGCGTAGGGAATGCCATCTCGCAGTAGCAGCACTGGTACGGCGATTTGCCATGAAGATCCCGAAGGTGACGATCAAGCTTCCGGGGTTGCTCGTAGATGATGTTGCAGTGTTCACATTGGTAGTAGCGCTTCTCTCTAGTCTTTGTACGAGGTTTGGCTTTTGTCACGTTCTTGGGGTTGATCGGCAAGGTCGGGCAAGTTCCTACGCTATTCCTGGTGTGCCTCAATTCTCTTTGCTCTTCCGTTTCCTGAAAAAATAAAAAGAAAGACATATGTCACTCATTTAGAAACAGCAAATGATAAGTCAAAGAAGTACTTTCATACATGATTTTGAATGATGATAAATGAAAGAATTAATCTATGTATGAATGAAAAGTAGAGCAATTCTCTACATTTTTAACAGAATGGTATATATGTGGTAATGGGACCACAAGATTGTTAGAAAAATTAGATAAAAGGTACTGTACAAAAAATATAACCAATATCCCAACCAATTTGAAGAAGAAAATATTTCTTAAGCCCTTTACAAAATCTTCATCCTCTGAGGCTCCTGCTGGGGACTTTGTGAAGGACTTGGATCGCCACACTGACAAGGACATGACCAATAGATATATCAACCCAGAAAGTCATACCTGTGAGTTGCTTGGCATGTTGACTTGAGTTGATCCATGCTCCAAAGCCATCTGAAGAAGAGAGGGTCTTGAGGTGAAGTCATCTCCTCCACTACCTGGTAACAGTGACTGAGACTGCATAAAGTAAATGATAAAGAGAGGTTTGGTCTCATTTGCAATTGTATGGATTCCTTTAACCCTTTCAGGACAGGAATTATTTCAGGGCTAAATTGATCACATTTTGTTCTTCAAATTGGCAACAATAATATTTTTCTTTTATTGCTACACGGTTCTAACAAAATGTAATGTCTTTGAAAACAATATGCATCATTAGAAACTTAGTCGAAAGTTGAAAAAAATTGCCAATTTCGATAAAAACAGTGATTTTGAACCTCTCACTGTGTTGCCAATTTAAGGATTTTAAAGTTTATTCTCCTTTTTAAAATTCCAGGGGTCAAACGCAAAATCGTCATGTAACAAAAATGGACATAGTGTGTGCAGAAATTTTTGCTTTTTCTGCTCATGTATCTGGTATATTTTTCAGGGCTCTGAATCAAAAGTTATTGAGCCAAACCACAAAATGTGGTCAATTGTCTCGAAAGGGTTAATGTGTATGACATAATCTTGAACATGACATTTTTTTTTTTTGGGGGGGGGGTTCATTTCTAAAGGGAAAGTCCACACTGGTATTTAGTTGATTTGAATAAAAGCAGAAAAATGAGAGAAGCATATGGGTAAAAGTCTGAGCAAAAAAACGATAAGGATAAGAAAGTTCTGAATATTTGAAGTTGTAATCAATCAAACACAAATTGGCAACTCAGTGACGTTTCCTGCGAGCTCCTCTCCCATTTGCTCAGTACAGAAAATTTCATAAATTTTCATTATCTTAGATTTTGATAAAGGAATAAATTTGTTTCAAACAGGTTTTGTGTAAACACATATGGGCAGTGATTATCTAAGGTGCATGTATGATTGAATATTATCTTTAGAGAAAAGGGAAATTAATGATTTTTGGGGTGCAGGGCAAACGGGAGAGGAGCTCGCAAGATACGTCACGGAGTTGCCAATTTGTTTTTGATTAATTACATCTTCAAAAATTCACAACTTTCTTATTTCTTATCGTGTTTTGCTCAAACCTTCACTAATCTGTTCTTCTCATTTTTTCTGCTTCTTTTAACCCTTTCAGGACAGGAATTATTTAAGAGCTAAATTGACCACCTTTTGTTCTTCAAATTGGCAACAATGATATTTTTCTTCTAGAGCTACATGGTTCTAATAAGGTGTGATGTCTTTGGAAACAATATACATGGTTAGAAACTTTGTCGAAAAGATGAAAAAAATTGCCAATTTCGACAAAAAAACAATGATTTTGAATCTCTCAATGTGTTGCCAATTTAAGGATTTCAAAGCTTATTCTTGTTTTTTAAATTCCCTGCTATCAAACACAATACAGTCATGCAACAAAAATGGACACAGAGTGTGCAGAAATTTTTGCTCTTTCTACTCATGTATCTGGTATATTTTTTAGAGCTCTGAATCAAAAGTTATTGAGCCAAACCACAAAATGTGGTCAATTGTCTTGAAAGGGTTAAAACCAACTTGTAACCAGGGTGAATTTCCCCTTCAAGACTTAAGTTGCTCTCCACTCACAATAGATTTTTTTTTTTTTTCTTCTTCCCTGACAGGTACATGTATGCAAGAGGTCAGCATAAAAAATTTTTGTTTACAGGAGCTATTTCTGTATCATGTGGGGTTGTAAAAGTGTCATTTTCTCGCAGCAATTTTGATGTCTTTTTTGTTTTATTTACCAGAGCCCTTTTTCACTTTGCCAGCTCTTTTTGAGATTTCCAGAGCTAAATCACTCACCGCTCCTGTGTCTTTTTTTTTTGTTTTGTTTTGTTGTTTTATTTATTTTTTTTTTTTGTTGCTGAGCCTGATCGGTTAGTCACGGACGGACATTTGACAAATTTTGAAAGTTTGAAGGCCTGTAAAAAATAAGTTATGAGATGTGTTGAGCTATTTTATGTTTCATTGTGAAGGGTACCACTGAAGGTGCTAAATGATGATAAAATTTGGTTGCCATGGTTACCTACTAAAAATAGAATCCATTAAATATTCAATGTCACGGACGGACAAGATAGAAATGGGTTTCTTGACTTATCGGTAATCTTTTGTCATTTCTATCTAAACAAACTGTCACTGACAAATTTTTTTGACTGCAAATGTTAGTCAAGTAAATTGACTTCCCTGTCACATACATAGAATTTTAAAGCAAGCTGTAACTTTTGCTAGAGGTCAAAAAACTTTTTGTCACGGACGGACATTTTGAGCGTCACGGACGGACATTAACTTAAAAACTGCATGTGTTCCTATCTAAAATTGCACATACGTACTTCTTGCTTTCTACTTTTTGTTTGAAATTGATTTTATTCCACTATTAAGCAAAACTTAGCTTGAAAACCTTAGTTTTTAAGTGGAATCTATGTCAAAAGTGGATGCCAATATTGTAGTGTATACACAATGTACAAGTGCATGTACTCATGTAGTGTACAATACAACTTTATATGTACAATATATGCTACAGACCAAAATGAACATGTTGAGAAGAATGTGATGTAAGCTTTCAAAATATAACCCTTTACATTACAGTCATGTACATGTAGGTGGACCAAAATCAAACATCATTGGATAAATCTTTCTCATACCATAGTTTACTTTTTCAGTAAAATCTATAGCCTTCTGGACAAAGGCCCTAATGGCAACAGTTGATTTTACAAAGCCCATAGAGACTAATTATGTCCTGTTAGTTGAGGGATTGCCCAACACGACTAGTGTAAGTCATATATTATAACTTTCTGACCCCCTTCCCCATAAAAAAGTGTTTCAGGGTTGATGCAACCAATTCAATTATGAGCATTTAAAATCATGTAGTGTCTAAAAAGGTTTCTTCTTGTTATATGATTACACAATTCTTTTAAATTGTTGGCCGTGTATGATCCTGAACTACAAAGAATCTCTATTTGTTTCAAACGTTACAACTAATTCAAAACATTCTTACAAAATAGAGTCCAAACATGGCTCTTGCGATCTGGTACCACATCTGACCTCCAGTGTTTATAATTTTCAAGCACAACTTGTAATTTAGTTTGAATATTGATCAAGCTTCTGTATTAATGTTGAATCTAAAAGTTTTTACACATTGCTGATGACCAAAAATATCAGCTACAATAATAGCTATAATAATATTAATAAATAAATAAGTAAGAAAATAAGTATTCATCTTCTGTAGACACCTGTAATGGATGTCTTTTGCAAACTGATAATGCAGGCTGGCTCCCATTAGAGCCATAGCAAAATCATTAGGTTTTTATGACAGTATTTTATTAGCTTGAAAAAGAAAAAAATTGGGGCAAGGTGGGGGGTAATTTTTGCAGTCATATGGGGATCACAATACCATATACAGTCCAACCTGCTTTAGCGACCACCTGTATAGAAAGACTACCTGTCTATAAAGACCACAATTTTTGTTTCCCTTTAAAACCATTTCTCATTAAATCATGTATTAAAGGAACCTGTAGGTAAAGACCACCTGCTCGTAAAGACAGCTTTTCTTGTCTGTCTTGAGCGGTCTTTATAGACAGGTTTCACTGTACGTGATATTTTGGATGAAATATGTTCCATGAACCAATAAGCAATAAAACAATTCACTGAATTTGAAATCTCACAGCATTTACCATTTCAGTATATTGCATTGTCCGTCCGTGACAATTTTCAAATTCGTTTTTAGTATAATTATATGTATATTTAATTGATCAAGGTTTTATTCATACATGGTATAGGTCTCTAGCTTGTGAGATACATGTAGCTCAGCATGGTTTTCATTTTTACTTTTGTCCCACCAGTAGAAAAAAAAACTTTTACAAATTTTTTGTGTCACAGACGGACAAATTTGCATCAAGATGTGAATGACTATGCGGCACAACCATTTCTGTACAAATATTTTCAAATATTTTTTTGTTTTCAATGGAATGGTGTTTGATCTATAATTATTTGCTAACAAAACTTCAGAAAGTTTAGAGAGCATTAAACTAGGACCTAATCAATCTTTCTAGAAAATGTCCGTCCGTGACATTAGTGTTCATCACCCCTGTTGAAAAATGGGCCAATCCAATGACTTTCCCGACCTTATCAATTAAACAAACGTGAATTTTAGTAACTTCAGATATTAATGAAAAACCTGAAAGTGATTTCATTATAAAAATCTGAAAATTAAATTTTCACCCCAATGCTCACTCTTAACCCTTTCAAGACAATTGACCACATTTTGTGGTTTGGCTCAATAACTTTTGATCCAGAGCTCTAAAAAATATACCAGATGCACGAGTAGAAAGAGCAAAATTTTCTGCACACACTATGTCCATTTTTATTGCATGACCATATTGCGTTTGATGCCAGGAATTTTAAAAACAAGAATAAGCTTTGAGATCCTTAAATTGGCAACACATTGAGAGGTTTAAAATCATTGTTTTTCATCAAAATTGGCAATTTCTTTCAACTATTCAACAAATTTCTAACCATGTATATTGTTTTCAAAGATATTACACCTTATTTGAACCATGTAGCACTAAAAGAAAAATATTATTGTTGCCAATTTGAAGAACAAAATGTGATCAATTTAGCCCTTAAATAATCCCTGCCGATCAGGCTCTGCTGTAAGAGGTGCTGTGATGGCTCAGTGGTTCTATGATCTTGAATACTGATTACTAGTTTTAGGGATGAAGCAGAATAAAAGCAGAAAAAATACATCAAACACTAATTGAAACTCTCAGATTTACATGTACATGTAATTTGCGATTAGCGCTCCCATGTTTTTTAATGATAATGATTAAAAATGTTTATCCTTCTTGGTTTTTTATAGGAGTAGTCATATTTCATACAGAAAGATGTTTTTAAACAAACATGTCTACTAGTATTTATGGCACAGATATGATTTTTTTTATTTCTTTGGGAAGAAATTGAAACCTCTGATTTTTTTTATGTTAACAAAACAGAAAAGAGCTGCAGACAAGGGAAATCAGAGAGTTCACAATTTGCATTTGATCACAACTTCATAAGATTGTTATCATCTATCAGATTTTCCTTAACTTGGACTGATCTCATTTAAGCAACCAGGGACTCAGTACTTACCTCAAGAATCACAAATAGGTAATAAAGGATTTATCATCTACAGGTAGTACCTAGATCGCTAGCAATCAAAGTTCGTTTGAACAGAAATTCTGATGGTTCAGAGATCACTACTCTAACTAGTCAGCTTTGTTTAAGGAAAAAAGAAATTACCATATTGCTGTAATCCATCGCATTCAAACCACTCGGCTCCCCTGAGAAAGATGACGACCCTCCACTCCTGTCTAGGAAGTACCCCCCTACACTCTGAGGGGAGGAGTCGGTTGGTAGGCGAGTCCACGATGACCCACCCTCAGTCCTATCCTGTCTTAATCTAACCTTAGGTACAGACAAGATAGGCAGCATGGAGCTGTAAAGTCTCATTGGAACAGGGCAAGAGGTGGCACTTGTCGTTGTTCCACTTGCAGTGTTGAAAGTCCTTTCTGCGGTTAAGGTGGAGCTGCTGGGTTCTGTCTCCCGAACCAATTCAGGGAAAGTGGAATCTGGGACTGGTGAGGAATTGCTCCCATGTTCCACCGAATGTGACGACGGGCTACGAGGCTCCACCTTTAGGTTGCAGGGCGAGGTGGAATCTTCCATTGGCAAGGCAGGGGGTTCAGACTCTCCCACTGGTGAAGAGAGACAAGCAGATGTGGCATGGCAGGGATCAAGTGTATCTCCTCCCTCATGAATTGCACTTGATGGATTTTCAAGCCCGTCTGTACCCTCTGTGCTCTCTTGGTGAGTGCCTACCACGATATCCTCAAGATCACCTGCAGTTGCACCGCCGCCATCTCCTACACTAGGATCTGGTAATACTTGTTTGCCACATTGTTCTTCATTCACTGTACTGTTCAATACAGTAGGCAAGAATTCCTTCCCACTCGCATGTTCTGTTTCTTCAAGAGATGAGGAGAACTTTGCACTGCAGGGTGAGCACTCTTTAGATGTGGGAATCTCCCTTGTGACCTCAAGGTCCTTGCCCTCGATGTCATCGTTACCCTCAGGTCCTGTTTCTCGTTTGATACTCAGATCAAGAGCACAGGCGGCGTTGCCAACATCTGCTGCAACCTCATCACATCCTCTTGGTTCCTGCTTGCCTTCCATAGCAACTGGGTACGTTGGGAGTTGGGGTGTGGAGTTGTGTGCAGCTGAAGCTATTCCTGGGGCACTGCTTCATGTTAGACAGTTCTAAAAGGCAAAAAAGAAAAAAAATGATAACAAGATTTCACAAAATTACATGTATAAATAAGTCTTAAAAGTAAACTTCACAAAACACATCTCTTTCTACATGTAGACTTTCATGTAAATTCATTTTAAGCGACCGAACTAAATATTAACCTGTTGGGAGCGATTTGCTTTTGGTATAACACGCATTTCCCATTATATAATCCAGCCCAAGTTATCTTGAGGTTAGTATTTAATGGGCTAAGAAATAATGTTTTTCAGAGCCTGATAATCATCTATAGACATCTTTCAAGATGTTTCCTTTCTATATTGAATGGACAGCTATTGTCGTTTTTCGTTAATGCCCACAATCAAAGTAGATAATAATAATAATAAAAATAATAATAATAATATGTCTTCTTTACCCCAGGGTAGGCTCATCAGTATCATACATGTATATACACTGTTCTCCCTGAGAGCCTGGGCATCGTTTCATTAAACCGTCATAAGTACAATTTCTCTGACATCCCATTGAAACGCGTATTGATTTTAATACACACGTTTCAGTGGGATACCAGCAAACTTGTACTTATGACGGTTTGATGAAACGCTGCCATGCAATCATATTATTATGGCCCTTTAATGTGTAAACTACTTTTATCCACATTGTACATGTACTTCCATGACATAGATTTACTTACAACCCCCCCCCCCCCCCCCCCCCCCGTCAAAGAAAAAAAAAAGCCGGAGAATATTACTTGCCGACTCTTGACGCCAATGCGTTCTTGCTTGTCAGTGGGTAAATAATGATTCATGATAATGGTTTATTATAGATTCTTATTTTCTTTCTTAGGAATAAAGAACAGGGCTTTGTGGTAAAAACACTCACGGAACCATCACTATAGTATGTGGGGCTGTGTCAATTTCGGCAGCGGTCACTACCTCTAAAACACCAATATAATCAGCAAATTTTCTTCTACATTTTAGGATGATAAAATATCTTATTTCATGCCAGATTCTTCAAAAGGATCTACATGTATATCATTTCGATCAAGTGAAATTTTCAGGCTATTTTTGGCCGGCGATTTTGCTCCTTTCCAGCACTCATACGTGCTAGAGATAACACACTTGCCTATGGGACACTCACACTTATGCGAGGTTATTACATACATGTAGATAATTTTGCGCTCCGTACCTTTGTACTGTGAAAAAAAGTCTCCCATAGCAAGTGTACGTGTGTGCTGGAAAGAAGCAAGATTGCTAGCTAAAAACAGCCTGAAATTTCACTTGATCAAGATGATAAAGATCCTATTGAAGAATCTGGCATGAAATCACATATTCTGTCATCCTAAAATGTAGAAAGAAATTTTCTAAAAGTTTTGCTGATTATATTGGTGTTTTTACCTCTTTAAACTTAGAGGTCGTGACCGCCGCCAAAAGTGGTGGTTCCATAAGTGCCTATAGAAGAACCTAAACCCACTCCCTTCACCAGCACTGCTCTTCCCTGTAGGACTGCGCCACACCTTCGTAAGGCACAGATCATCAGATCTCACTCAGACATATCTTCTTCAGAAAAGCCTGTTCGAAATTGGAAAAACCCACTCAGTCACCTACCCTCTCTGCAAAGAAGACGAGGAATCTGTGACATGCACTTCATCTCATCCTGCCAATTCCTGCTTACACAGCGATCCTCCTTCTTCAGAAATACCACTCAAAATCTGCCTGAGATAGAAATTCCCAATACCCTTGACAAGGACTACTCACTAGCCTTTACAAAACTCATCCTCTTACCTAATCCAGACCTAAACCACGCTGCCCTAAACTCCTTCACGACCCTTGCTCTTCACTTCATCCTGCAGGTCCACACTTCTCGTACACTACATGTATAGTCAAGGATTGTAATTCCGAACAGATTGTATTACCGTACGTGTGGGATTACGCGTATGAAAACCACACTATTGAAACAAAGGTTGTGTCTTTTTCCCATAGGTTTCACACGTTCGGAAATACAGTACCTTTTTCAAGGGACCAAAACGGCGCGTCGTTGGGAAGGGGTTCACTCGGAAGGGAATATCGTACTAAATCTACGTTGTCTTTTTAAAATTCCATGAACTTCTTTTTCTGTAGGACTTTGAGCATTCATTACGTAAGATTGACGGATATTCGTTTGATATGTTATTTGCTATCGTTGATTTTCTGAAAAGTGTTCGGACACTGGATCCACTACCATACATGTAGTAACCCAAGCCTAATAACTTTAACAATAGACAAAGCCAGTCTGACAATCTACTGCACTACGTGTACACTTGCAGGAATTAACTGCTGATCTCCGACCCAAAATGGAGGAGGAAGAAGAAGAAGAAGAGGAGGAGGAGGAGGAGGAGGAGGAGGAGGAGGAGGAGGAAGAAGGAGGATGAGGAGGAGGAGGAGGAGGAGGAGGAGGAGGAGGAGGAGGAGGAGGAGGAGGAGGAGGAGGAGGAGGAGGAGGAGGAGGAGGAGGATGAGGAGGAGGAGGAGGAGGAGGAGGAGGAGGAGGAGGCGGCGGCAATTTTTTGCGGTACAGAGGTACGGAGTACACTGCTGGGTTATCTACAAGCATATAGATTCTGTGTGAGTGGGTAAATATCACACCAAGTAATAGTAGTCGTATTGACCACTAAGCGGGACGAATACAAAAATGCTACTCATTTTCTATTGCATGTATTAAAGGTATAGGGAGAAAAATAAGATAAATATTTCAAATACTTCCTTTCAAATTCAGCTCTTAAAAATCTCACTCCTGCCTTAAATGGCCGTTAGGATGAACTTCTGATATTTCCAGCAAAATCCAAAGGCAAAATCATGTCCAAAACTGAAGAAATCCCCGCAAATTTTTTTTGAGATCGCATGTTGTTTTCATTCCGCCGATGTTTTAGACTAAACTTGGCCGATAAAATTTTGTCCACAAAAAACGCGCAAATCGATCTCAACGATCGCGCACACGGAAAATCGGTACTTTTACGTATGTGCGATAGGGACCGAATTTTTAACCAAATTTTTTTGGGGGGGGAGATGTCAGCGCTCGCGGCGATCAGGAAATGTACACAATGACTCACTTATACATGTACAAGCTTATCTGAAGATAACCTTGTACTCCAGACTAGCTTTTATGGGTGAATAGGCTTCAATAGCTTTTGTGTGTATCAGCAGGCCTTTTTCAGCAGGCCTTCTAGATCATTCATACATGAGAGGAAAATCATTATTTAAAATTTCACTTTCAATTCTGAATCCCCAAATTTGTGACACAGTATTAGTTGAAGAGTTCCTGAATCAGGTACTCTAGCAAATTTAAGAAAATTAAATCTTGCTTAGAGCAATTTTTTGTCTGTTTTTGACTGCTGCAACAGTGAATGTTGACACAGTCCCATAGACAAGGGCCTATGAGTGACAATGACTTGCGATACCCCGTTTCGCCAGAACTGACAGTAAATTACAGATTTCATTTTGGGAATTAGTAGTCAATCTTTTGTTTTTCCAACATCGGTGAGTTGAATTTATTGCATTTCATGGATGTGTTTGTGTCGTTATTTGTAAATTAAATGCTAATTTTGAGTGAATGTTGGTGACTTTTGTGCAGTGGTGTTTGAAAGTTTTGAGATGCACAACTCCATAGAGTCTACACACAAATTATAGTAAAGTCGGTATGATCGGTTATATTAAATTTAAAATGTTTTTAAATGGGCCTTACTCTTGAGTCTTGCTTTTGTAAATTCCATTAAAAAATAAAATCTCCCTTCAAGTTTTAATATCGACATGATCGATCTCGTAACTGTACTTAAATATATGGTTTGACATGAAATGACCATTTACATCTCATATTGTCACATGAGAGTCAAAATGCGTAAGCTCATATTCTTTTAAACAGAGTAATTGAAACAACAAAGAACAGCTGTCTCCAGTCATCCCCGAGTCGATACAGCAAAAAGGTCAATACACGGGACTGCACATTAAGAATACGTTTAGAAAAGGCCATCACAAAACAACATGAAAAATACTGAATATGTAACATAATATATAGTGAATAACCCACAGACTTTAATATCCATCTCATAACAATATATATAACGAATATAAAAGCGTTATAAAGTCGAATGACACCATTTATCAAAAATATAATTTCTTACCATTTCGGTGTTTCGCCCGAAGGGGATATAGCTTTTGTCCTGAAATTGACCTTTCGCCCCTGTTCGTAGCTGGCGCTCATCATATTTCCACAATAATAAACAAAGAATACACTGGCCAGGGGCGTACCGTATGTGGGTCCAAATATTGAAGGTTGGGGGCATTCGAGTCAAGGGGCACTGTTTTACGAGGACGACGTGATATGCGAGAGAGAACAATAATAAGGGAGAGGTGTGAGATGAGGTTACATTATCTTCCTTTCACTTTGCCTTCCCCCTTCTTCCGATTCTCTAGCTCTCTTTCTCTTTTTTCCATTTTTTTTTTTTTTTTTGAGGGGGGAACCATTTCATTGTCCTGTGTTCCCCTTCCCATATAACTACGCTTATGCGAGCAATCTATTATTCCAGCGCATTATGTTTCCCTATAGAATATTTTTCTTTCATCTTTAGCTTCAAAACCGTTTAAAAAAAAAATTCAAAGAGGTCACGAATTATAAGTTACTAACAAATTCAAGAAACCATTCACCTAGGGGTTTCAGAATTTTAAACATTCATAATCTTTGTTATTTCTTGATAAATGAAGGGGTCGGTGCAATATAGTGCTAATTCAAAAAGTGTTATATTTTGAGATGATTGCACTAGAAAGTTAGCAAGCGTTTCTATATGGAGGATTACAAGATGCATCTGTTATTTTACCAAATTAGCGCTTGAATTTGAATATGAAATCTTTATAGGATGTTGAGTAATGATCAAAATATTGTTAGTGTATGTAACACATTTTTCAAGAAAGTGAGCTTTAATTAGCAGTACCGGGGTACATGTATTTTACACCGACCCCTTGAATCTTATATGTTGGTTTAGGGACTATATGTAGGCCAGTCTTCTTTAGTACAGGTCTGTCCTATATTTCATTTATACTTCATTCCTTCTAAGACTTGAATTTAACAAAAATATCATTTAAGTTAATGTTTATTCAGTTGTTATGTATTATTAATTTCGTTTTAATGTTATATGTATTATTAATTCTATTAATGGTATATTAAGTATTATCGACTTGTAAACGCTGTGATATAGTTGTACTATGGAGAGCGTACCAAATGCTAGTTATTATTATTATCATTATGATTCCTCCTTCTTTCAAGTAACACATGTCATTACATTTCTATGTTCCCTTTCTCTAGGAAAGCAAATTAGAATACATGTACACTGTTATGAAGATTATAACTTATCTATGTGGAGAGAGAGAGAGATACAGAGAGACAGACAGAGAGAGCGAGAGAGAGAGAGAGAGAGCAAGTGGTCTAAATGCAGTGAAACGTGTTTATTATTAATGAGAATAAAAATCCATACTAATATCACCTATTTTTTCTTATTTCCTAAAGCAACTACTTTCCAACCTTTATAACTAAATGTAGAAAAGAAATAACTACATATCGACACCATATGTTGATCTGAATTTTAACGGCTTTGTCTCTCGTTCACTTTCTTTCTTTCTTAGATGATCTTTGCAATGACAATTTTTTAATGATTAGAATAAAAAGGAATTTAAACAAACGCCTTTGTGTCTCTCGTTCACTTTCTTTCTTTCTCCCTCTCTCTCTCCGTCTCTGTCTTACTCTCTCTCTCCTCTCATATTTGCCCTTTTTGTTCAAAGCTTATACAAATTAATCCCTCTCTCTCTCTTTCACTCTCCCCCCCCCCCCCCTCTCTCTCTCTATCTCTTATCCTCCTCTTCATCTCTCTTTTCTCTTGAACTATCTATACTGATATGTTTAAGTTAATGTTTATTCAGTGTTATGTATTATTAATTTCGTTTTAATGTTATATGTATTATTAATTCTATTAATGGTATATTAAGTATTATCGACTTGTAAACGCTGTGATATAGTTGTACTATGGAGAGCGTACCAAATGCTAGTTATTATTATTATTATTATGATTCCTTCTTCTTTCAAGTAACACATGTCATTACATTTCTATGTTCCCTTTCTCTAGGAAAGCAAATTAGAATACATGTACACTGTTATGAAGATTATAACTTATCATCTATGTGGAGAGAGAGAGAGATATACAGAGAGACAGAGAGAGCGAGCGAGAGAGAGAGAGAGAGCAAGTGGTCTAAATGCAGTGAAACGTGTTTATTATTAATGAGAATAAAAATCCATAATTATATTACCTATTTTTTCTTATTTCCTAAAGCAACTACTTTCCAACCTTTATAACTAAATGTAGAAAAGAAATAACTACATATCGACACCATATGTTGATCTGAATTTTAACGGCTTTTAATCAAATATGATTCAATATAAATTCATAACTCCCAACGTAGTAATCAAGAGAACTATCAATTGTAATGCCAATTAAGACGTTTTGTTTGATACAAAACTGAATACATTTCAAACACTGAAAAAGTTTGATACATATGTTTACTTGTAATACAATATAGCTTTAATTCTGTGCAAATTAGACAAAAATAACCATTTGGTATGGGGGAATCTTCGATAATTAAAAAAAAAAAGAAAATAACCTCTGTCAACCTTGTGTAAAGGGAAGGTTGAAGAATGTCAGTTTTATTACAGAATTCTCAATACCAGAGGATTATTTCTGTTAACCGATACATGTACTTGTAAGGCACACATGATAAGATTAAGAGATAATACTCTAAGGCACTTTTCAAACTGTGGTCGACATGGTGAGGTTAGACCTGCAA
The DNA here is from genome assembly GCA_025618425.1 of Heliocidaris tuberculata. Lineage (NCBI taxonomy): Eukaryota > Metazoa > Echinodermata > Echinoidea > Camarodonta > Echinometridae > Heliocidaris > Heliocidaris tuberculata. The sequence goes on from CM046833.1 coordinate 8,402,651, forward strand.
TCTGCCTGGGTCGAGAGAGACAACAGTAGCCTTGTCTCCAAGAGTTTAATCATTAAGGCATCCAAGAAGAAAGTCCATTATCATTATTGTCATTATCATTATGATATCACTATGATTATTACTTGGTATCCAATGAAAAGACCCTACTCACAAGCATTCACGGAATAAATTCCAACCAAGTACCCATACTTGCTAAACCTGGGTCGAGAGAGAGACAACCGTCATTCAAGTGCCTTGTATAGAGGTATAGAGAGCATCGGGGAAGAAAGTCCATTGTTACTATCATAATTATTCTTATTATCAGGGCCATTCTTTATAAAGTGAAACAAACCGTAACACACGTGACCATCCGATTTTGCGTAATTGCTGGAAAATGATTTTTATATCACCAATTTCTTACATGAAAAATGATGTACATGTACTCTCTTGTTACTTGGTAGCCAATGTATCGCCTCTACTCACAGCGTTCACTGAATAAATTCTGGTTACATGTTGTTTTTCCGAAGGTTCGTTACTCTGACGGTATGTAATTCCAAAAATGAAATAGGGTTCATAATTCCAAAAATGAAAAAGGGTTCATATTTACGAAGGTTCGTAATTCCAAAAAGTTGTGTAGGGCTCTACTGCATTTTCAGAATAACAAACCTTCAGAATTACGAACCCTATTTCATTTTTGGAATTACATGAATCTTCGGAATAACAAACCCTCAGAGAAAAGGATCAAATGTTCAGAAATATGAACCCCCTGCAATGAGAAATTTTTGTTTCGAAATTACGAACCTTCGCAATTATGAACCTTCAGGAAAAATGAACCTTCGGAAAAACAAGTACCCCCAAAAATTCCAGCCAGCCACAGACCCGTGTTCACCACATATCAGACAATAGAGATTACTGTCGTTTAAATACCTTGTCCAGGGGTAAAAACCCAGGAACTAATGGACGAAAGTAAAAAGAGTATTACATAGTTCAGATTTGTACCCTCACAATCTATAAAAAAAAAAAAAAAGCTACAGCCCAAATAGCTGTAAGCATGAAGGGGATGATGATAATCCCATCTGGTTCTTATAATACTCTCTACATACATGTAGAAAAGTCTCTTTTGACAAGCTTACATGTACATGATCATTTCTTTTAAGGGTACCAATCACCAAAAATAATTTTGTTCTGTATGTTAGAGGTTGCATGTCGTTATACTGTATTCAAAATATGGGCTTCAAATATTAATTCTATAAAGAGATATTGCAATTTCAATTACACTCTCTACAAGCGTAAAAACAACTCGTGAGTAGACTACTCGACGCACCCGTACGCGCTCGCCAAGGTACAGGCTCGCGCGGAACCAAACTCTGAGTTCGGCTCCGCGCGAGCATTTTCACGTTATCCTTTATTTCCTTCATACTCATTAACTATTGACATATAGAATACCAGACCAAGTTCTTTGGGGTTGATTTTGTACTTTCTAGCGGTACACAAGTTATTTTTTCAGGTGAATGGTACTTTTTAATGAATTACTAAAACAAATCTTGCACGCTCTTCAATAAGTCAATGTGTAATTAGTACATGGTACAAATGACCCTGAAATGACCTCAATTTGTACACGTACGAACATCTGTTTTGGTGGACATGCTACTTGTTAACCCTTTCAGGACATGAATTATTTAAGAGCTAAATTGATCACATTTTGCTCTTCAAATTGGCAACAATATTATTTTTCTTTTAATGCTACAAGATTCTAAGGTGTAATGTCTTTGAAAACAATATACATGGTTAAAAAAGATTGTCGGTAAGTTGAAAAAGTTGCCAATTTTGATAAAAAACAACGATTTTGAACATCTCAATGTTGCACATTTTAAGGATTTTAAAACTTATTCTCCTTTTTAAAATTCCTGGGATCAAATGCAATGGTCATGTAACAAAAATGGATATAGTGTGTGTAGAATTTTTTTGCTCTTTCTACTCATGCTTCTGGTATATGTTTTAGAGCTCTGAATCAAAAGTTATTGAGCCAAACCACAAAATGTGGTCAATTGTCTTGAAAGGGTTAAACAATTAAAATCATACTGGTGCGCGTATCATGGTGCGCACACTAGGAATGCGTATAAAGGTCACTTGTACTTGGTACCTTTATCTGCACATGCGCAAATTGTAATTACGAACTGGTTATTGGGGGAGAAGTGCTGTAGAGCATGATTTTCTGGGCAGCATCTTTCAACGCTCTGATACTTACTATCTATCTAGAGCAAAATATTACACAACCCACAATAGCAAGATAAACAATTAAAGGTACAGTATATGTACACCCTATAGCTGCCCTGCTATTAAAGATAAAGTTGAGTTCTGGGCCCTGTATCATAAAACTTGTCATCAATGACAAGTTGCAATAACTGTTATAAGCTACTGAAATCCTTGCATCTGATTGGCTGAGAGCAAATTTGGCGGAAAAATCACTGACAAGACATTTGATGAAACGCCCCCCTGGTCATGAGATTGAATTGTGAAAGAAACTGTCTCAATGCAATTGGGAAAGGTTGATTATATAGCACATAAGAATTGGTATATGCTGTAAGTTTTGGAATCACCAAAATGATTAGAAATTGACTCAATCCTGCTGACAGTTACATGCACTGCACACGGGAATGGGTACATGGGACTACACATGAATGTTTGGCCCAAACATTTCTGCTGTTTCTTGTCATATTTTGAATGTGAGGGCATTTGAATAGCAATCCTTTTCAGGGGACATTTCTACTAGGTGATAATCTTCCAAACTAACATAATAAGAATGAAAAAGCTCACAAATTATCTTTTACCTTTCCCAGAACTTAAGCTTCCCTTTAACATACATAAGCATACTCACACGTACACACAACATAGTAGGGTGTAACATTTAATTGTAATAACTGTTATAAGCTACCGAAATCCTTGCATCTAATTGGCTGAGAGCAAATTTGTCAGTGAGGTCTGATCAGCCCTTTAAGGCACATCCCATAACAATTAAAAAAAATTTTCAACGCCAAATCCTTACAAATTACGGCAAAATTCAAAAATTCTAATAATTCAAAATCTCAACAAACAATAACCTACATGTAGGTAGTACATGTTAAATAACATGGAATGAAAACAATTTGAATGCATATATTTAAATGTTAATGTTAAGAAGGAACCTCAATGTACAACAATAAAATACTAGAAGCTAAAGTCAACACTGGCCCTTCAGCTTTCAAAGACTGTCATTAAACATTTGCAGAAACTCTGCAAAAGTAATTGATCTGTGAACTAGTTAACTATAGTGGGAACTCACTATAACAAGGACAATGGGACCGTGAAAATTACCTTGTTACATCAGGAAACTCCTTATATGAGGGTAAAACAAACAAAAGAACACCAAGACCTGGGACCAGTAAAATTACCTTGTTATATCAGTAATCTGGTATTCTGGTTATATCGGAGCTCTTTATATTGAGTTTCCACTGTACTGTCATAAAAAAATGCAGAAATTCTGCATACACGTAAGTAATGTATTTGTGGACTAGTTAACTGATAACTACTATTACTCATTTCACTTAGATATTATCAAAATGGAAGTTTTTTGAGGTAGGGGTCTAAACGTGATTTCCTTTGGATTATTTGCCATGTTATCAAGGTTTTCTATGATGCTACAAAGCAGCTACATGCTTATAAGGCTATAACAAAGTAAAAGGTTACTTGCAGTACAAGTAAATGTAGAAAGTCAAGATCCTTCACCACAGTAAAACAGTGCTACTATAGGGATAATAAACTAGCACATCGATGATGTGGCGCTCATCCGGCATGCAGCAAAGAAATTGATGCAATTTGTACTTTGAACACAGTAGACATTGTAATGAATCGATGAAATGTACATGTATTGGTTACATGTATGTACAGATGATGAAGTGCCTATTGCAGATCTGGCTAAATGTGGTTTTGGAAGGAGACAGTGACATGTAGATATGAATGAAAGTCTGGAAATTGACAACTCAAGTTGCACGACTTCAGTTAACCATTTCAAGACAATTGACCACATTTTGTGGTTTGGCTCAATAACTTTTGATCCAGAGCTCTAAAAATTATACCAGATGCACGAGTAGAAAGAGCAAAAATTTCTGCACACACTTTGTCCATTTTTGTTGTAAGACCATATTGCGTTTGATGTCAGGAATTTTAAAAACAAGAATAAGCTTTAAATTCCTTAAATTGGCAACACATTGACAGATTCAAAATCATTGTTTTTTATCAAATTGGCAATTTTTTCAACCTTTTTGTAGCCATGTATATTGTTTCCAAAGACATTACACTTTATCAGAACCTTATAGGACTAAAAGAAAAATATTATTGTTGCCAATTTGAAGAACAAAATGTGATCAATTTAGCCCTTAAATAATTCCTGTCATGAAAGGGTTAAAAGATTTTGGGGAATGTAAATTTTAATAGTTTTACTGTGTGACAGAGAAATTTGAAATAAAGCATAAAGTTAGTCAAGGTGAGGTATCTCTACCAACTGTGAAATCTTTATTGAGAGAGATTTGAAGGTTAAGATTTGTAATAAAAGAGAAAAGCACTGAATGACATAAGTTATGCATTGGTGTAAAAAAAGAATTTTAAGGTTGGGACATTTAAGGGTGGCTTCAGTGCATTGTCCCTCACTGTTTCAAGTCTTTATTAGCTCATAACCCGCTATTGTTGACCACTGTCACTTCTGGGTTCTCGGTTCTGTCGATGATGTCGACAGAAATCATGTAGAAAGGTATAGCCTTTGAAATAATCCAGCAGCCATGGGTTTCATAATGGACAGGGCAAAGAGTTAAAATAAATTTTGTATAAATTACCATAAATAATTTTCTAGATAAAATTTCAAAATTCCGAGTAGAAGTTCAATGAACCTCATGAAAGTCTTCCTCAATAAATGAGGAAGAAGAAGCAAGTTTTGTGATTTTGTAATAAATTTCGCATAAATTAGCATAAATAATTTTCTAGACAAAATTTCAAAATTCCATGAAGAAGTTCAATGAACTTCATGAAAGTCTTTTAGATGGAAGAAAAAAAATCAAAATCAGTCAATAAATGAGGAAGAAGAAGCAATTTTTGTGATGTTTTAATAAATTTTGCATAAATTTGCATAAATAATTAGCATAAATTATTTTCTAGACAAAATTTTAAAATTCCGAGTAGAAGTTTAATAAACCTCATGAAAGTCTTTCAAATGGAACAAAAAAAAAAAATCGAAATCGGTCAATAAATGAGGAAGAAGAAGCCATTTTTGTGATCTTTTTAATAAATTTCGCATAAATTAGCATAAATAATTTTCTAGACAAAATTTCAAATTTCCGAGTAGAAGTTCAATGAACCTCATGAAAGTCTTTCAGATGGAAAAAAAAAATCGAAATCGGTCAATAAATGAGGAAGAAGAAGCAATTTTTGTGATTTTTGAATAAATATCGCATAAATTAGCATAATTAATTTTGTAGACAAAATTTCAACATTCTGTGTAGAAGTTCAATGAACCTCATGAAAGTCTTTCAGATGGAACAAAAAAAATCGAAATCGGTCAATAAATGAGGAAGGAGAAGCAATTTTTGTGATTTTTGAGAAATGCGCATAAATTAGCATATTTAATGAGTTTCAAAATTCTGTGTAGAAGTTTCGAATTCCCCACCTAGTGCTATCATATAAAGCAAACGGAATTAAAATCGGGTAAGAAATGGCGAAGAAGAAGCATTTTGAAATTGTGGACGGACGACAGACGAAGGACGGACGACGGACGCCTCGCCACGGCATAAGCTCATCTGGCCCATTCGGGCCGGATTAGCTAAAAATGGAAGTGTGAAAATTGATATTCAAAGAGCTGTGTATGTAGACTAGAATGATTTCCAGTGGACCAAATGGCAATAAACTGTGCCGCATCTCACAGAACCATCCAAGTTTGCTGACATCACATTGAAACATATTTTAATTCTGTAACAAGCATATCAGTGAGATGTCCATAAACTTAGAATTGTGACAGTTTCATGAGATGCTGCACAGTTCACTGCCCATGAGCATGTGTCATGTGACTGGTCAAGGAGCCGCTCTGCAGGAAACTTTTCTTACAGATCTGACAGCAATAGGGTCTCTCGTTGGTGTGTGTTCTCATATGTTTCTTGAGGTCACTCCGATGGTTGCTCCTATGGCCACACTCCTGACAAAGGTATGGCTGTGAGTTGGTGTGCGTCCTCTCATGAACACGCAGGAGTTGCGCCGTGACGAAGCGCTTTGCACAGTCACCGCAGACATGATTGCGTTCCCCAGTGTGCACAGCTCGTTCGTGCTTCACCAGATCGTATCGCCTGCTGTATGATTTCCCGCAGGTAGCGCAGGCATGTATCTTCAACCCCGCATGCGTTCGCATATGGCACTGCAGTCCAAAGTTCCTGGTGAAGCGCATATCGCAGAGTCCACAGGCGTAGGGCTTCTCCCCAGAGTGAACACGTAGATGCCGCTGCAGATCTGTTTTCTTCTTGAAACAACGGCCACATTGAGGACACATGTTTGGTGACTTGTTTTTCAACTTCGGTGCCCGCCTTCTGCGAATCCGTCGAATCAACGCCTTTGCTTCACGTTTTTTGACATCAACTCCAGAGGCACTATCATCATCATCACTGCTCTCCATTTTGATAAAGGTTTGTTCATTTTCTCTTGGTGCAAGCTGCTTTCTTCTCCTACCACCTTTACATGTATTTCCATCTTCACTTAAGCTGTCTGTGTGATTTTCACCCCCATCCCGGAATCTAGCTGGCACGCTTCGACTCAGCCTCAACCCAAGACGCTTTCGGATTTCTGAAGATTCTTCGATCACCCTCCCCTCCTCACGTTCTTCCTTGGTATTGTTTGTGTCTCTTCGTCCACTCATCTCATAGAATCTCCCCTCCTTCAAATATCCCCTCTCCAACCCCACTCCCTGAGAATGACTGCTTTTCTCATCTTTAGCATGACAGCTTGCATGCATCGCATAAAGCTTCTTAGAGGTAAAAAACCTACTGCACTCATCACAGTAGTAAACAGATCCAATTCCATTTTCAGCCTTCTCACCTTGCACATCATCGGTGGAACAAAACCTGGATAGATGTGAGGTTTTCGTGGTTCTAACAGATTTTCTTGCCCTTGTGAGGTGTTTATCCAAATGCAGGTCACTCTTAGTCCTGTCCGACTGTTGATTTCCATCATTATTCAAACAATTATTTCTTGCCCTGGCAACTTTGGTCCTTCTAGTTGTTCCTGGTGTTTGAACAGTTCTAGCATTTGGTAAAGTATGGCTAATCCCCGCTCCGTTCTTCTGCTGCGTTTCAGCCTGGAGGTTTTCTTCAGTCCTGTCCTCTCCATCTGTGTCCTCAACCGCAATCCATCCCTCATCTTCACCAGCATCTAAGATAATAAAACAATATTTGAGCATAGTTAGTTGTTTTGTAGCAGCACGGTGGTATATTGGTCAAGGTGCTTGACTCTCGTACCAGAGGTCCTAGGTTCAATCATCGCTGGGTGCTTACATCCTTGGACGAGATGTTTTACCCACATTTGTCCCTCTCCACCCAGGTGTAAATGGATACCCGACAATTGATGGGTTATTAATAATAACTGCAGGGCCCTCAAGAAGAACGGCATTGAAGCTGATGAAGCTTCCCTAGGGAAACAAAATTATTATTATATTATTATTACACAATATGACATATAACAAAGGCAAGTGTGAATGTTAAGATATCCTTGATACATGAAAAGAGTAAGCAAAAAATTTGTAACAACATTATCTGAACAATCTGGACACTAAACTCTATCTCATTTGATGTTTTTACAATATTTTGTTGGACACCATGAATTTTTTTCTAAACGGAAGGGGGCATCAAATCTTTTAACTGGCAACAACTTTGTAACACAGTTTTTGCCCATGTACTATCTTCTTTCCTGGGCCATTTCATAAAACTTATCAATAACAACTCCCACAGATCCATGACAAATTTGCCCTTAGCCAATCAAATGCCAGGATTTCAGTAGCTTATAACAATTATTGTAAGTTGTTATTGATAACAAGTTTTATGAAACAAGGACTTAGTTTCAAATAAAAATGTAAAAAGAAAATACCAGTGTTGCTGATATGAAGAAATATTTTTTTTTTTAACCACAGTGTATTGAAAGAGAGAGTTGTGACACGTGCAGAATACGCATACAGGTACACGGTCTTAGTTTAAAACATGGAGGATCATGGAGCTCCCAATAGTTCCCTCTCACGTACATTTTCTATGGGAGGGAACTATTTAAAGCTCCATGAAATGACTGACCAATCAGAAGCTACTTCCTGTGTCTCAACTCTCTGTATAGTATGTACAACTCTGATTTATAAATCCATGTCCTCAATGGAATTAATCAGCACAGGACCCTCTTGCATAAAAAGTTGCGATTAAACGCAACTCAAAAAATTAAACGCAAGTCCCAAATACGCGATCCTGATTGGTTGAAAATGGAGTTGCGTTTAATTTTTAGAGTTGCGTTTAATCGCAACTTTTTATGCAAGAGGGCCCAGAAGGGCTTATGTTTTGATTCAGTTGAAGCTTTTGGAAATTACTGTTAACTTAATTTGTTAATGAAGATGTACAAACCTTCCTGACGTGACAGATCTTCTTCTTTGATGTGAGTAACAGACATCAGTTCAGAAGAGGAATAGTGGCTGGTATCTGTGACATTCGAATCTGAAACTTCCATTTCCATATCCATGAATCTGCAGATTAACATCAATGTAAACTTAATCGTTACTCATTAGACCTCTAGGTCACTGAGAGTTAGTAAATAGCACTGATACCAACAATCTGTAGATTGTTCATTTCTTTCAAAATGAAATCTAAGTTATTAAAAATAACCTCACATAAGGGTGAATTTGACCTAAATCAAACAACAATGAACCAAAAGACATTTGAATCAACGGTATACACTACGCACCGTGCTATTAAGTCATTTGAATTGACGGTACAGTAAGGGGGAATATCAGCTCGGCAAGGAAATTCCATTTTTTTCATCGAAATAATTGTCAAATCGTGAAATCAAAGTGCCTGCTGGATAGTTACAATAATTCTCTTGAAATGCAAGTATAAATTTTCATCTTACCTGCCAAAATTAAGCAATGTGACCAACCAAACTAATGGGCGAGGAAAATTTTGGTTAGTTGTACCTGGAGCTCCACCGCCTAACAGCGGTGACGGTGGAGCTCCCTGGAGTTATCATGGTTATGAATGATCTAGAATGGACCAATTCCTGCTAATAATACACACAAAAGCTATTGAATCTTTTTCACCCGTAAAAGCTATAGTGGCATACAAAGCACGAAAGCTCTGACGTTTGAGCAAATTTGAGAGAAAGATAACGGCTCGTAGCACCTTTTTTTTAGGCGGAAAGTTAGTTCGACACCCTGACTGCTTTTCAGTTATTTGGACACAATACTGCACGGGGACTGTATGTAACAGGGGTGAATGCAGGGAGTTTTCCCCTTCCCCCACGAAGTGTGAAAACTTTGACATTTTAAAGCAAATTTGAGAGAAAGGTAACAGCTCATATATCAAACATTTTTTAAAGGCAGAAACTTAGTTTGGCACCCTGACTGCTTTTCAATTATTTGGATGCAATACTGCACTGTATGTAACTGGGGTGGGTGCAGGGAAGGAGGTGTTTCCCCCTTCCCACGCGAAGTGCGAAAGCTCTGACATTTTTGCAAATTTTAGAGAAAGATAACGGCTCGTAGTAAACATTTTTTCAAGGCGGAAAGTTAGTTCGACGCCCCGACTGCTCTTTAATTATTTGGATGCAATACTGCACTGTATGTAACAGGGGTGGGTGCAAGGAGGGGGAATTTCCCCCTTCCCATGCAAAGCGTGAAAACTTTGACGTTTTAGGCTTCTAGCAAATATTGAGAGAATGAAAGATAACGGCTCGTAGCGCCTTTTTAATTTTAGGCTTTGTTCTCTCAGCTCACTTCCCCTTGCTTTTTTGCTCTCCCTTTTAAAAAATTTTTAGTTGGCATTTGGGGGGGGGGGGTGACTGCCCCCACTGGCCCCCCCCCCCCCCCCCCCCACAGCTACGTGCCTGGTGACTCTGTGTGTAATTCAGTTTTTACAGACGTGTATCAATCAGATGAGATAGTCTATGTCTATTTACGTCTTGGGACCGACCTCTAACTTCTAAGTTTAACATCACCATCCGAAAGACGCGACTCAGTCTCGAACCTGGGTCTGCTGAATCAGTACACTCACACTTATGCGAGGTTAATATACATGTATTAACCTCGCACTCTGTACCTTGGCTTCATACCGTGAGCAATTGCCTCCCATAGCAAGTGTGTGATATCTTGCACATATGTGTGCGGCAGAGGAGCAAGATCACCGACCAAAAACAGCCTGAAAATTTCACTTTATCAAGATGATAAAGATCCTTTCAAAGGATCTGGCATGAAATTATATATTCTATCATTCTAAAATGTAGAAGGAAGTGTTTTCTCAAAATTTTGCTGATTATATTGGGTGTTTTTACCTCTTCAACTTAGACATTAGAGGTCGTGTTAATGTTATATTATAACCACTTATCCAATGAACAAGGTTATAATATAACCTTGTTCATTGGATAAGTGGTCGTGACAGGCCAAAATTGACACAGCTCCATATAGTGATGGTCCCGTGAGTGGAATCAGTATATAACTTCCACTTTTAGCTGGATTACAGGCGCACGCCAAAATGCCCAGTTGTGACTGATATTTGACATTTGACATTGAACTGCATCCAGCGTCAAGAACTAACAGTTACTTACCTAGCAAAAAGTCGAATATGTGGGGCTAAGACGAAAAATAACGTATCAGAATGCGTCGAGATTTCGAGCTTATGATGGCTGAAAACTTCACAGATGACAGGAAAGTCCTATGAAGTCATCAATTTGGCGTTCTAAATATCTGTACTCGTTTCTACATATCATGTTCCTTTATTTAGGATTAGTTATTATTGTCCAAATTGACATTGAACTCGACTTGTAGGCTGTAATACCTGTATAGCACACCGGCGTGAAGTTGGTCACATATTCGATATTCGATATTCAACTTGTGAAGTTAGAAGCATATTCGATATTCGGCATATTCAACTTGTGAAGTTAGAAGCATATTCGATATTCGGCATATTCGGTATATTCAAAAATAAGGTTTTTCAAGGTCTTTACAGGCCCGAGAGGGTCAAGCAAGGTGTGGGCAACCTAAAAATAGGCAGCTTGCCCCGGCCCCTGCCGTTTAAGGTTGCCCCAGGGACGATTATATATTTAAAGGTAATACCTTATATTGCAGAAATGCACGTTTTCTTATGATGGCCTGCCACAAGGCCCTGACGGCTGGGGCCGGGCAACCACTTGCCCCACAGGGTCCAGCAAGGTGTGGGCAACCTAAAAATAGGCAGCTTGCCCCGGCCCCTGCCGTTTAAGATTGCCCCAGGGACGATTATATATTTAAAGGTAATACCTTATATTACAGAAATGCATGTTTTTTTATGATGGCCAGCCACAAGGCCCTGACGGCTGGGGCCGGGAAACCACTTGCCCCACAGGGTCCAGCAAGGTGTGGGCAACCTAAAAATAGACAGCTTGCCCCGGCCCCTGCCGTTTAAGATTGCCCCAGGGACGATTATATATTTAAAGGAAATACCTTAAATTACAAAAATGCACTTTTTCTTATGATGTCCCGCCACAAGGCCCTGACGGCTGGGGCCGGGCAACCACTTGCCCCACAGGGTCAAGCAAGGTGTGGGCAACCTAAAAATAGGCAGCTTGCCCCGGCCCTTGCCGTTTAAGATTGCCCCAGGGACGATTATATATTTAAAGTTAATACCTACCTTATAATACAGAAATGCACTTTTTCTTATGATGTCCCGCCACAAGGCCCTGACGGCTGGGGCCGGGCAACCACTTGCCCCACAGGGTCAAGCAAGGTGTGGGCAACCTAAAAATAGGCAGCTTGCCCCGGCCCCTGCCGTTTAAGATTGCCCCAGGGACGATTATATATTTAAAGTTAATACCTACCTTATAATACAGAAATGCACTTTTTCTTATGATGTCCCGCCACAAGGCCCTGACGGCTGGGGCCGGGCAACCACTTGCCCCACAGGGTCCACCAAGGTGTGGGCAACCTAAAAATAGGCAGCTTGCCCCGGCCCCTGCCGTTTAAGATTGCCCCAGGGACGATTATATATTTAAAGGTAATACCTTATATTACAGAAATGCATGTTTTCTTATGATGGCCAGCCATAAGGCCCTGACGGCTGGGGCCCGGAAACCACTTGCCCCAGAAGGTTCAACAAGGTGTGGGCAACCTAAAAATAGGCAGCTTTCCCCGGCCCCTGCCGTTTAAGGTTGCCCCAGGGACGAATATATATTCAAAGATAATACTATATATTACAGAAATGCACTCTTCTTTATGATGTCCCGCCACAAGGCCCTGACGGCTGGGGCCGGGCAACCACTTGCCCCACAGGGTCAAGCAAGGTGTGGGCAACCTAAAAATAGGCAGCTTGCCCCGGCCCCTGCCGTTTAAGATTGCCCCAAGGACGATTATATATTTAAAGTTAATACCTACCTTATAATACAGAAATGCACTTTTTCTTATGATGTCCCGCCACAAGGCCCTAACGGCTGGGGCCGGGCAACCACTTGCCCCACAGGGTCAAGCAAGGTGTGGGCAACCTAAAAATAGGCAGTTTGCCCCGGCCCCTGCCGTTTAAGATTGCCCCATGGACGATTATATATTTAAAGATAATACCTTAAATTACAAAAATGCACTTTTTCTTATGATGTCCCACCACAAGGAACTGACGGCTGGGGCCGGGCAACCACTTGCCCCACAGGGTCCACCAAGGTGTGGGCAACCTAAAAATAGGCAGCTTGCCCCGGCCCCTGCCGTTTAAGGTTGCCCCAGGGACGATTATATATTCAAAGATAATACCTTATATTACAGAAATGCACTCTTCCTTATGATGTCCTGCCACAAGGCCCTGACGGCTGGGGCCGGGCAACCAATTGCCCCACAGGGTCCACCCGGGTGTGGGCAACCTAAAAATAGGCAGCTTGCCCCGGCCCCTGCCGTTTAAGGTTGCCCCAGGGACGATTATATATTCAAAGATAATACCTTATATTACAGAAATGCACTCTTCCTGATGATGTCCTGCCACAAGGCCCTGACGGCTGGGGCCGGGCAACCAATTGCCCCACAGGGTCCACCCGGGTGTGGGCAACCTAAAAATAGGCAGCTTGCCCCGGCCCCTGCCGTTTAAGATTGCCCCAGGGACGATTATATATTTAAAGTTAATACCTACCTTATAATACAGAAATGCACTTTTTCTTATAATGTCCCGCCACAAGGCCCTGACGGCTGGGGCCGGGCAACCACTTGCCCCACAGGGTCCACCAAGGTGTGGGCAACCTAAAAATAGGCAGCTTGCCCCGGCCCCTGCCGTTTAAGATTGCCCCAGGGACGATTATATATTTAAAGGAAATACCTTATATTACAGAAATACATGTTTTCTTATGATGGCCAGCCATAAGGCCCTGACGGCTGGGGCCCGGAAACCACTTGCCCCACAGGGTCAAGCAAGGTGTGGGCAACCTAAAAATAGGCAGCTTGCCCCGGCCCCTGCCGTTTAAGATTGCCCCAGGGACGATTATATATTTAAAGTTAATACCTACCTTATAATACAGAAATGCACTTTTTCTTATGATGTCCCGCCACAAGGCCCTGACGGCTGGGGCCGGGCAACCACTTGCCCCACAGGGTCAAGCAAGGTGTGGGCAACCTAAAAAATAGGCAGCTTGCCCCGGCCCCTGCCGTTTAAGATTGCCCCAGGGACGATTATATATTTAAAGTTAATACCTACCTTATAATACAGAAATGCACTTTTTCTTATGATGTCCCGCCACAAGGCCCTGACGGCTGGGGCCGGGCAACCACTTGCCCCATAGGGTCAAGCAAGGTGTGGGCAACCTAAAAATAGGCAGCTTGCCCCGGCCCCTGCCGTTTAAGGTTGCCCCAGGGACGATTATATATTCAAAGATAATACCTTATATTACAGAAATGCACTCTTCCTTATGATGTCCTGCCACAAGGCCCTGACGGCTGGGGCCGGGCAACCACTTGACCTACAGGGTCAAGCAAGGTGTGGGCAACCTAAAAATAGGCAGTTTGCCCCGGCCCCTGCCGTTTAAGATTGCCCTATGGACGATTTTATATTTAAAGATAATACCTTAAATTACAAAAATGCACTTTTTCTTATGATGTCCCGCCACAAGGCCCTGACGGCTGGGGCCGGGCAACCAATTGCCCCACAGGGTCCACCCGGGTGTGGGCAACCTAAAAATAGGCAGCTTGCCCCGGCCCCTGCCGTTTAAGATTGCCCCAGGGACGATTATATATTTAAAGTTAATACCTACCTTATAATACAGAAATGCACTTTTTCTTATGATGTCCCGCCACAAGGCCCTGACGGCTGGGGCCGGGCAACCACTTGCCCCACAGGGTCAAGCAAGGTGTGGGCAACCTAAAAATAGGCAGCTTGCCCCGGCCCCTGCCGTTTAAGGTTGCCCCAGGGACGATTATATATTCAAAGATAATACCTTATATTACAGAAATGCACTTTTTCTTATGATGTCCCGCCACAAGGCCCTGACGGCTGGGGCCGGGCAACCACTTGCCCCACAGGGTCAAGCAAGGTGTGGGCAACCTAAAAATAGGCAGCTTGCCCCGGCCCCTGCCGTTTAAGATTGCCCCAGGGACGATTATATATTTAAAGTTAATACCTACCTTATAATACAGAAATGCACTTTTTCTTATGATGTCCCGCCACAAGGCCCTGACGGCTGGGGCCGGGCAACCACTTGCCCCACAGGGTCCACCAAGGTGTGGGCAACCTAAAAATAGGCAGCTTGCCCCGGCCCCTGCCGTTTAAGATTGCCCCAGGGACGATTATATATTTAAAGGTAATACCTTATATTACAGAAATGCATGTTTTCTTATGATGGCCAGCCATAAGGCCCTGACGGCTGGGGCCCGGAAACCACTTGCCCCAGAAGGTTCAACAAGGTGTGGGCAACCTAAAAATAGGCAGCTTTCCCCGGCCCCTGCCGTTTAAGGTTGCCCCAGGGACGAATATATATTCAAAGATAATACTATATATTACACAAATGCACTCTTCTTTATGATGTCCCGCCACAAGGCCCTGACGGCTGGGGCCGGGCAACCAATTGCCCAACAGGGTCCACCCGGGTGTGGGCAACCTAAAAATAGGCAGCTTGCCCCGGCCCCTGCCGTTTAAGATTGCCCCAGGGACGATTATATATTTAAAGTTAATACCTACCTTATAATACAGAAATGCACTTTTTCTTATGATGTCCCGCCACAAGGCCCTGACGGCTGGGGCCGGGCAACCACTTGCTCCACAGGGTCAAGCAAGGTGTGGGCAACCTAAAAATAGGCAGCTTGCCCCGGCCCCTGCCGTTTAAGATTGCCCCAAGGACGATTATATATTTAAAGTTAATACCTACCTTATAATACAGAAATGCACTTTTTCTTATGATGTCCCGCCACAAGGCCCTGACGGCTGGGGCCGGGCAACCACTTGCCCCACAGGGTCAAGCAAGGTGTGGGCAACCTAAAAATAGGCAGTTTGCCCCGGCCCCTGCCGTTTAAGATTGCCCCATGGACGATTATATATTTAAAGATAATACCTTAAATTACAAAAATGCACTTTTTCTTATGATGTCCCGCCACAAGGAACTGACGGCTGGGGCCGGGCAACCACTTGCCCCACAGGGTCCACCAAGGTGTGGGCAACCTAAAAATAGGCAGCTTGCCCCGGCCCCTGCCGTTTAAGGTTGCCCCAGGGACGATTATCTATTCAAAGATAATACCTTATATTACAGAAATGCACTCTTCCTTATGATGTCCTGCCACAAGGCCCTGACGGCTGGGGCCGGGCAACCAATTGCCCCACAGGGTCCACCCGGGTGTGGGCAACCTAAAAATAGGCAGCTTGCCCCGGCCCCTGCCGTTTAAGATTGCCCCAGGGACGATTATATATTTAAAGTTAATACCTACCTTATAATACAGAAATGCACTTTTTCTTATGATGTCCCGCCACAAGGCCCTGACGGCTGGGGCCGGGCAACCACTTGCCCCACAGGGTCCACCAAGGTGTGGGCAACCTAAAAATAGGCAGCTTGCCCCGGCCCCTGCCGTTTAAGATTGCCCCAGGGACGATTATATATTTAAAGGAAATACCTTATATTACAGAAATGCATGTTTTCTTATGATGGCCAGCCATAAGGCCCTGACGGCTGGGGCCCGGAAACCACTTGCCCCACAGGGTCAAGCAAGGTGTGGGCAACCTAAAAATAGGCAGCTTGCCCCGGCCCCTGCCGTTTAAGATTGCCCCAGGGACGATTATATATTTAAAGTTAATACCTACCTTATAATACAGAAATGCACTTTTTCTTATGATGTCCCGCCACAAGGCCCTGACGGCTGGGGCCGGGCAACCACTTGCCCCACAGGGTCAAGCAAGGTGTGGGCAACCTAAAAAATAGGCAGCTTGCCCCGGCCCCTGCCGTTTAAGATTGCCCCAGGGACGATTATATATTTAAAGTTAATACCTACCTTATAATACAGAAATGCACTTTTTCTTATGATGTCCCGCCACAAGGCCCTGACGGCTGGGGCCGGGCAACCACTTGCCCCATAGGGTCCAGCAAGGTGTGGGCAACCTAAAAATAGGCAGCTTGCCCCGGCCCCTGCCGTTTAAGATTGCCCCAGGGACGATTATATATTTAAAGGTAATACCTTATATTACAGAAATGCATGTTTTTTTATGATGGCCAGCCACAAGGCCCTGACGGCTGGGGCCGGGAAACCACTTGCCCCACAGGGTCCAGCAAGGTGTGGGCAACCTAAAAATAGGCAGCTTGCCCCGGCCCCTGCCGTTTAAGATTGCCCCAGGGACGATTATATATTTAAAGGAAATACCTTAAATTACAAAAATGCACTTTTTCTTATGATGTCCCGCCACAAGGCCCTGACGGCTGGGGCCGGGCAACCACTTGCCCCACAGGGTCAAGCAAGGTGTGGGCAACCTAAAAATAGGCAGCTTGCCCCGGCCCTTGCCGTTTAAGATTGCCCCAGGGACGATTATATATTTAAAGTTAATACCTACCTTATAATACAGAAATGCACTTTTTCTTATGATGTCCCGCCACAAGGCCCTGACGGCTGGGGCCGGGCAACCACTTGCCCCACAGGGTCAAGCAAGGTGTGGGCAACCTAAAAATAGGCAGCTTGCCCCGGCCCCTGCCGTTTAAGATTGCCCCAGGGACGATTATATATTTAAAGTTAATACCTACCTTATAATACAGAAATGCACTTTTTCTTATGATGTCCCGCGACAAGGCCCTGACGGCTGGGGCCGGGCAACCACTTGCCCCACAGGGTCCACCAAGGTGTGGGCAACCTAAAAATAGGCAGCTTGCCCCGGCCCCTGCCGTTTAAGATTGCCCCAGGGACGATTATATATTTAAAGGTAATACCTTATATTACAGAAATGCATGTTTTCTTATGATGGCCAGCCATAAGGCCCTGACGGCTGGGGCCCGGAAACCACTTGCCCCAGAAGGTTCAACAAGGTGTGGGCAACCTAAAAATAGGCAGCTTTCCCCGGACCCTGCCGTTTAAGGTTGCCCCAGGGACGAATATATATTCAAAGATAATACTATATATTACACAAATGCACTCTTCTTTATGATGTCCCTCCACAAGGCCCTGACGGCTGGGGCCGGGCAACCACTTGCCCCACAGGGTCAAGCAAGGTGTGGGCAACCTAAAAATAGGCAGCTTGCCCCGGCCCCTGCCGTTTAAGATTGCCCCAAGGACGATTATATATTTAAAGTTAATACCTACCTTATAATACAGAAATGCACTTTTTCTTATGATGTCCCGCCACAAGGCCCTAACGGCTGGGGCCGGGCAACCACTTGCCCCACAGGGTCAAGCAAGGTGTGGGCAACCTAAAAATAGGCAGTTTGCCCCGGCCCCTGCCGTTTAAGATTGCCCCATGGACGATTATATATTTAAAGATAATACCTTAAATTACAAAAATGCACTTTTTCTTATGATGTCCCACCACAAGGCACTGACGGCTGGGGCCGGGCAACCACTTGCCCCACAGGGTCCACCAAGGTGTGGGCAACCTAAAAATAGGCAGCTTGCCCCGGCCCCTGCCGTTTAAGGTTGCCCCAGGGACGATTATCTATTCAAAGATAATACCTTATATTACAGAAATGCACTCTTCCTTATGATGTCCTGCCACAAGGCCCTGACGGCTGGGGCCGGGCAACCAATTGCCCCACAGGGTCCACCCGGGTGTGGGCAACCTAAAAATAGGCAGCTTGCCCCGGCCCCTGCCGTTTAAGGTTGCCCCAGGGACGATTATATATTCAAAGATAATACCTTATATTACAGAAATGCACTCTTCCTGATGATGTCCTGCCACAAGGCCCTGACGGCTGGGGCCGGGCAACCAATTGCCCCACAGGGTCAAGCAAGGTGTGGGCAACCTAAAAATAGGCAGCTTGCCCCGGCCCCTGCCGTTTAAGATTGCCCCAGGGACGATTATATATTTAAAGTTAATACCTACCTTATAATACAGAAATGCACTTTTTCTTATGATGTCCCGCCACAAGGCCCTGACGGCTGGGGCCGGGCAACCACTTGCCCCACAGGGTCAAGCAAGGTGTGGGCAACCTAAAAAATAGGCAGCTTGCCCCGGCCCCTGCCGTTTAAGATTGCCCCAGGGACGATTATATATTTAAAGTTAATACCTACCTTATAATACAGAAATGCACTTTTTCTTATGATGTCCCGCCACAAGGCCCTGACGGCTGGGGCCGGGCAACCACTTGCCCCATAGGGTCAAGCAAGGTGTGGGCAACCTAAAAATAGGCAGCTTGCCCCGGCCCCTGCCGTTTAAGGTTGCCCCAGGGACGATTATATATTCAAAGATAATACCTTATATTACAGAAATGCACTCTTCCTTATGATGTCCTGCCACAAGGCCCTGACGGCTGGGGCCGGGCAACCACTTGACCTACAGGGTCAAGCAAGGTGTGGGCAACCTAAAAATAGGCAGTTTGCCCCGGCCCCTGCCGTTTAAGATTGCCCTATGGACGATTTTATATTTAAAGATAATACCTTAAATTACAAAAATGCACTTTTTCTTATGATGTCCCGCCACAAGGCCCTGACGGCTGGGGCCGGGCAACCAATTGCCCCACAGGGTCCACCCGGGTGTGGGCAACCTAAAAATAGGCAGCTTGCCCCGGCCCCTGCCGTTTAAGATTGCCCCAGGGACGATTATATATTTAAAGTTAATACCTACCTTATAATACAGAAATGCACTTTTTCTTATGATGTCCCGCCACAAGGCCCTGACGGCTGGGGCCGGGCAACCACTTGCCCCACAGGGTCCACCCGGGTGTGGGCAACCTAAAAATAGGCAGCTTGCCCCGGCCCCTGCCGTTTAAGGTTGCCCCAGGGACGATTATATATTCAAAGATAATACCTTATATTACAGAAATGCACTTTTTCTTATGATGTCCCGCCACAAGGCCCTGACGGCTGGGGCCGGGCAACCACTTGCCCCACAGGGTCAAGCAAGGTGTGGGCAACCTAAAAATAGGCAGCTTGCCCCGGCCCCTGCCGTTTAAGATTGCCCCAGGGACGATTATATATTTAAAGTTAATACCTACCTTATAATACAGAAATGCACTTTTTCTTATGATGTCCCGCCACAAGGCCCTGACGGCTGGGGCCGGGCAACCACTTGCCCCACAGGGTCCACCAAGGTGTGGGCAACCTAAAAATAGGCAGCTTGCCCCGGCCCCTGCCGTTTAAGATTGCCCCAGGGACGATTATATATTTAAAGGTAATACCTTATATTACAGAAATGCATGTTTTCTTATGATGGCCAGCCATAAGGCCCTGACGGCTGGGGCCCGGAAACCACTTGCCCCAGAAGGTTCAACAAGGTGTGGGCAACCTAAAAATAGGCAGCTTTCCCCGGCCCCTGCCGTTTAAGGTTGCCCCAGGGACGAATATATATTCAAAGATAATACTATATATTACACAAATGCACTCTTCTTTATGATGTCCCGCCACAAGGCCCTGACGGCTGGGGCCGGGCAACCAATTGCCCCACAGGGTCCACCCGGGTGTGGGCAACCTAAAAATAGGCAGCTTGCCCCGGCCCCTGCCGTTTAAGATTGCCCCAAGGACGATTATATATTTAAAGTTAATACCTACCTTATAATACAGAAATGCACTTTTTCTTATGATGTCCCGCCACAAGGCCCTAACGGCTGGGGCCGGGCAACCACTTGCCCCACAGGGTCAAGCAAGGTGTGGGCAACCTAAAAATAGGCAGTTTGCCCCGGCCCCTGCCGTTTAAGATTGCCCCATGGACGATTATATATTTAAAGATAATACCTTAAATTACAGAAATGCACTTTTTCTTATGATGTCCCGCCACAAGGCACTGACGGCTGGGGCCGGGCAACCACTTGCCCCACAGGGTCCACCAAGGTGTGGGCAACCTAAAAATAGGCAGCTTGCCCCGGCCCCTGCCGTTTAAGGTTGCCCCAGGGACGATTATCTATTCAAAGATAATACCTTATATTACAGAAATGCACTCTTCCTTATGATGTCCTGCCACAAGGCCCTGACGGCTGGGGCCGGGCAACCAATTGCCCCACAGGGTCCACCCGGGTGTGGGCAACCTAAAAATAGGCAGCTTGCTCCGGCCCCTGCCGTTTAAGGTTGCCCCAGGGACGATTATATATTCAAAGATAATACCTTATATTACAGAAATGCACTCTTCCTGATGATGTCCTGCCACAAGGCCCTGACGGCTGGGGCCGGGCAACCACTTGCCCCACAGGGTCAAGCAAGGTGTGGGCAACCTAAAAATAGGCAGCTTGCCCCGGCCCCTGCCGTTTAAGATTGCCCCAGGGACGATTATATATTTAAAGTTAATACCTACCTTATAATACAGAAATGCACTTTTTCTTATGATGTCCCGCCACAAGGCCCTGACGGCTGGGGCCGGGCAACCACTTGCCCCACAGGGTCAAGCAAGGTGTGGGCAACCTAAAAAATAGGCAGCTTGCCCCGGCCCCTGCCGTTTAAGATTGCCCCAGGGACGATTATATATTTAAAGTTAATACCTACCTTATAATACAGAAATGCACTTTTTCTTATGATGTCCCGCCACAAGGCCCTGACGGCTGGGGCCGGGCAACCACTTGCCCCATAGGGTCAAGCAAGGTGTGGGCAACCTAAAAATAGGCAGCTTGCCCCGGCCCCTGCCGTTTAAGGTTGCCCCAGGGACGATTATATATTCAAAGATAATACCTTATATTACAGAAATGCACTCTTCCTTATGATGTCCTGCCACAAGGCCCTGACGGCTGGGGCCGGGCAACCACTTGACCTACAGGGTCAAGCAAGGTGTGGGCAACCTAAAAATAGGCAGTTTGCCCCGGCCCCTGCCGTTTAAGATTGCCCTATGGACGATTTTATATTTAAAGATAATACCTTAAATTACAAAAATGCACTTTTTCTTATGATGTCCCGCCACAAGGCCCTGACGGCTGGGGCCGGGCAACCAATTGCCCCACAGGGTCCACCCGGGTGTGGGCAACCTAAAAATAGGCAGCTTGCCCCGGCCCCTGCCGTTTAAGATTGCCCCAGGGACGATTATATATTTAAAGTTAATACCTACCTTATAATACAGAAATGCACTTTTTCTTATGATGTCCCGCCACAAGGCCCTGACGGCTGGGGCCGGGCAACCACTTGCCCCACAGGGTCCACCCGGGTGTGGGCAACCTAAAAATAGGCAGCTTGCCCCGGCCCCTGCCGTTTAAGGTTGCCCCAGGGACGATTATATATTCAAAGATAATACCTTATATTACAGAAATGCACTTTTTCTTATGATGTCCCGCCACAAGGCCCTGACGGCTGGGGCCGGGCAACCACTTGCCCCACAGGGTCAAGCAAGGTGTGGGCAACCTAAAAATAGGCAGCTTGCCCCGGCCCCTGCCGTTTAAGATTGCCCCAGGGACGATTATATATTTAAAGTTAATACCTACCTTATAATACAGAAATGCACTTTTTCTTATGATGTCCCGCCACAAGGCCCTGACGGCTGGGGCCGGGCAACCACTTGCCCCACAGGGTCCACCAAGGTGTGGGCAACCTAAAAATAGGCAGCTTGCCCCGGCCCCTGCCGTTTAAGATTGCCCCAGGGACGATTATATATTTAAAGGTAATACCTTATATTACAGAAATGCATGTTTTCTTATGATGGCCAGCCATAAGGCCCTGACGGCTGGGGCCCGGAAACCACTTGCCCCAGAAGGTTCAACAAGGTGTGGGCAACCTAAAAATAGGCAGCTTTCCCCGGCCCCTGCCGTTTAAGGTTGCCCCAGGGACGAATATATATTCAAAGATAATACTATATATTACACAAATGCACTCTTCTTTATGATGTCCCGCCACAAGGCCCTGACGGCTGGGGCCGGGCAACCAATTGCCCCACAGGGTCCACCCGGGTGTGGGCAACCTAAAAATAGGCAGCTTGCCCCGGCCCCTGCCGTTTAAGATTGCCCCAGGGACGATTATATATTTAAAGTTAATACCTACCTTATAATACAGAAATGCACTTTTTCTTATGATGTCCCGCCACAAGGCCCTGACGGCTGGGGCCGGGCAACCACTTGCCCCACAGGGTCAAGCAAGGTGTGGGCAACCTAAAAATAGGCAGCTTGCCCCGGCCCCTGCCGTTTAAGATTGCCCCAGGGACGATTATATATTTAAAGTTAATACCTACCTTATAATACAGAAATGCACTTTTTCTTATGATGTCCCGCCACAAGGCCCTGACGGCTGGGGCCGGGCAACCACTTGCCCCATAGGGTCAAGCAAGGTGTGGGCAACCTAAAAATAGGCAGCTTGCCCCGGCCCCTGCCGTTTAAGGTTGCCCCAGGGACGATTATATATTCAAAGATAATACCTTATATTACAGAAATGCACTCTTCCTTATGATGTCCTGCCACAAGGCCCTGACGGCTGGGGCCGGGCAACCACTTGACCTACAGGGTCAAGCAAGGTGTGGGCAACCTAAAAATAGGCAGTTTGCCCCGGCCCCTGCCGTTTAAGATTGCCCTATGGACGATTTTATATTTAAAGATAATACCTTAAATTACAAAAATGCACTTTTTCTTATGATGTCCCGCCACAAGGCCCTGACGGCTGGGGCCGGGCAACCAATTGCCCCACAGGGTCCACCCGGGTGTGGGCAACCTAAAAATAGGCAGCTTGCCCCGGCCCCTGCCGTTTAAGATTGCCCCAGGGACGATTATATATTTAAAGTTAATACCTACCTTATAATACAGAAATGCACTTTTTCTTATGATGTCCCGCCACAAGGCCCTGACGGCTGGGGCCGGGCAACCACTTGCCCCACAGGGTCCACCCGGGTGTGGGCAACCTAAAAATAGGCAGCTTGCCCCGGCCCCTGCCGTTTAAGGTTGCCCCAGGGACGATTATATATTCAAAGATAATACCTTATATTACAGAAATGCACTTTTTCTTATGATGTCCCGCCACAAGGCCCTGACGGCTGGGGCCGGGCAACCACTTGCCCCACAGGGTCAAGCAAGGTGTGGGCAACCTAAAAATAGGCAGCTTGCCCCGGCCCCTGCCGTTTAAGATTGCCCCAGGGACGATTATATATTTAAAGTTAATACCTACCTTATAATACAGAAATGCACTTTTTCTTATGATGTCCCGCCACAAGGCCCTGACGGCTGGGGCCGGGCAACCACTTGCCCCACAGGGTCCACCAAGGTGTGGGCAACCTAAAAATAGGCAGCTTGCCCCGGCCCCTGCCGTTTAAGATTGCCCCAGGGACGATTATATATTTAAAGGTAATACCTTATATTACAGAAATGCATGTTTTCTTATGATGGCCAGCCATAAGGCCCTGACGGCTGGGGCCCGGAAACCACTTGCCCCAGAAGGTTCAACAAGGTGTGGGCAACCTAAAAATAGGCAGCTTTCCCCGGCCCCTGCCGTTTAAGGTTGCCCCAGGGACGAATATATATTCAAAGATAATACTATATATTACACAAATGCACTCTTCTTTATGATGTCCCGCCACAAGGCCCTGACGGCTGGGGCCGGGCAACCAATTGCCCCACAGGGTCCACCCGGGTGTGGGCAACCTAAAAATAGGCAGCTTGCCCCGGCCCCTGCCGTTTAAGATTGCCCCAGGGACGATTATATATTTAAAGTTAATACCTACCTTATAATACAGAAATGCACTTTTTCTTATGATGTCCCGCCACAAGGCCCTGACGGCTGGGGCCGGGCAACCACTTGCCCCACAGGGTCAAGCAAGGTGTGGGCAACCTAAAAATAGGCAGCTTGCCCCGGCCCCTGCCGTTTAAGATTGCCCCAAGGACGATTATATATTTAAAGTTAATACCTACCTTATAATACAGAAATGCACTTTTTCTTATGATGTCCCGCCACAAGGCCCTGACGGCTGGGGCCGGGCAACCACTTGCCCCACAGGGTCAAGCAAGGTGTGGGCAACCTAAAAATAGGCAGTTTGCCCCGGCCCCTGCCGTTTAAGATTGCCCCATGGACGATTATATATTTAAAGATAATACCTTAAATTACAAAAATGCACTTTTTCTTATGATGTCCCACCACAAGGAACTGACGGCTGGGGCCGGGCAACCACTTGCCCGACAGGGTCCACCAAGGTGTGGGCAACCTAAAAATAGGCAGCTTGCCCCGGCCCCTGCCGTTTAAGGTTGCCCCAGGGACGATTATATATTCAAAGATAATACCTTATATTACAGAAATGCACTCTTCCTTATGATGTCCTGCCACAAGGCCCTGACGGCTGGGGCCGGGCAACCAATTGCCCCACAGGGTCCACCCGGGTGTGGGCAACCTAAAAATAGGCAGCTTGCCCCGGCCCCTGCCGTTTAAGGTTGCCCCAGGGACGATTATCTATTCAAAGATAATACCTTATATTACAGAAATGCACTCTTCCTTATGATGTCCTGCCACAAGGCCCTGACGGCTGGGGCCGGGCAACCAATTGCCCCACAGGGTCCACCGGGTGTGGGCAACCTAAAAATAGGCAGCTTGCCCCGGCCCCTGCCGTTTAAGGTTGCCCCAGGGACGATTATATATTCAAAGATAATACCTTATATTACAGAAATGCACTCTTCCTGATGATGTCCTGCCACAAGGCCCTGACGGCTGGGGCCGGGCAACCAATTGCCCCACAGGGTCAAGCAAGGTGTGGGCAACCTAAAAATAGGCAGCTTGCCCCGGCCCCTGCCGTTTAAGATTGCCCCAGGGACGATTATATATTTAAAGTTAATACCTACCTTATAATACAGAAATGCACTTTTTCTTATGATGTCCCGCCACAAGGCCCTGACGGCTGGGGCCGGGCAACCACTTGCCCCACAGGGTCAAGCAAGGTGTGGGCAACCTAAAAAATAGGCAGCTTGCCCCGGCCCCTGCCGTTTAAGATTGCCCCAGGGACGATTATATATTTAAAGTTAATACCTACCTTATAATACAGAAATGCACTTTTTCTTATGATGTCCCGCCACAAGGCCCTGACGGCTGGGGCCGGGCAACCACTTGCCCCATAGGGTCAAGCAAGGTGTGGGCAACCTAAAAATAGGCAGCTTGCCCCGGCCCCTGCCGTTTAAGGTTGCCCCAGGGACGATTATATATTCAAAGATAATACCTTATATTACAGAAATGCACTCTTCCTTATGATGTCCTGCCACAAGGCCCTGACGGCTGGGGCCGGGCAACCACTTGACCTACAGGGTCAAGCAAGGTGTGGGCAACCTAAAAATAGGCAGTTTGCCCCGGCCCCTGCCGTTTAAGATTGCCCTATGGACGATTTTATATTTAAAGATAATACCTTAAATTACAAAAATGCACTTTTTCTTATGATGTCCCGCCACAAGGCCCTGACGGCTGGGGCCGGGCAACCAATTGCCCCACAGGGTCCACCCGGGTGTGGGCAACCTAAAAATAGGCAGCTTGCCCCGGCCCCTGCCGTTTAAGATTGCCCCAGGGACGATTATATATTTAAAGTTAATACCTACCTTATAATACAGAAATGCACTTTTTCTTATGATGTCCCGCCACAAGGCCCTGACGGCTGGGGCCGGGCAACCACTTGCCCCACAGGGTCCACCCGGGTGTGGGCAACCTAAAAATAGGCAGCTTGCCCCGGCCCCTGCCGTTTAAGGTTGCCCCAGGGACGATTATATATTCAAAGATAATACCTTATATTACAGAAATGCACTTTTTCTTATGATGTCCCGCCACAAGGCCCTGACGGCTGGGGCCGGGCAACCACTTGCCCCACAGGGTCAAGCAAGGTGTGGGCAACCTAAAAATAGGCAGCTTGCCCCGGCCCCTGCCGTTTAAGATTGCCCCAGGGACGATTATATATTTAAAGTTAATACCTACCTTATAATACAGAAATGCACTTTTTCTTATGATGTCCCGCCACAAGGCCCTGACGGCTGGGGCCGGGCAACCACTTGCCCCACAGGGTCCACCAAGGTGTGGGCAACCTAAAAATAGGCAGCTTGCCCCGGCCCCTGCCGTTTAAGATTGCCCCAGGGACGATTATATATTTAAAGGTAATACCTTATATTACAGAAATGCATGTTTTCTTATGATGGCCAGCCATAAGGCCCTGACGGCTGGGGCCCGGAAACCACTTGCCCCAGAAGGTTCAACAAGGTGTGGGCAACCTAAAAATAGGCAGCTTTCCCCGGCCCCTGCCGTTTAAGGTTGCCCCAGGGACGAATATATATTCAAAGATAATACTATATATTACACAAATGCACTCTTCTTTATGATGTCCCGCCACAAGGCCCTGACGGCTGGGGCCGGGCAACCAATTGCCCCACAGGGTCCACCCGGGTGTGGGCAACCTAAAAATAGGCAGCTTGCCCCGGCCCCTGCCGTTTAAGATTGCCCCAGGGACGATTATATATTTAAAGTTAATACCTACCTTATAATACAGAAATGCACTTTTTCTTATGATGTCCCGCCACAAGGCCCTGACGGCTGGGGCCGGGCAACCACTTGCCCCACAGGGTCAAGCAAGGTGTGGGCAACCTAAAAATAGGCAGCTTGCCCCGGCCCCTGCCGTTTAAGATTGCCCCAGGGACGATTATATATTTAAAGTTAATACCTACCTTATAATACAGAAATGCACTTTTTCTTATGATGTCCCGCCACAAGGCCCTGACGGCTGGGGCCGGGCAACCACTTGCCCCACAGGGTCAAGCAAGGTGTGGGCAACCTAAAAATAGGCAGCTTGCCCCGGCCCCTGCCGTTTAAGGTTGCCCCAGGGACGATTATATATTCAAAGATAATACCTTATATTACAGAAATGCACTCTTCCTTATGATGTCCTGCCACAAGGCCCTGACGGCTGGGGCCGGGCAACCACTTGACCTACAGGGTCAAGCAAGGTGTGGGCAACCTAAAAATAGGCAGTTTGCCCCGGCCCCTGCCGTTTAAGATTGCCCTATGGACGATTTTATATTTAAAGATAATACCTTAAATTACAAAAATGCACTTTTTCTTATGATGTCCCGCCACAAGGCCCTGACGGCTGGGGCCGGGCAACCAATTGCCCCACAGGGTCCACCCGGGTGTGGGCAACCTAAAAATAGGCAGCTTGCCCCGGCCCCTGCCGTTTAAGATTGCCCCAGGGACGATTATATATTTAAAGTTAATACCTACCTTATAATACAGAAATGCACTTTTTCTTATGATGTCCCGCCACAAGGCCCTGACGGCTGGGGCCGGGCAACCACTTGCCCCACAGGGTCAAGCAAGGTGTGGGCAACCTAAAAATAGGCAGCTTGCCCTGGCCCCTGCCGTTTAAGGTTGCCCCAGGGACGATTATATATTTAAAGATAATACCTTATATTACAGAAATGCACTTTTTCTTATGATGTCCCGCCACAAGGCCCTGACGGCTGGGGCCGGGCAACCACTTGCCCCACAGGGTCAAGCAAGGTGTGGGCAACCTAAAAATAGGCAGCTTGCCCCGGCCCCTGCCGTTTAAGATTGCCCCAGGGACGATTATATATTTAAAGTTAATACCTACCTTATAATACAGAAATGCACTTTTTCTTATGATGTCCCGCCACAAGGCCCTGACGGCTGGGGCCGGGCAACCACTTGCCCCACAGGGTCCACCAAGGTGTGGGCAACCTAAAAATAGGCAGCTTGCCCCGGCCCCTGCCGTTTAAGATTGCCCCAGGGACGATTATATATTTAAAGGTAATACCTTATATTACAGAAATGCATGTTTTCTTATGATGGCCAGCCATAAGGCCCTGACGGCTGGGGCCCGGAAACCACTTGCCCCAGAAGGTTCAACAAGGTGTGGGCAACCTAAAAATAGGCAGCTTTCCCCGGCCCCTGCCGTTTAAGGTTGCCCCAGGGACGAATATATATTCAAAGATAATACTATATATTACACAAATGCACTCTTCTTTATGATGTCCCGCCACAAGGCCCTGACGGCTGGGGCCGGGCAACCAATTGCCCCACAGGGTCCACCCGGGTGTGGGCAACCTAAAAATAGGCAGCTTGCCCCGGCCCCTGCCGTTTAAGATTGCCCCAGGGACGATTATATATTTAAAGTTAATACCTACCTTATAATACAGAAATGCACTTTTTCTTATGATGTCCCGCCACAAGGCCCTGACGGCTGGGGCCGGGCAACCACTTGCCCCACAGGGTCAAGCAAGGTGTGGGCAACCTAAAAATAGGCAGCTTGCCCCGGCCCCTGCCGTTTAAGATTGCCCCAAGGACGATTATATATTTAAAGTTAATACCTACCTTATAATACAGAAATGCACTTTTTCTTATGATGTCCCGCCACAAGGCCCTGACGGCTGGGGCCGGGCAACCACTTGCCCCACAGGGTCAAGCAAGGTGTGGGCAACCTAAAAATAGGCAGTTTGCCCCGGCCCCTGCCGTTTAAGATTGCCCCATGGACGATTATATATTTAAAGATAATACCTTAAATTACAAAAATGCACTTTTTCTTATGATGTCCCACCACAAGGAACTGACGGCTGGGGCCGGGCAACCACTTGCCCGACAGGGTCCACCAAGGTGTGGGCAACCTAAAAATAGGCAGCTTGCCCCGGCCCCTGCCGTTTAAGGTTGCCCCAGGGACGATTATCTATTCAAAGATAATACCTTATATTACAGAAATGCACTCTTCCTTATGATGTCCTGCCACAAGGCCCTGACGGCTGGGGCCGGGCAACCAATTGCCCCACAGGGTCCACCCGGGTGTGGGCAACCTAAAAATAGGCAGCTTGCCCCGGCCCCTGCCGTTTAAGATTGCCCCAGGGACGATTATATATTTAAAGTTAATACCTACCTTATAATACAGAAATGCACTTTTTCTTATGATGTCCCGCCACAAGGAACTGACGGCTGGGGCCGGGCAACCACTTGCCCCACAGGGTCAAGCAAGGTGTGGGCAACCTAAAAATAGGCAGCTTGCCCCGGCCCCTGCCGTTTAAGGTTGCCCCAGGGACGATTATATATTCAAAGATAATACCTTATATTACAGAAATGCACTCTTCCTGATGATGTCCTGCCACAAGGCCCTGACGGCTGGGGCCGGGCAACCAATTGCCCCACAGGGTCCACCCGGGTGTGGGCAACCTAAAAATAGGCAGCTTGCCCCGGCCCCTGCCGTTTAAGATTGCCCCAGGGACGATTATATATTTAAAGTTAATACCTACCTTATAATACAGAAATGCACTTTTTCTTATGATGTCCCGTCACAAGGCCCTGACGGCTGGGGCCGGGCAACCACTTGCCCCACAGGGTCCACCAAGGTGTGGGCAACCTAAAAATAGGCAGCTTGCCCCGGCCCCTGCCGTTTAAGATTGCCCCAGGGACGATTATATATTTAAAGGAAATACCTTATATTACAGAAATGCATGTTTTCTTATGATGGCCAGCCATAAGGCCCTGACGGCTGGGGCCCGGAAACCACTTGCCCCACAGGGTCAAGCAAGGTGTGGGCAACCTAAAAATAGGCAGCTTGCCCCGGCCCCTGCCGTTTAAGATTGCCCCAGGGACGATTATATATTTAAAGTTAATACCTACCTTATAATACAGAAATGCACTTTTTCTTATGATGTCCCGCCACAAGGCCCTGACGGCTGGGGCCGGGCAACCACTTGCCCCACAGGGTCAAGCAAGGTGTGGGCAACCTAAAAAATAGGCAGCTTGCCCCGGCCCCTGCCGTTTAAGGTTGCCCCAGGGACGATTATATATTCAAAGATAATACCTTATATTACAGAAATGCACTCTTCCTTATGATGTCCTGCCACAAGGCCCTGACGGCTGGGGCCGGGCAACCACTTGACCCACAGGGTCAAGCAAGGTGTGGGCAACCTAAAAATAGGCAGTTTGCCCCGGCCCCTGCCGTTTAAGATTGCCCATGGACGATTTTATATTTAAAGATAATACCTTAAATTACAAAAATGCACTTTTTCTTATGATGTCCCGCCACAAGGCCCTGAAGGCTGGGGCCGGGCAACCAATTGCCCCACAGGGTCCACCCGGGTGTGGGCAACCTAAAAATAGGCAGCTTGCCCCGGCCCCTGCCGTTTAAGATTGCCCCAGGGACGATTATATATTTAAAGTTAATACCTACCTTATAATACAGAAATGCACTTTTTCTTATGATGTCCCGCCACAAGGCCCTGACGGCTGGGGCCGGGCAACCACTTGCCCCACAGGGTCAAGCAAGGTGTGGGCAACCTAAAAATAGGCAGCTTGCCCCGGCCCCTGCCGTTTAAGATTGCCCCAGGGACGATTATATATTTAAAGTTAATACCTACCTTATAATACAGAAATGCACTTTTTCTTATGATGTCCCGCCACAAGGCCCTGACGGCTGGGGCCGGGCAACCACTTGCCCCACAGGGTCCACCAAGGTGTGGGCAACCTAAAAATAGGCAGCTTGCCCCGGCCCCTGCCGTTTAAGATTGCCCCAGGGACGATTATATATTTAAAGGTAATACCTTATATTACAGAAATGCATGTTTTCTTATGATGGCCAGCCATAAGGCCCTGACGGCTGGGGCCCGGAAACCACTTGCCCCAGAAGGTTCAACAAGGTGTGGGCAACCTAAAAATAGGCAGCTTTCCCCGGCCCCTGCCGTTTAAGGTTGCCCCAGGGACGAATATATATTCAAAGATAATACTATATATTACACAAATGCACTCTTCTTTATGATGTCCCGCCACAAGGCCCTGACGGCTGGGGCCGGGCAACCAATTGCCCCACAGGGTCCACCCGGGTGTGGGCAACCTAAAAATAGGCAGCTTGCCCCGGCCCCTGCCGTTTAAGATTGCCCCAGGGACGATTATATATTTAAAGTTAATACCTACCTTATAATACAGAAATGCACTTTTTCTTATGATGTCCCGCCACAAGGCCCTAACGGCTGGGGCCGGGCAACCACTTGCCCCACAGGGTCAAGCAAGGTGTGGGCAACCTAAAAATAGGCAGCTTGCCCCGGCCCCTGCCGTTTAAGATTGCCCCAAGGACGATTATATATTTAAAGTTAATACCTACCTTATAATACAGAAATGCACTTTTTCTTATGATGTCCCGCCACAAGGCCCTAACGGCTGGGGCCGGGCAACCACTTGCCCCACAGGGTCAAGCAAGGTGTGGGCAACCTAAAAATAGGCAGTTTGCCCCGGCCCCTGCCGTTTAAGATTGTCCCATGGACGATTATATATTTAAAGATAATACCTTAAATTACAAAAATGCACTTTTTCTTATGATGTCCCACCACAAGGCCCTGACGGCTGGGGCCGGGCAACCACTTGCCCCACAGGGTCCACCAAGGTGTGGGCAACCTAAAAATAGGCAGCTTGCCCCGGCCCCTGCCGTTTAAGGTTGCCCCAGGGACGATTATCTATTCAAAGATAATACCTTATATTACAGAAATGCACTCTTCCTTATGATGTCCTGCCACAAGGCCCTGACGGCTGGGGCCGGGCAACCAATTGCCCCACAGGGTCCACCCGGGTGTGGGCAACCTAAAAATAGGCAGCTTGCCCCGGCCCCTGCCGTTTAAGATTGCCCCAGGGACGATTATATATTTAAAGTTAATACCTACCTTATAATACAGAAATGCACTTTTTCTTATGATGTCCCGCCACAAGGCCCTGACGGCTGGGGCCGGGCAACCACTTGCCCCACAGGGTCAAGCAAGGTGTGGGCAACCTAAAAATAGGCGGCTTGCCCCGGCCCCTGCCGTTTAAGATTGCCCCAGGGACGATTATATATTCAAAGATAATACCTTATATTACAGAAATGCACTCTTCCTGATGATGTCCTGCCACAAGGCCCTGACGGCTGGGGCCGGGCAACCAATTGCCCCACAGGGTCCACCCGGGTGTGGGCAACCTAAAAATAGGCAGCTTGCCCCGGCCCCTGCCGTTTAAGATTGCCCCAGGGACGATTATATATTTAAAGTTAATACCTACCTTATAATACAGAAATGCACTTTTTCTTATGATGTCCCGCCACAAGGCCCTGACGGCTGGGGCCGGGCAACCAATTGCCCCACAGGGTCCACCAAGGTGTGGGCAACCTAAAAATAGGCAGCTTGCCCCGGCCCCTGCCGTTTAAGATTGCCCCAGGGACGATTATATATTTAAAGGAAATACCTTATATTACAGAAATGCATGTTTTCTTATGATGGCCAGCCATAAGGCCCTGACGGCTGGGGCCCGGAAACCACTTGCCCCACAGGGTCAAGCAAGGTGTGGGCAACCTAAAAATAGGCAGCTTGCCCCGGCCCCTGCCGTTTAAGATTGCCCCAGGGACGATTATATATTTAAAGTTAATACCTACCTTATAATACAGGAATGCACTTTTTCTTATGATGTCCCGCCACAAGGCCCTGACGGCTGGGGCCGGGCAACCACTTGCCCCACAGGGTCAAGCAAGGTGTGGGCAACCTAAAAAATAGGCAGCTTGCCCCGGCCCCTGCCGTTTAAGATTGCCCCAGGGACGATTATATATTTAAAGTTAATACCTACCTTATAATACAGAAATGCACTTTTTCTTATGATGTCCCGCCACAAGGCCCTGACGGCTGGGGCCGGGCAACCACTTGCCCCATAGGGTCAAGCAAGGTGTGGGCAACCTAAAAATAGGCAGCTTGCCCCGGCCCCTGCCGTTTAAGGTTGCCCCAGGGACGATTATATATTCAAAGATAATACCTTATATTACAGAAATGCACTCTTCCTTATGATGTCCTGCCACAAGGCCCTGACGGCTGGGGCCGGGCAACCACTTGACCTACAGGGTCAAGCAAGGTGTGGGCAACCTAAAAATAGGCAGTTTGCCCCGGCCCCTGCCGTTTAAGATTGCCCTATGGACGATTTTATATTTAAAGATAATACCTTAAATTACAAAAATGCACTTTTTCTTATGATGTCCCGCCACAAGGCCCTGACGGCTGGGGCCGGGCAACCAATTGCCCCACAGGGTCCACCCGGGTGTGGGCAACCTAAAAATAGGCAGCTTGCCCCGGCCCCTGCCGTTTAAGATTGCCCCAGGGACGATTATATATTTAAAGTTAATACCTACCTTATAATACAGAAATGCACTTTTTCTTATGATGTCCCGCCACAAGGCCCTGACGGCTGGGGCCGGGCAACCACTTGCCCCACAGGGTCAAGCAAGGTGTGGGCAACCTAAAAATAGGCAGCTTGCCCCGGCCCCTGCCGTTTAAGGTTGCCCCAGGGACGATTATATATTCAAAGATAATACCTTATATTACAGAAATGCACTCTTCCTTATGATGTCCTGCCACAAGGCCCTGACGGCTGGGGCCGGGCAACCAATTGCCCCAAAGGGTCCACCCGGTGTGGGCAACCTAAAAATAGGCAGCTTGCCCCGGCCCCTGCCGTTTAAGATTGCCCCAGGGACGATTATATATTTAAAGTTAATACCTACCTTATAATACAGAAATGCACTTTTTCTTATGATGTCCCGCCACAAGGCCCTGACGGCTGGGGCCGGGAAACCACTTGCCCCACAGGGTCCACCAAGGTGTGGGCAACCTAAAAATAGGCAGCTTGCCCCGGCCCCTGCCGTTTAAGATTGCCCCAGGGACGATTATATATTTAAAGGAAATACCTTATATTACAGAAATGCATGTTTTCTTATGATGGCCAGCCATAAGGCCCTGACGGCTGGGGCCCGAAAACTACTTGCCCCACAGGGTCCAGCAAGGTGTGGGCAACCTAAAAATAGGCAGATTGCCCCGGCCCCTGCCGTTTAAGGTTGCCCCAGGGACGATTATATATTTAAAGGTAATACCTTATATTACAGAAATGCATGTTTTCTTATGATTTCCAGCCATAAGGCCCTGACGGCTGGGGCCCGGAAACCACTTGCCCCACAGGGTCCAACAAGGTGTGGGCAACCTAAAAATAGGCAGCTTGCCCCGGCCCCTGCCGTTTAAGGTTGCCCCAGGGACGATTATATATTCAAAGATAATACCTTATATTACAGAAATGCACTCTTCCTTATGATGTCCTGCCACAAGGCCCTGACGGCTGGGGCCGGGCAACCAATTGCCCCAAAGGGTCCACCCGGGTGTGGGCAACCTAAAAATAGGCAGCTTGCCCCGGCCCCTGCCGTTTAAGATTGCCCCAGGGACGATTATATATTTAAAGTTAATACCTACCTTATAATACAGAAATGCACTTTTTCTTATGATGTCCCGCCACAAGGCCCTGACGGCTGGGGCCGGGAAACCACTTGCCCCACAGGGTCCACCAAGGTGTGGGCAACCTAAAAATAGGCAGCTTGCCCCGGCCCCTGCCGTTTAAGATTGCCCCAGGGACGATTATATATTTAAAGGAAATACCTTATATTACAGAAATGCATGTTTTCTTATGATGGCCAGCCATAAGGCCCTGACGGCTGGGGCCCGAAAACTACTTGCCCCACAGGGTCCAGCAAGGTGTGGGCAACCTAAAAATAGGCAGATTGCCCCGGCCCCTGCCGTTTAAGGTTGCCCCAGGGACGATTATATATTTAAAGGTAATACCTTATATTACAGAAATGCATGTTTTCTTATGATTTCCAGCCATAAGGCCCTGACGGCTGGGGCCCGGAAACCACTTGCCCCACAGGGTCCAACAAGGTGTGGGCAACCTAAAAATAGGCAGCTTGCCCCGGCCCCTGCCGTTTAAGATTGCCCCAGGGACGATTATATATTTAAAGGAAATAACTTAAATTACAAAAATGCACTTTTTCTTATGATGTCCCGCCACAAGGCCCTGACGGCTGGGGCCGGGCAACCACTTGCCCCACAGGGTCAAGCAAGGTGTGGGCAACCTAAAAATAGGCAGCTTGCCCCGGCCCCTGCCGTTTAAGATTGCCCCAGGGACGATTATATATTTAAAGATAATACCTTTTATTACAGATATGCACTCTTCCTTATGATGTCCCGTCACAAGGCCCTGACGGCTGGGGCCGGGCAACCACTTGCCCCACAGGGTCAAGCAAGGTGTGGGCAATCTAAAAATAGGCAGCTTGCCCCGGCCCCTGCCGTTTAAGGTTGCCCCAGGGACGATTATATATTTAAAGGTAATACCTTATATTACAGAAATGCACGTTTTCTTATGATGGCCTGCCACAAGGCCCTGACGGCTGGGGCCGGGCAACCACTTCCCCAACAGGGTCCTCCAAGGTGTGGGCAACCTAAAAATAGGCAGCTTGCCCCGGCCCCTGCCGTTTAAGATTGCCCCAGGGACGATTATATATTCAAAGATAATACCTTATATTACATAAATGCACTCTTCCTTATGATGTCCCGCCACAAGGCCCTGACGGCTGGGGCCGGGCAACCACTTGCCCCACAGGGTCAAGCAAGGTGTGGGCAATCTAAAAATAGGCAGCTTGCCCCGGCCCCTGCCGTTTAAGGTTGCCCCAGGGACGATTATATATTTAAAGGTAATACCTTATATTACAGAAATGCACGTTTTCTTATGATGGCCTGCCACAAGGCCCTGACGGCTGGGGCCGGGCAACCACTTCCCCAACAGGGTCCACCAAGGTGTGGGCAACCTAAAAATAGGCAGCTTGCCCCGGCCCCTGCCGTTTAAGATTGCCCCAGGGACGATTATATATTCAAAGATAATACCTTATATTACAGAAATGCACTCTTCCTTATGATGTCCCGCCACAAGGCTCTGACGGCTGCGGCCGGGCAACCA
The DNA here is from genome assembly GCA_025618425.1 of Heliocidaris tuberculata. Classification (NCBI taxonomy): domain Eukaryota; kingdom Metazoa; phylum Echinodermata; class Echinoidea; order Camarodonta; family Echinometridae; genus Heliocidaris; species Heliocidaris tuberculata. The sequence continues at coordinate 8,439,180 of CM046833.1, forward strand.
CTTGCCCCACAGGGTCAAGCAAGGTATGGGCAACCTAAAAATAGGCAGCTTGCCCCGGCCCCTGCCGTTTAAGGTTGCCCCAGGGACGATTATATATTTAAAGTTAATACCTACCTTATAATACAGAAATGCACTTTTTCATATGATGTCCCGCCACAAGGCCCTGACGGCTGGGGCCGGGCAACCACTTGCTCCACAGGGTCAAGCAAGGTGTGGGCAACCTAAAAATAGGCAGCTTGCCCCGGCCCCTGCCGTTTAAGGTTGCCCCAGGGACGAATATATATTCAAAGATAATACCTTGTATTACAGAAATGCACTCTTCTTTATGATGTCCCGCCACAAGGCCCTGACGGCTGGGGCCGGGCAACCAATTTGCCCCACAGGGTCCACCCGGGTGTGGGCAAACTAAAAATAGGCAGCTTGCCCCGGCCCCTACTGTTTAAGATTGCCCCAGGGACGATTATATATTTAAAGGTAATACCTTATATTACAGAAATGCACTTTTTCTTATGAAGTCCTGCCACAAGGCCCTGACGTCTGGGGCCGGGCAACCACTTGCCCCACAGGGTCCAGCAAGGTGTGGGCATCCTAAAAATAGGCAGCTTGCCCCGGCCCCTGCCGTTTAAGATTGCCCCAGGGACGTTTATATATTTCAAGGAAATACCTTATATTACAGAAATGCACTTTTTCTTATGAAGTCCTGCCACAAGGCCCTGACGGCTGGGGCCGGGCAACCACTTGCCCCATAGGGTCCAACAAGGTGTGGGCAACCTAAAAATAGGCAGCTTGCCCCGGCCCTTGCCGTTTAAGGTTGCCCCAGGGACGGTTATATATTTAAAGATAATACCTTATATTATAGAAATGCACTTTTTCTTATGATGCCCTGCCACAAGGCCCTGACGGCTGGGGCCGGGCAACTACTTGCCCCACAGGGTCCACCCGGGTGTGGACAACCTAAAAAAAGGAAGCTTGCGCAAGAAATTGCGTTAGTTAGGGTTATGTATGCAAAGAGGTTATCGCTCGGTCGTTTTGCTCCTTCGTCTGTATAAAAACTTAGATCAATTTTGGCACGCCTGTCTGGGGAAGCAATTATTTGCTAGCCATGGCGCCATAATTTCTCGATGCGCCACGGTTGTTCTTTTCAGAAGCTATATATTTCTTCTTTTATTTTGGGGGTAAATATAAGGTGGCAAACATTCTTCTCATTTGATTAGAATGTAAGTATATATGGTAGCTCATTAATCAAGGTAACCAATAAAGAAAATCACAATTTCCTAAATTTTTTTCTCTTTTATTCACAGATAGCTTCCTGGTTCGGTATTGCCTAGGATGTAAGTGCTGCCTCCGGAATTCGTACCATTACTCAGTAGTACTTTCGTCTAACAGGCGATCACTCTTTCACTATGCCGCAGCACCATAAGTAACCCAAAATCTGTTGCTACTTTATCAATTGATTATGACTGTTTCTTCTTCTGTTTTTTGTTAATGTCCATCAAAGAACTGCCTAAAGATGTCATATATGAGAAAATTTGAATCAGTGTCCATGGAGGAAAAAAGCCAATTTAAATATACCTGTGAAATAACAGTTAGGATGAATAATTATGCACATAATGTTATACAATTTTCTTTACCCAATTGTACAATGGGACATGGTATGAGGCTTAATACCGTGCACATCTTATGGCTTCACTGGTTTTTACCCACCTGAACGATGTAATTTTGATAATCATCTCCGCAGTTGTTAGCCTTTCATTAGCCTAATCTTCTTGAAATGAAATAAGAAACGATAAGCTTCATTATTTGGTTCATCTTTAATTATGTATTATTTCCATCATGTCATTATTGCGCCTTTTTTGGGGGGTTGTGATTATTTACCGTGTAACCGATGTGGAAATATGGTATTTTGGCCTCAATGAAAATATATCAATACATCACGTAAAGTCAATAAACTCAAAAGGTATCGATTCCCGTGCAATTTGAAATAAAAATCTAATTATACATTTAAAAACCTGGTTCCCCGCCTTAAGTCACTGTTTTTATTGATTCGAATCGATTGCAATTGAAAGTTAATCGCAGCTCCCTTCTTTAAAGCAACTGTTCTGATTAATTCAAGTTACGATAAATCTGAAACAATCGCTAGCCTCCAAAGGACGGGGTCATCTTCTGATGATGAAAGTGGTATTAGATTGTGTGGTACATATGAGTAACGTACTAGATAAATAATTTGCTTACATAAAGGACCTTACAGAAACATACAAAATCGTGTTAAATCACTCGATTTTATTGTAAATTGTAAGATGTATTAAAAGATACAAGATGAAATAGTCGATTTAGGGGGTCTCATAGTTTTATTTATTTATTTTTCTTTTCTTTCCTTTTCTTTTCTTTTTTGGAATACAGGCTCCACTGATCATTCCCTTTTCATATGAAACATACATAACATCAACAGTACAACATATATAACAGAATGTAAATGACGTTGGTATACACATGTTTTATATACAAACGTGACAAAGAAAATAAACAACGACTGACTGACAATTTATATACTATAAATTATGTATGATTAAAAAAAGAATTAAAATTTTAAAAGACAACAGAAAAAAAAGAGAGAATGCACCAGGCCGGAAAAGGGATAATTAATAAATTGAAACAAACAACCCCAGGCCTTTCCTTATCCACCCTGAATGATATTCACACTGCTGGTCCATTTACCAGCATGCGTATCTAATTTGCTCATATCTATTACTAGTAACATCAGACAAACAAGAGGTAAAAGAAATCATACATTACAGATAGTGGTCCCCCGTAGCAAACGAGTTGTGAATGTCTTTACAGGGTCGCTTTTTCTTTCTTCACCGTCCAGGAATTCCAACAGTTTTTTTTGGGGGGGGGGGGGATTGATCCATGTATATTATTTCTTATTTTGGAATTTCATATAAATTACGGAAATTACTTTTTTCAAAAGATTGGGGGGAAAAATATCAATGACATATTCAAGCATCTACTTCCTTTTCATAGTTGACATACAAAAAAAAAAAAAAAAAAAAAAAAGGTCTCCGTACACTGTGGAAAGTATCTGTAAAACTGCAGGTTTTAGGGCCCTTGAAACTAAAAGTTATTGGCGTTATTTCAATTTTACAGTCTTTTTCCTGAAATAATAACCCAGCAAGTTTGTTGGTTTACCGGAAATCAGCATATATCGCCCGACATTTAAAACAAAAACATTTTCTTATATTTTAACAAGTTACCCTGATAAATTACAAATCGTTCCATGGTTCCGTTTTAATTTACATAGATTTTCGTGTTAGAAATTACAGTTTCTACTACTTAAGAAAGATATGACTGTATGCTAACAGTTTCCTGGTTTTTACTACCCAAGTCTGTGAGAAAAAACACAATCGCCCGTGTTCTGAATTACGGTTTAACTTAAACCGCGGTCTATTTACTACTGAAAAACGATCATTCCCGTTAACAGTGTATTCTTCATCCCACATTATTATCATTATAATGATGATAATATTAATAATAATATTAATAATAATAATAATAATAACAGTAATAATAATTTCAGTTATTATTTTTATTACTTTTATTAATATTATTGTTATTATTATTATTATTATTATTATTATTATTATTATTGTTATTACTCTCATTATTATTATTTCATTTGGCAAATCAATATATATAATTGATCAATAAAATTGAAAATGAAAACAAAACTGTGTAGCAAAAGTAATACATCATTTTTCTTTCAGTTCCTTCTTTTCTTATTTCAAGGAAAATAAATTACTTTTTAGTATGTATCATTGATTTCTTGCACTGCGGGAGTTTTTAGAGATCGTGATAATGAAGATACTGTATTCTTTTCCATCAAGGATGTAAATCAACACGTTTTACGTATAGTGAAAAGGGGGTAAATGATAATGAACAGAAAGAGTAAAGGAAATAGATAGAGAGAAAAAAAGCAAATACCATAAAGAAAAGAAGAAACTAACGAAATGAGGAATATTTGGCTAAAGCACTTCGTCCTTTGAATTTGTTTAAGGGTTGGTTGAATTTTACGGTATGAATATGGAGCTGTAACAGAGCGCGTTGATAGCTCTGAGCTGTAAGAATGTACGCCATCTACGATGAGAATGAAACATTGTTACATGCGCTAAATATGGACAACTGATATCTGTGACATAGAGTTCAGTGATATGGACGCACGCCTGCAATTAGGTCCAGTCATATGGGGTAATTCCCAGTGGAAGCGTACTAAAGATGATGTAATTGTTGATAAAAATCATAGAAAATGAATGATACATATTCCAATCCTTTTGCCGTAATTACGTGCATAAAGAGGGATAACTGCTGGTTCAGATCTGTCCATGAGAGAGGAGTTGGTCCAAGTGCTGGGATTAATACAGGCCACCCCCACCTCAAATATTGGGGGAGATATATACCCCCCCCCCCCCCCGGATCGACACCCATGGCTCTTATGGCTGACATATGTATTATCATAATCTCTTGTCTGTGACAAACAGTTTTATCTATGGCAAATTTCATAACATCATTTGTTTTTTTGTTTTTGTTTTTTGTTTTGTTCTTTAATGTTGTAATAAAGGAGTTGCACTCATAAACTATTCATGTTAAATGTATTCATAGAAAATCAACATACAATACGATTAACACTGATTGCTAATTACAATTATCTCCGTGAATACCTTTTTTGTTGTACAAATTTTTTCATTCTTTCCTGCTGCCTATTTTTAGGTTGCCCACACCTTGTTGGACCCTGTGGGGCAAGTGGTTGCCCGGCCCCAACCGTCAGGGCCTTGTGGCGGGACATCATAAGAAAACGTGCATTTCTGTAATATAAGGTATTACCTTTAAATATATAATCGTCCCTGGAGCAACCTTAAACGGCAGGGGCAGGGGCAAGCTGCCTATTTTTAGGTTGCCCACACCCGGGTGGACCCTGTGGGGCAAGTGATTGCCCGGCCCCAGCCGTCAGGGCCTTGTGGTGGGACATCATAAGGAAGAGTGCATTTCTGTAATATAAGGTATTATCTTTAAATATATGATCGTCCCTGGGGCAATCTTAAACGGCAGGGGCCGGGGCAAGCTGCCTATTTTTAGGTTCCCCACACCTGGTTTGACCCTGCGGGGCAAGTGGTTGCCCGGCCCCAGCCGTCAGGGCCTTGTGGCGGGACATCATAAGAAAAAGTGCATTTCTGTATTATAAGGTAGGTATTAACTTTAAATATATAATCGTCCCTGGGAAAATCTTAAACGGCAGGGGCCGGGGCAAGCTGCCTATTTTTAAGTTGCCCACACCTTGCTGGACCCTGTGGGGCAAGTGGTTGCCCGGCCCCAGCCGTCAGGGCCTTGTGGCGGGACATCATAAGGAAGAGTGCATTTCTGTAATATAAGGTATTATCTTTAAATATATAATCGTCCATGGGGCAATCTTAAACGGCAGGGGCCGGGGCAAACTGCCTATTTTTAGGTTGCCCACACCTTGCTTGAGCCTGTGGGGCAAGTGGTTGCCCGGCCCCAGCCGTCAGGGCCTTGTGGCGGGACATCATAAGAAAACGTGCATTTCTGTAATATAAGGTATTACCTTTAAATATATAATCGTCCCTGGGGCAACCTTAAACGGCAGGGGCCGGGGCAAGCTGCCTATTTTTAGGTTGCCCACACCTTGCTTGACATTGTGGGGCAAGTGGTTGCCCGGCCCCAGCCGTCAGGGCCTTGTGGCGGGACATCATAAGGAAGAGTGCATTTCTGTAATATAATGTATTATTTTTAAATATATAATCGTCCCTGGGGCAACCTTAAACGGCAGGGGCCGGGGCAAGCTGCCTATTTTTAGGTTGCCCACACCTTGCTTGACCCTGTGGGGCAAGTGGTTGCCCGGCCCCAGCCGTCAGGGCCTTGTGGCGGGACATCATAAGGAAGAGTGCATTTCTGTAATATAAGGTATTATCTTTAAATATATAATCGTCCCTGGGGCAATCTTAAACGGCAGGGGCCGGGGCAAGCTGCCTATTTTTAGGTTGCCCACACCTTGCTTGACCCTGTGGGGCAAGTGGTTGCCCGGCCCCAGCCGTCAGGGCCTTGTGGCGGGACATCATAAGAAAACGTGCATTTCTGTAATATAAGGTATTACCTTTAAATATATAATCGTCCCTGGGGCAACCTTAAACGGCAGGGGCCGGGGCAAGCTGCCTATTTTTAGGTTGCCCACACCTTGCTGGACCCTGTGGGGCAAGTGGTTGCCCGGCCTTATCCGTCAGGGCCTTGTGGCGGGACATCATAAAGAAGAGTGCATTTCTGTAATATAAGGTATTATCTTTGAATATATATTCGTCCCTGGGGCAACCTTAAACGGCAGGGGCCGGGGCAAGCTGCCTATTTTTCGGTTGCCCACACCTTGCTGGATCCTGTGGGGCAAGTGGTTGCCCGGCCCCAACCGTCAGGGCCTTGTGGCGGGACATCATAAGAAAAAGCGCATTTTTGTAATTTAAGGTATTTTCTTTAAATATATAATCGTCCCTGGGGCAACCTTAAACGGCAGGGGCCGGGGCAAGCTGCCTATTTTTAGGTTGCCCACACCTTGCTGGACCCTGTGGGGCAAGTGGTTGCCCGGCCCCAGCCGTCAGGGCCTTGTGGTAGGACATCATATGAAAAAGTGCATTTCTGTATTATAAGGTAGGTATTAACTTTAAATATATAATCGTCCCTGGGGCAATCTTAAACGGCAGGGGCCGGGGCAAGCTGCCTATTTTTAGGTTGCCCACACCTTGCTTGACCCTGTGGGGCAAGTGGTTGCCCGGCCCCAGCCGTCAGGGCCTTGTGGCGGGACATCATAAGAAAAAGTGCATTTTTGTAATTTAAGGTATTTCCTTTAAATATATAATCGTCCCTGGGGCAATCTTAAACGGCAGGGGCCGGGGCAAGCTGCCTATTTTTAGGTTGCCCACACCTTGCTGGACCCTGTGGGGCAAGTGGTTTCCCGGCCCCAGCCGTCAGGGCCTTGTGGCTGGCCATCATAAAAAAACATGCATTTCTGTAATATAAGGTATTACCTTTAAATATATAATCGTCCCTGGGGCAATCTTAAACGGCAGGGGCCGGGGCAAGCTGCCTATTTTTAGGTTGCCCACACCTTTCTGGACCCTGTGGGGCAAGTGGTTGCCCGGCCCCAGCCGTTAGGGCCTTGTGGCAGGCCATCATAAGAAAACGTGCATTTCTGTAATATAAGGTATTACCTTTAAATATATAATCGTCCCTGGGGCAACCTTAAACGGCAGGGGCCGGGGCAAGCTGCCTATTTTTAGGTTGCCCACACCTTGCTTGACCCTCTCGGGCCTGTAAAGACCTTGAAAAACCTTTATTTTAGAATATACCGAATATGCCGAATATCGAATATGCTTCTAACTTCACAAGTTGAATATGCCGAATATCGAATATGCTTCTAACTTCACAAGTTGAATATCGAATATCGAATATGTGACCAACTTCACGCCGGTGTATAGCACATATAGCAGCGCAGCATCAATTCACGATCACGTATCAAAAACTGAAACATGCATGCTGCCATCTCTTGGTCGGTTTGTGATACGCGCAAGAAGTCCAAGTTATTTATTTGACATAAATATTATTCCAAGCTCTGATGCATTCATCAGTTACACTAAAATCTTGGGTGTAATTATAGGTAACGTTTTGGGTCATTTTTGTTTACTATAGAAATCATGGGAAATGTGGTTACTGCAATCATGCAGGGGCATGTGGGGAAAGTGCTATGACTACCCCCCCCCCCCCTCCCACAAGAGATCCCTTTTAAAGTATCGCATACACGTGTGTACTTTGATACCCCTGCCGAATTAATGTGCCATTTCCAAATTTGACTCTCCTTCTTAGCCTTCATCCTCTTCTTTCTTCATGTTCTTCTTCTTCTTCTTCTTTCTCGGGCTCTTCTTCTAGTTTCTTCTTCTTCTTCTTCTTCTTCTTCTTCTTCTTCTTCTTCTTCTTCTTCTTCTTCTTCTTCTTCTTCCTTTTCTTTTTTATTTTTCCTCTTCTTCTTATCATTCTTCTGACTCTTCTTATTTCTCCTCTTCTTCTTCTTCCTTTCCTTCCTTCCTTCTTTCCTTTTCTTCTTTTTCTTCTTTTTCTTCTTCATCTTCCTCTTCTTCATGCATCTCCTCCTCTTCTTCTCTTTCATTCTCTTCTTCTTCTTCTTCTTCTTCTTCTTCTTCTTCTTCTTCTTGACGTTGATTCTCGGAGGGCTGCAGCCCCAGAACACCCCGCTTCACCAGAAGCGTGTGCTCAATCCGTCGTTTTGGTTTTGTTTGGTTTTTTGTTATATTTTTTTTTTTTCTTTGTACATGAGCTTCTTCATACGTTTTTGCTTAGGCTTATATAGCCATTTGACCGCAATTACAGACAATATAGGTCTATAACGTGCATAGAGAAATATACTCTGATAATTATAGTCTTTAGTTGTTTATAGGCATATAGGTATACGCTGAGGCGGATGCTGCAGCCCCCCCCCCCCCCCCCTCTCCCAATGCATGCACAGAGTCCTACCCAGAAGGAAACCTTCTCGCGTATTTGAATACTCCCGAACGTTTTGGTATTAACTTTGCCATTCATGAAAAGAACGCTTCGTCACCGATGATGAGGTCTTCGGGAAACCTTGGGCCACGATCCAGCAGCCATTGAGAGCAGCATCGGAGTCGCCTGAGCCTGTCTGCTTCCAGCAATTGGTGCCGGATGCGCATCTTGCACGGGTACCACTGAACGTGCTGTCGGATGATCCTGTGGAAGGAAGACTTCGGCAGTCCAAGTCCGTTTCTCCTCGTCGAGACATTAGGATTTGCGTCTGTTTCCTGCTGAATGTTGTCCTCCGTTCGGACTGACCTCGGTCTCCCAGTCCTTGCCCAGATCGACCCTTCTTCATGTTCAAACACGTGCCTTCATTCTGTTATTTCCGGACGTTCTTCCGGATAAGTGGCGGATTTAGGGAGGGGGGCAATCCCGGCCCGTGCCCCCCCCCCCATTTTTGAAAGAAAACGATGCATTGTGCCCCCCCCCCCTTTAGAACGGAACATTTTTTTTTTTTTTTTTCTTGTCAGAGAATTATGAAGGGAAACTGGAGCCCATAACAACCCCCCCCCCCCACTGAGCGACTTTTGGAGGGCTGGCGAGACCCCCCCCCCCCCCACCCCCCTCCCAATATACCGATCTTCCTCCAAGCAATTTCCCAAAGGTGACAATCCGGCATTTGTGTGCCCCCCCCCCCCTTATACAAAATCCATTCGCTTCCATTCGGTGACGAGAAAAAAAAAACTTCTTTGCTCTGTTTTAAGCTGCATGGTCAAGCAGGCGAGTAAAAAAAAACTATGTTTAAATGTGTATTCACTCTCACTGAGAGATTTGGTGAAGGAAACATAACAAAGAACATAAAAGAAATGCTAATGAACCATCCCTTTCTTGGGCAAGGTCACAGTGCTGTCATCCTTACAAATCTTGACCACTTATTCTGCGCAACTTGATTTTGACATTTTAATTTTAAAGTCTTCTTGCTCAGCATGGGTGACCCTTTCGTATCGTATATATATTTAGGCGTCAAAAGAAATAAAAAATAAACTGAACTTTATAATGATGCATGTAATAGTCATGAATTGTTTCGTTCCACCGGAAAATATCTGACCGTCCTGGTCTCCTTTTTTCTGGGACGCACTGTATATATAATGTTTCAAAATTTTTGCTCATTGCCTTCTCTCACTCGTAAAAGAAAGGGGAAACAAGTTTATTTTCTGGCAAAAGACGTCAATCCCCCCCCCCCCACCCCCACCCCCCTCGCTAAAATGAATCCGACAGGTTTCTCATTGCAGAGTCGGGAGAAACGCAATTTCAATCGGAGGTTATACGCTACATAAATCAATCGGGTATCAACCTCTCACCTGCCCCCACCCTCATTCGACACCCCTCTTCTACATCATAGCCCCCATGTTCAGTCTTTGCTTTTGATATAAAACGCCCATAGAATCAAAAGAAAATGACAATAGTTATAACGAAAAGGGAGTATTAGAAAAGTACAGTTAACAAGCATATATAATTATAGGTGACTAAATTGGGCTGGCATTCCAGGAGAAAAATTAGACCAGGGGCAAATCCAGGAATGTGCAGAGGGGCACAAAAGTCAGAAAATACCTGACAAAATTATTTTTTTGAAATTGCCCTCCCCTAAATCCACCACTGCAATAGATCTCAGTCATTATATACGGAGCATTTCAGTGTAAAAGGCAGTCTCGTTGTCTGTTCTAAGTTTAGGCCTATCATCTGAATTGTTTCATTAATTCCCACAGTCAGGAGATATACTTGCTGCAATTATAGATCGAATATTCGAATCGCAGGAAAACAAACACAAAGATCCCGACCTGTATAATTATGGGGGTCGTAGTTGTTTTTTTTTTTAAACTATGTTATTATTCACTTATGATTATGATAAAGAAACAATTAGGTGAACAATAACACGCTTAAAACGGCAGTTATATGACCACATTCGCACAGGTCGTGATCTGTTTTTTGTTTTGTTTTGTTTTGTTTTGTTTTGTTTTGTTTTGTTTTGTTTTTTGTTTTTTTCTTTGTTCCCGACATTCCATTATTCGAGCTATTTGCCGCAAATATCTTCTCGTTCACTGATGTATTAAGTTCATTATTCATTCATGCATGGTTCATTGCGTTACACAATTATGATTAGTACTTTGAAAGAAAAATGATACCGGAACAATAACAAACTTGACAACAATATATAGAGCCCTGGATAATTTTTCCTGTTTTATTTCCCTGTTCAAAGATCACATCGTGCGTGGATGTAAAGTAAACAACATAGGTCGGAAGTTGAGTATAAATTTTTTGTTGTCGTTGTTGTTGTTGTTTCTTTTCTTCTTTTTTTTTTTGGGGGGGGGGGGGTAAGAAGGGGGATTATATTCAATATCTGGTTTCGCGAAACGACGAACGCGCATATAGTGTATAGGCTTGAGATAATCGGTTCGCAAAACCCGGGCGCAAAACCAGCGACGATTGACCCTTACTATATACTGGGCTAATTCAAGCTCCTCTCTGACTGGGGGGGGGGGGGGGGGGGGCTCTGATTGCCGGACCTCGAGAATCGCATAAAGATCACAAATCCATTGCTATTTCTATGTAAATCTATATTTTTTTTAATAATTAATATTATAATGCTAATTATATGCATAAATATTTCGATTGATGATCAAGTAAAGAAAGGGCTTGGAGATAATGTTATTGCAAGAAGTTCTCTCTTAACCTTAAAAACATTATGACAAATAAGAAAATTTTTAAAAAGTGATTTCAATTCTTATGTATTCTATGTTTTACGAATTTCTTATGTATTTCCTTGTTTATCAGCTTGAAGTTTTTAATTGTTTTTTAAGTCTGCTGTTTCAGAGTGTTATATGAACCAGTATTCAGTTAGAATAAATGATAATTATAGCTTAAAGAAGAAATTATAGTTGATAAAGGAGGAACATGATGAAATGCATGCAGTTTCCCATTCATTTTGTAAACAAAACTCAGAAATTCTCTGTTTTCGGGCTGACATGAGGTCATAAAAGTTCACGTGACTCGATAACGGTATGAACGTTTTTTGTAAACTTGGGGTCAAAAGATGCACAAGTTTTTCAGCGCAAGACTTGAAAGAAAAAAGTCAGAAAGTTGCGTGGCGTGAATTGCAGCGGTTTAAATTGCGCGGTGAAATTTGTCTGGAGGGGGGCCTCCCAGCCCCCCCCCCCCCCAGTACAGTAAGGGTTAATGGAGGACCATGTCCTTAATGTCAAGAATTTTTGCCAGAAAGCAATAGCCTCTGTGATAATTCTAAGGTTACAAATGTCGGGCTGGTTGTTTATTTTTACATCTTTTATTATCATTTTTTTTTCATTTTAATCGGAATATTTTTATGCATTATGATCACGATTTTGTGCAATTTAGTACTATTAAATCTGATTGAAGCAAGGAATTGTAAATGCTCTTATGTACCCTAAACCGATGACTGAAAATAAAATGAGATAATTTTATCAAATTCTTCAGTGTGAAATGACTAAATCCAGACGGTAGGCATAATGTCGCCCCAGTCCCAAGTTAACGCAATTGAGAGAGAAAAGAGAAATCAGCAGTGCCTGACACAAGCTTGCATTTGAATTCGTCAAAATAACATATGTCAAATCTTTGTCTTTTTCGAATATTTGATCAAATGAGATTTTACTGCTTCAGACTCGAAACAGCACGAGAGAAAGGGAGAGTCCCTAACTCACTAAGAAAAAGGGAAAGAGGGTTTTTCCCCTACCCGACTGCGCACTGCACGCTAGTGACGTCACGATTCGCCGCCACGTCAACATGTGACCTGGCGCTGAACTTCTTGCATGGAGTGTGTTGATAGTCTATAAATACAGATATGTTAAAGTAATTTCAAAACATTAAAAACCGTGTTACGTAATTAAATGAAGACTAAATGAAGATGAAATGATGAATTTAACTCTTTATAGATACAGTTGCTACATATTACGATAATTCTTTTAAATGTAATACTAAATAAGAAATTTGCTGAAATTACGTCATATAATTTGACTATGTTAGGACAAAGACTAGTTTAGCGTCGCGTTGGTTTTATGCCAATCCACAATACTGACACGTACACACACACGCCATAACAATACTATCGTGCGTGTGTGTGCCATGCATGCGCAAGGTGTACATTGTGTGTATTGTGTGTGTGTGTGTATAATCAATCAATGAGGGACGAAGGGCTAGCTAGCGGAGGGCCAGGGACCGTGTACAGTGCAGTGAATACAACATGTCGGCGAGCCCAATCGCTAACGTTGTACATTGCGGGGGTTCCCCTAATACCATTCCCGCGTACTCGGCGACTCGGCTAATTTTTTGCTTTACACGATTCCATGTAACGCGTTCGGGATCTATTACAAACCTGTGATTGGAAACTCTTTTGGAATCCTGACATCATTCAAGAGATAGGGGAATTACAGGGGATGTTAGATGCTGTTCATCAATTATTTAAAGCTGTAAAAAGGTAGGACTGTGTTGCATTTTTCTTTCAAGGATTTAAATGTACCTTGCTGCCCAGTAGAAGAAAAGCGAGCGTGGCAATATTGCTCGCACTGCATTGCACTGTTGCAGAAAGCTACAATATATTGACCCCACGCAGCATTGTAAAGCAGCTGGCCATAAACTTACATGCTTTCTAACGTCACAGCATTCGTGCACAAATAACATACTTTCGCATCAGGACTCGAGTCTAGAGTACATTTAGATCTAGATGGATACACTTGTTTTTAATATTGTAAATTCAAATTATCCATCTAACAGTAATTTATGTCTACTCTAGTCTTACTCTAACTCTAATCTAAGCACTGCATGATGTTCAGTTATTAAATTCGCATTACGTCATGACATTAGAATTAGAGCAATTTGAGAACATGCAGAAGTGTTCATTTGATATTGAGTTGTGCTTACTTAAAGCTGCAGCGTACAAGGTTAGACCATGGACCCTAGTCCATGGTTAGACCAAACCTAAACAGTTAAACATGTTAAAAGAGGAAAGCTGCATGATTTTAATTCCAGAATACATGTGCATGTAGACTCTCCAATTAGATATACAAAAAATTCATGATTGAGCCTGAGGATTCGATAAGAATGTGTTTATAGGTCTACTTTTCTTTTTTGATAATGATTAAAAAAAAATAAAAAAAACATTCACTGGCAAGTTGTGCCTACGTAGCCTCGTTGTCCAAGAAATTCGTCGGATCTTTTGATCTCGGATCTCGAGAACTAAAAAAGCAAAAAAACGGCGAGGTCGATGTGGAAATGCGAGATTGCGCGAAACCAGTTTCCTCGGAAAAGATCTTTCTCTGAATTTTGTTATTATTTCCTTTCGATTTTCAAGATATTGAGGTACATCCCAAAGGGAGTCGCCTGTCTGCACCCGAGAGACATACATGTAGGAAACTGGTTTCCGAGAAACCTTACAAAACACAAGTCGAGTAGGTTTGTCAAGACGGTGCCGACAGGATTCGGTAACCTGGCATGATACTAACTATAAAAAAAAGAAAAGAAAAGAGATCTACCCTCCAAAAAGAAAAAGAAGTCAATTGTATTATTTTATATGATTAAAGTCTGTTTTTAAAAAAAACGGAAAAATTGTTGGTGATAATAGTCAAAATTGACTGATGGCCATTAACACTAATCAACAACAACAACGATATTATGGGGGTTCTTTAGACACGTCTTTCATATTTTCTGCACACTCATCTTTGCTGCTTTGTAATCACTGTGTACATGTATGTAACAGAACCTTACAATAATCTATCTTTGCAATAAATACTTACCGGTACATTTATTTTGACTTTTGATAATTTTATACATTGCAGAAATGCGCCTGTGGCTGTGAGTGTGACCCCCTAAACGAAAAACAGTATTCTTGCTGATTGAGGGTCGTTTCCGTCCCAAAAGTAGTAAATAAAAAATGAAAATAAATAAGGTACAAAAAACTGTTGAAGTACAGTAATCATCTCTATTGTTTGACTTAATTTACCATTTCCTCCAAATGAGAAAATACTTTTGAAAGGAGAATGAAACCCTTGGGAAAATCAATTTTAATGAAAAGAGAGGATAGAGATAAGCAATTTAAAAAAAGTTTCATCAAAATCGGATACGAAATGAGAAAGTTACTAACATACAGTATTGAGAGTTGTACTACTAAACCTGCCATTTTGAAGCAATATTGCCAATTTGAGGATCGCCATAGAAAGTAAATTGAGACTTTTCATTTCCCCAGGGTTTCATACTCCTTTAAAGACTGAGCGCGGGTACGATTCATATTCTGCGTTGTACATGTATATGTACATGTATGTCTGATCTACATGTATCTGGCCTTAAATTTAGTGATCAGACCTCATCATTTCAGTAATATTGAATTCACTTCAATGGATTGAGGGACAGAAAAAAAACCACCGTGACAAAAGAGAGCTTGAATAGACTTGCTCAGCAACACTTGCATTTATAGTTTGGATTTTTGTTTGCTCATGCTTGATACGGGTAGATTCAGGATTTAAAATAAAGAGGGAGGGACAAAATGCCAAGGGGGGGGGGGGACGGGCCGCCTGTGCCCTACCACTAAGCCGCCACTGCTTTAGGCTACTCGTACGATATGTATGCAAGCGGAACGAAATATTTGATTTTTGAGCCAAAACTGGCGACAATTTTCAACAGCATTATAAAGATTTGTCCACTGGCCAATATGATGGGTGGAAAAAGGAATAACCACATGACTTTATTTGGAAATGTATTAGAGCATTTTGGATGTCCTCTTTTTTTCTTTGAAGCAAACGCAAACACCCGTAGCCACTGACTTTCACCCGAATTACACGGGTGAAGAAATCAAGGTCATGCACCCATTGTTGCGACCCATGAGAGAACCAGACCAACTAAAAATAGGATGAAGGTCTTCGATCCAGGTAGTGTGAAACCGCTCCACCCCCCCCCCCCCCCCGGTTTGCAATCCCACTGAAAAATAATAAAAATAATGCAACTTGTGATCGGTCTACAGCTGCCCAGCTACAATTACTCTCTCCCTCTTTGGGGGTATCCCCCCCCCCCGTTTATTTATTTCTGGATACGCCCCTGTTATGAGAAAGAAATTACGAAATTGTCTCAATGTTGACTGATAGGCTACTATGTATTTGTTTTCTCCCTGGGAAAGGAAAACTTCAGGAAATCAAATAGAATAGCACCGTCACGTGTGGCTATAGGCAAAGTCAACATCAGCCCGTGAAATTCTAAAGGGTTGGGCTAAAAATATTCTTAAAAAGACCTCCCTAGCTATTTGCTCCGCGTTTTATGTTCTTTTAGTTTTCCCTGCCGGTCTGAAGTTCGATGAGTCCTCGATGCATGACATTAAATAATACATGTACTTGCTTGTCGTGTGTGATTGTGTATACATGTACATGTATATTAAAAATGCATTGATATGGAGGGGGCGTGGATTCGTAGCCAAGGTTTCTGAATCTTCACAACGGTTTGACATTTTCCTTCTTCTTGCCCAGTAAAGAACTGCATTGCGATGGTAGTACAAAATGAACAGAGATGAGGAATGCAATGATATAGTAATAACCAAATTCTCTAATAACAGTGGGGGGGGGGGGGGGGACAAACATGTAGACGTACGGGCACACTATCGCCAGACGCGGGGGAGAGGGGTGCTTACGTCTCTTGACCAAATGTCGAAAATTTCGACATTATTTTTGTAATATGGTGAAAAACTGAAAATGAAATTTTGTCATCATGTCATCAAAATCTACTGGACAAGATTTGATAAGACAGAAATCGAACACCTCACTGGCACTGCGCATGCCCAACTATATATGTGGTGACGTTTCCACGAATTATTTGTGAGCTCTCGGTTACCCAAACATCGTTAATTTTAATTTCGCATTATCGGGGGGGGGGGGGGGGGAGGGCGAAGGGCGACGGCCGACAGCCCCCTATACCGCGTACACCTAAGACAGAAACTCGGTGGAGACTCGTATGGGCTTGCCTGCGATTAGAATATATATATTATTATTAGATAAAATTCCTCGATAAAAAGTTAAAGATTCAAGCCCGTAGAAACGATTTCATTTGACGTCGTTTACATGTAGATACATCAACATGTACATACGATGTGATGCAAGTGGTGAAATTGATGTCATGTACTGGCTCCAATGAAGTGTAGCTGAACGTAGAGTCCTAGACCGAATATTCAGTCTCTTACGCTTTTTCTCACTGATCGCCTCCTATTACATTGTCGAATAGCATTTGTATCATTTGTTAAGATCAGAAGAAATTTGCAGTCATTGCCAGAATGGCAGAAAGTCGTAGGCAAGTTTTTGATACCCATGACCTTGTCTACTGTAGCGAAAGTACTCCCTCTAGAATAGGCGTGATGTCGAGACCCGATGCACTGGCATTTCGGGAAAATTTGTGCTTGTGCAACGTAGACTGGTCCTGACGTCTTCACCCTGCCCATGAAAAGAAGATTTTTTTAAAATATAACGATTTCAAACTTTCAACACTCTGGCTTGGTGTGTAAAAGTGTACATGTACCGATCACCCGGAAAAAAAAGGAAAAAAAATGTGTTTAGCTAGAATGTATAAAATCAACCTCAAAACACTTTACCTGGCCTTCTACGGGTTAACGGTTTAAGTGGTATGAAGAAAATGTAGGAAAACATAAAACCACCTCGCGCTCGGAACTCAGCTCCAAGCTCGGTTCCGCACGGGCCTTTATTTTATGCGAACGCGTACTGGTCAGTGGTCACTGATGATCTCGGCTGAAAATTTTGGAACTGGTGCCGTGCGCGTAGCTGGTGCGTCGACTAGTCTCCACACAAGTCGCCGTATTGTTTATTGGGAGTGTATTTCAACTTGCAATATCTCTTTATAGAAGCAACATTTGAAGGTCATACTCTGTATTTTGAATATAGTACATGTATATCGACATGAAACAATACAGAACAAGATATTTTGGGGTGATTGGTATACTTTAAGCATTGCGTGATCTGTGTCACTTTGCTAATAATAAAGTCATCTTTTCATTTCGTTTCAAAATGTGTCTGCATTTGATAATGATATACTAAGTAATACATGTAGGCTACGTAAATGTACGTATAGTCCCGAGAATAGGTACCTACATGTATGTATTGTATACCTTCAACTTCAAGTATGTTGTATGCATGGTCTGCCTGCTTTCTTAGCAGTCATATGAGGGGAAAACACGTTGTCAACTTATCATCATGAATAATGCTTTACGCAGCTGATTTTGATCCTCTTGATAGATTTAGAACAGTCATTCCCCATTCCTCTGATGGTAGGGGAATCCCCCTTTCTCGAAATCGTACAAAATATTACTGCAGGTGTAGTACACCCTTTATTCGGTATAAACTCTCTTAATTTATTCATGCATGTAAGCCAACGTGTGCATGTCATGTGAGTCCATGCATAGACCGGCATTCTAGTGCACATACATAACTATGATAATCTGGGCATTAGGAATCAAGTCCTTGCCAACCTACTCACATATAAAAGGCATCCAGGTTGATTTCATGTACATGGCTATGCAGGGGATGAAAACCAGACAATTCAATATCCACGAACGATAAAACATACAAAAACATGAAAATACAGCTGCCAAATAATAGTCTGCGAGGGCAGACTTTATACATATACTGTACATGTATGTATACTTGTTCTTTGCAAGTTGCAACACAATAATTAATATCGGAAAAAACAAGTAATGTATTTAGCCATGATTACCCGTTCTGCAGTTGTTATTGAACTCCAATAATGTGAGTAGTCAAAGGCTGTAATGAAACTCTTTTGGGGGGACGTAATTGTAATTTGAATAAAGGAGACTGTTTCCGCAGACTACTCGTAGTGACGTAGCTTAGGGACTTGCCCGTTCAAGTGTATTGTAATACTTGTGTCGCAGTGCAGTCACGGTAACAATAACATTCAAGTATGGATGGATGGATAGCTGCATATAATGCTTGTTTATTCAGGAATCAACATTTTAGCAGAATGTATGCTTTATAGATTTAAGGGGGAATCCTGCCTTGATAGCAAGTTGCTTGTGGAGAAAGCAGAAAACCTTAAAGAAACAGATTGATGAAAGTTTGAACTTCATAACAAACAAAGTCATGTAATCACGCTTATGCATATAGTCGGGTGATTCTCTCTCCCCCCCCCCCCCCCCTCTCTCTCTCTCTCTCTATCTTTGTTATTGTTGCTCCAGCACACAAAATGACTAAGATACATGTATGGTGTTCCAGAATTCCAGAGCAGATCAGGATTTCTTTTAAAATAATGTTGGGGGACGATGGACATAACACTCAAGACAGACATGTATGGCCCTGATTCCCCATTTCGACCCGCATCAATTTTTGTTGTTTTTGTTGATATTTTTGTTCTGAAATGGAAATAAATTAGAATCTGAGGACATCCGAACAATGAGGAAACAGAAATCAATTTCACCTTGCCGTTCTGCACCTCTGAAGCGCATCTGCAAATGATATTGAATGAAGCAGACCTTGTGTCGAATTTGATCCAACAGAATTTTTGTGTAAAGGAAAAATACATCAAATAACATGATACCCCTTTCTTATTTCTGGAGAAAAAAAATCCGGATGAGAAACTAGGAATCAATTTTTGCCTAAGTGTCAAATTAGAGTCTGTGCTTGCGGACTAACAGCAAGGTGCGTCACACCCATGCAAGTCACACCATCCATTCTATTTCTACTCCAGACCGACCGATTCTTTGCCATTTGGTGTAATGCATCTTTTGTTGTTGTTGTTGTTGTTGTTGTTGTTGTTGTTGTTGTTGTTGTTCGGTGTATTGTCGGTCTGTTGTTGGTTTCATCAAGGAGTTATACCCCTTGGTTTCATCGGTGTAAGTGGGCACAATCACAGAAGGTACCTCAATTAATGCCTGAACAGCGAACAATACATGCATACATATACATTTCAGTCGCTTGGCTTTCCGCCCCCGGATTTCTCTCTTCTCTTTCATCTATATTTCCCGCTATTGAAAGCGTTTTATTATTCTCCAGAAAGACGTGTCTCTCTTTTGTCAGAGGACCGTCAAACGAGATGTGATAGTAATTTCCTGGCTATAACGTTTGCAAGGTTAAACAAAATTATGCGAATGTACATTAAATCTGCGTTACATGCGTTACAACACCGGAAATGTACAGTGTGGTATCCCAATTTTCTGTGTACGGTGACATGCAAACTCCGTGACTCCGTGACGTATCTTGCGAGCTCCTCTCCCATTTGCTCCTTAAACAAAAATTCATAAATTGTCCTCTCTTTTTTTTTCTTCTTCTTCTTTTTTTTTTTTCTTTCTTTTCTTTTTATTTCTTTTTTTTTCTTTTGATGAGGGAATAGATTTGTATCATACAGGTTTTGTGTAAAGCATACGTGAAATGATTATATCAGGGAAGTTACCATGTACATTTCCCTGATAAGGTGCATGTTTGATCAAATATTTTCTTTAGAGAAAACGGAAATTCATGATTTTTTTTCCAGTACAGGGTAAATGGGAGAGGAGCTCGCAGGATACGTCACGGAGTTGCCAATTGATTGATTACAACTTTTAATATTCATAACTTTCTTACATGTATTTGTTATCAGATTTTGCTCAAACTGTCATTATCTGTTTCTCTATAGTATTTCTTCTTTTAAAACCAAGTTGATTTCAGGGTGGACTTTCCCTTTAATTTGAAAATCCTTGAGATAACTCTGTCTACAGTTTCATGATGTATTAAAATACCAAGGCATGATGATGTGTGCAATGCGGTTATGCCCATACACTCCAGTGTCAAATATTGCGAAATATGATTTATGAATATTGCGCAATTTTAAATTTGGGAAACCAACTAGAAAGATGTCAGTCGCTTGTTGAAATTCCTTTTCCTATTTCACTTTTCTTTTTTGGTACATTTCCAGGAAACGTAAATGATCTGCAGCAATCCAGTGTCGCATTTGTTAACCAACTTTCACTGTATTTCTTATCGAATCTTGTAACAGTGTGTATAGAAATGAAACAGTGTTGATGCAAGCATGCATTGAAGACAATAAATATAGTTCTGGGCTTTCCTAATTATCCTCTTCATTAACGTTATTTCATGTAACATATTGGATCAAAAGATAGAGAACAGTGAAATAACCGCATAGAAATTGTAGACAACAATGCATGGTCGGAATTGCGAAAGAGGCGGTATCAAAATTTAACGCGTTCGCCCATACTGTAGCAAGCAAGGCGCTTCTGCGCATGAGCGGAATATAACCTCGGCCTAAAGGTGATTACCCGTTTATAGTCTTGTAATCGAGACCCTTGTCGAAAACTCTGAATCATAGTAATAAAGTAAATTTAACCCAGTCTGGAGTGTGAAGTCTAACTTCTGTAAGGGTGGGGGGGGGGGGGGGTAAGGATTAAAGCTATTGTTATTATTAGTATTTACTGAATTGAAGATACCTTTTTCCTGGAGAAAGGGGGGGGGGGGTTTCACATTCCCTGCCTTGGCCTGAACACAGTCCGGTTTTAACTTTTGATTGTGCATGTGATGGCAAAACTGAATGTTAACGACAATAATGTGAGCGTGCTCTTTAGCACTGTTGTACGTGACATACTATGACGAAAAGTTAGAAAAAGGACAACTTGCCAGTTGCCATGAAGCAAATTATTTTCAAATTTCTTGCCAATTTAATGATTGTGATTATTTCCCTTCTAAAGATGGCGTCAACGGCATGTTGGTAATAAAAAAAAAAGAAATAAAATTGTAGATTTTTTTTTGCTTATTTATAGCCAGAAAACTAGTTGCGGATTATTTTATTGATGGTTTAGGACGAAATTTCGTGTTTTTGTTCGCTGAAACATCACGTGTCTTTCTGTCTTACCGCCCGGCCCTATAAATCATCCGCTAACATTCGTGCATGCATGGAGCATTCATTATTAATGAGTTTTAATAATGACGTCAACAAAACCCCCGATCTGATATCGATAGCTGGGGAAAAACCGCTGAATCATTAATCTTATAGTCTCTCTTACCAGATGTTTCTTACTCGCACATCCGTTCAGTGCAATGCGTATGAAGTGTACACATCACCTGAAATAAAATGCGATACCTTACACATGTACATTTCCCTGTTATTTGTTAGCCTGATTAGATGGAACCATGGTGTGCGCATGCGTGCAGTATGTTATTAATCTACGTATCATATATCTGTAAAGAAAATACATCGTTAGCAAATGGTTTTGAATTTCTCAACCAAGATATTGACGGATCTTTCCTTACATGTAGATAATTACTGGCATGCCGTCATAACCCAGCGGAAATGTGATTTTACGTATCGTGTTACCTGTACGCATACGCTGAATATTAAAAGGGGTTTGTCATGATGAAATTATCATGTATCATCTTCATCGCCCTTTTCACAATAACATTTACAAATTGCAAAAGTAATAAAGATACCCACACGCCCAGACCAACTTAGGGGGGGGGGGGAGGGGGAGGGGGGTCTGTGCTTACCCCTTAGAAAAAAAATAACTCCATGGCATGTAGTCGCCATACATTACGCGACGAAGATATCAATAACTTTTGCAGTTTTCAAATACAGTCAAACCTGCTTTAGCGACCACCTGTATAGAAAGACCACCTGTCTATAAAGACCATGATATTTGTTTCCCTTGAAAAGTGTTTCTCATTGACACATGTATTAAAGGAACCTGTACATAAAGACCTCCTGCTCATAAAGACCACTTTTGTTGTCTCCCTTGAGTTGTCTTTATAGACAGGTTTCACTGTATTTGCCCTAAACCTAACCTTTCTGACAACTGTGCCAGTGGATCCGCCTTTATATTATTTAATCCCTTTTATTTCGCTTACTTGGTCTACATCTCTGTCTAAAATTCCATACATGCAGTATTATTATTCATGATAAATTATTACTACATGTATATTTATTTCTAAAAGGCTGACATCCATTTTCAGTGCTTAATATTAGTATGTGACACCCCTTTTTATTTTATGAATTGGGAAGAAAAGTGTCATGACACGAGCTTGGAGCGTGCATGGAGGAAGAGAGGAAAACTGAAGAAAAAAAAAATGAGTCAAGACAGGTTTAAAAGGAGAGAAAGAGCGAGAGAGGGAGAGAGAGGGAGAGAACCGTCTTTGCGAAAAATCATGGGAAGTATATTTGGTTTTCCTGATTGCGACCCTTACTATATTCATTTTATGGCTTCTTTCAATCCAGACTAACATTAGTTTTCTTGTTTGGTCTTTCAACAGGTCTCTCGACGCTGGTCTTATTTCTGGAGTTGACACACTGCCTCAAATAATGTAAACACCTGCCAGGCGTTCAAGTGTATCGTTAATATCATTGGGGAATTCCCGCTTTGAACGCAGAGAACATTTTCAGCGTCTTTTTGCACAGTGTATACATTGTCAACAGGACAACGTGCTAGCATAATTTAACATGGTGTGTGCGTTTTCACTACAGGGATATCCGCTTGAATTCGAATATGGAATGTAATGCACTTTAATGGATATACATGTATGAGGAAGTCTGCGCATGTGATTGCAACAATGAGTTTGGAAAAGGGGGATATTTCGGAGGTTGATGGCTCTGCCCCTCTTGATCTCAGAGTGAAGAAAGAAGTAAAGGCAGAACCAACGACACCAGTCCCGGAGAATGTTCCCCTCAATCTCTCGAAGCCGGTGTTGCCGAACCCTGCGCCTCCAGCCCCTCCAGCACCGCCTCCCCCAGCACCGCCTCCTGCGAAGGTTCTGAAGAGAGAATCGGAGGGTTCGGAGGTTAGGATCAAGCCGGGTGGTCCAGGCGTACGAGCTCCAGCCCCTCCTCCGCTAGTGAAGCCTACGACGGTTGCAGGAAATGTGAGCAAAACGATGCTTGTGAGACCCCCTTCCATGCCTGGAGGCCTGGGGCATCACCAGATTGCTATGGTGTCTCTCCCAGACACGGTGGTTACTGGACACGGTGCTGCAAACTCGGCGAAGAAGCAGTCCCCGTATCATGTCCCGCGCCACGTTATGGTTCCTCCTCATACAATTGCCTTGGAAACCGTAGTAGGAAGTCCCAAAATGCCAGTGGCTACCGAGAGTAATCATACATCAGTCGGGACAACCTCTCCAGTCAAGTATGCAGGACCACCTAAATCAGTTCAAGTATCGCACGGAGGACCTCCGTCTCTCTCACCATCTAAAGCGCCAAGACCAGTGGTTGCTACACCAGCAAACGCCCCTGCAGCGGAGCATTACGTGAAGGCGCCCAGTCCTCGTTCTCATCCGAAGAAAAAGACTTCACCGGTTCCGAGGGAAAGCCCGGTGCCAAGAAAAAGTCCTGTGCACATGGTTCCTGCAACGTCCGAGTCCAGCGCTGCCAAAGTGTCTCCAATCCCGAAAGTGAGACCACCTATACAGGACAACCAAGCGCAGATGCCGCATGGAATGCAGCCTGGAATATCTACAAGCATGGACAGATTAGTAGCCCACGGACTACCACAACGTCCACTTAGCTCGCCTGGATTGTATCCAGGGAATTCGCTGAAACACCCTGCTGGTCACCCGTCTCCTGGCGGACCGCTTCCCCAAGATATGCCGTCTCACCCGCGGCCACGCTTACCGCATCTGAAGAAATCATCAGGCTCACCACCACCATCGTCACCATCGTCTCAGGGTCAGGAGTTTACCACCGCTCCTCGTCACCGGGCCGGCTTACCGCAGCAGCTACCGCGGCAAGCACCGCCTCAGCATGCATCTCCGCAGCAAGTACCGCAGCGCCTACCGGTTGGAACTGTCCCTCACGCCGTCCACGCACCAACAGTGGAAGCACTACCAGTGGAAGCACTGCTTAGGCTTCGTCACCCCGTCACGGCAGTGTCACAAACAGATGGTAGGTCCATTGACTCTATATGTAATGTGTCAAGTTATTCATAGGACCCACAACATTTGCGCTACGGTATTGTATCAGTTCCCAGTTCCTGTGATTTGATTGAAAATTACACAGACCATAGTCTATCAAATATTTAACTACATGTAAATAAATCAGTTTAAAAGTCTTTTGCTGTAAAATTTATAAATAGGGTAATACTGGAAGTTGGAAACACCATGTCTCCACCTGCGAACATAGAATTTTTAAAGAACTCTTGTAATACAAGGAAAATGGCTGTTAGCTTTGAAATAATTCAAAAGATCCATGCAATTTTAGTGCACTTATCGCACTGAATTCGAAGATTCAATAACTTAAGCTTAATTTTTATGTCGATTTGATTTAAATGAAATACCTGTGGACTAAATCTTATGATTGGATGTTCTTGACTAAAGGTTTATCGCTTTATCCTCCACGTGCCACCCGCCCACCCGGTATCCTACCAGGACCGCATGGACCACCACCTGCACTCTCCCAAACCCCTCATCACCCCTCCCAACCACGCCCCTCTCCGCCCCGCCCCTCTCCGCCCCGCCCTTCTCCTCCACGCCCCACTGCCCCTCCCCACACCGCTACGCAGGTGTCATCCCACTCCCCATCCTCCTCCTCCTCTACCTCCTCCTCCTCCTCCTCCTCCTCCTCCTCCTCCTCCCAACAACCACCGCACCCAGTAGCCCCACCCCTTCGTGAGATGCACCACTCGGAGAGGATGCGGCTCCCGGGAGCAGCGGGCCAGGGGTACATCCCACCCCCTCCTGCCAGCAGCGAGTTCTACCCAATGAGACCAAGAGTGCCTCAACCCGCCTCTACCACCGGGCCTGCCCGCCCCCCTGGGGTGCCACCCCTGGTGCAGACGCCTGGCCCCATGAAGGCTCCTGGCCAAAGTAAGTCTTATTTCATCACTACCATTTCAACATCCATTCATTCGCTTTCTGCGTTCGAGATATACATGTAATCGCAGTTTAACATGAAATTACATATAAATGGTGTATTATTATTAATAAACACTGTGGTATATTGGTGAAGACGCTCATTCCAGAGGTCCTGAGTTCGATCCTGGGTTAGATCCTGGCTAGGTGCTTACACCCTTGGACAATGTGTTTGGCCCACATATGTCCCTCTGACAATGCGATGGTAATAATAATTGCCATGTTCCCAGGAAGGGCACTGTTAATACTGATAAGTCTCCCCTGAATAATAAGACCAAATTAATGATTTTTTTTTTTGGTGAAATATTATTATTTATCATTTGACATTGATAATCATTTTCGAACATGAAATTAATTTCTTTTAAATGAAGCACACAGCACACAAATTCGGTAAACAATAAACACCCGAAGTTAAACCCCACGCTAGCGTAACAAAGGGGCGCACGGAGGGCACGTCATGAATTTCGAAAGAAAGGGGGGGGGGGGGAGTGGGGGAAAAAAACTTACTCATTACTTATGATTACACTATATAAATCACAAATGTTTGTTCCAGTCGCATCTGCTGTTGTATAGCTCTAAGGTCATTACGTCATCGATAAAGTCTTTAAATAATATAAATCCCTTAACAAAGACATACCGGAACATCACGTTCCGTTTTTGTGGTTACGACCCGAATGTAAACTAGACTTTGTATTGTTTTTTCTTATCTTACATGTAAGGCGCCACACGTATCTGCAAATTTTTTATATTATGAACGGCAAATGATGCTTAATACAGCGAACTCGTGAATCATAATAGAGTTCTATGGCTTCTGACTGTCGTAAATTTTCGTCTTTACTTGCAGTGGCGCAAATCCATTTTGATTTTTTTTTTTTTTTTTTTTTGGGGGGGGACATTCGCCTCCAAAATTCTCTGACAAGCAAAAAAAGAAAAAAAAGGTTATTCAAAAAGGTGGGGGGGGGGGGACATTTGCCTCCAAAATTCTCTGACAAGCAAAAAAAGAAAGAAGAAAAAAAAAGGTTATTCAAAAAGGTGGGGGACATTCGTCTTCAAAATTCTCTGATAAGCAAGCAAAAAAAATAAAGGGTTATTCAAAAAGGTGGGGGACATTCGCCTCCAAAATTCTCTGACAAGCAAAAAAAGAAAAAAAAGGTTATTCAAAAAGGTGGTGGGGGGGGACATTTGCCTCCAAAATTCTCTGACAAGCAAAAAAAGAAAGAAGAAAAAAAAAGGTTATTCAAAAAGGTGGGGGACATTCGCCTTCAAAATTCTCTGATAAGCAAGCAAAAAAAATAAAGGGTTATTCAAAAAGGTGGGGGACATTCGCCTCCAAAATTCTCTGACAAGCAAAAAAAAAAAAGGTTATTCAAAAAGGTTGGGGGACATTCGCCTCCAAAATTCTCTAACAAGCAAAAAAAAAAAAAAAAAAAAGGGTTATTCAAAAAGGGGGGGGGGGGGGGACATTCGCCTATTTTCAAAACGGTTGGGGGACATGTCTCCCTGTCCCCCCCCCCCCTGGATTTGCGCCCATGTTTACTTGTATGGTACTTGATACAGCAGAGAAAAGGGTTGGTTTTCTTTCTGACCATCCCAGTATGAACCGACAGCCCACGAGACCGACAGTGGTAAGGTAAACCCCTCAGATAACTTTTTGGAAGGCCGGCGTGACCGAAATTATCGGTCTTGTGGGCTGTAGCCGTTTCTTCTTCTTCTTCTTCTTCTTCTTCTTCTTCTTCTTCTTCTTCTTCTTCTTCCCCTTCTTCTTCTTCTTCTTTTCGGGGGGGGGGGGGGGGGACTTCCCTGCACTCAAGTCGCTCTGTATAACTGTTATCCGCCATTACCTCTTTCCCGATCTGTGAGAATTTGAAGAAAACTAATTGCCATATTTGTACAGTTGACAAATGAGCACTAGAAATTACATTAATGTGTTTTTATTGCAAAGGGTAAAGTCCCGGATTCGCTTGCCAGTACAAACATAATTGACTTTAAAGCGAAGGTTGAGTCTGGTCTAGGTGAAGAATATTTCCTTATTTTCTCTTTCCTGTTTTGTCAATGTTGAAGAGTATCATGAAATGTCCCCTTAAGAGTATTGTTCTTCAAAATCCCTTTTATTCATAATTTAATTATGATGAGAAATAGCTGAAGAGTTTGGACCATACTCTCATGCCACCTGTGTATGTAGTTCCATGAACACAATTCTGTGTGCAGTGCACGTGACTTGTCGGCAGAAGATTGAGTCTAGTTCTTAACATTTTGCTTATTCCCAAACCTTGCAGTATACACAAATTCTCCTGTACTTTAAACTTTTCCAAATGCGCCCAGACAGTTTCTTTCACAATGCATAACTCAAAGTTGAGTTCTGTTCATGCGATGACACTGAGAAGGAAACTTCTCAAAGCAAGTGGGCAAGGTTGATCATGTCTTCATAGGAATTGCTGTCTACTGTGTGGTTTTGGAACCATCAAAATTTCAAGAAATTGACCCGATCTCGCTGAAAAGCACAAACACTGCACACAGAAATGGGTATACACATGTGGCATGAATGTTCGACCCGAACACTGCAGCTATTTCTCGTCATATGTAGAATATGAGGACATTCGAAGAGCAATCCTTTTCAGGGGACATTTCTCCTATGATGTTCTTTCAAACTGACACAAAAGGAATGAAAAGGTTCACAGATTATTTTTCTCCTCTCCCAGGACTCGACCTGCCCTTTAACTGTTTGAACACCTCTTTTCCGATTCGCAAGGACTTGATGAAAATCATCAAACTAATTGCCATATTTGTACATTGCACTTGACACGTTCACACTTGAGATTATGCAAAGAATATTAATGTGTTTTATTAACTAAGGTAAAGTCCCGGATTTGCTCGCCAGCACAAACATAATTCAGCCTTAAAGCTAAAGTTGAGTCCTGGGGAGCGTTTCATCAAGCATTTTGTCAGTGATTTTTACCGACAAATTTGCTCTCAGCCAGTCAGATGCAAGGATTTCAGTAGCTTATAACAGTTGTCGGTAAAAATCACTGACAAAACACTTGATGAAATGCTCCCCAGGTCATTGGTCATTGTGAAATAAACTGTCTGGAATCATTTAGGAAAGGCTGATTTATGTAGTCCATAAGAATTAGTGTATGCTGTGGGGATTTGGAATCATCAAAATGATAAGAAATCGTCTCTATCTTACTGAAAAAGCACTTGTATTGCACACATAATTATAGCATGACAGACTGATCCAAAGTTTTCAGCTCGTTATTGTCATATTGTAATTATAATGGCATTTGAAGTGCAATCCTTTTCAGGGGAAATTTCTCCTATGATATTCTTCCAAACTGACACAAAAGGAATGAGAAAGCTCACAAATTATTTTTCACCTTTCCCATAACTCAGCCTTTCTCTTTAAAGTGTTCCTATACGCGAATATAATAACATTTTATTTAGCACTTGCTACAATGTTTCTAAGTGCATGTGAACTTCTTTATAGATGTTTTTTCCTGATGTAGTGGGTTTAGGTTTCGACATAAATCGACAAAGACTTTAAAATTCATTGGACACTGTAATAGTCGAGATTTTGCGCAAAAATTATTGTTATCATTAACTTCTCAGTTTTCTGATATTTGTGCTCTTTTATTTTTTCAAAGATTATATTACATACATTTCGTCGGAGTGTCATGTATACTAGTATTCTTTAATTGCAGTTGAGTTGGTCTTTAAAAGAAAGTGAAGTGTTAAGACGAAATATTGTCCTGCATGACAATGATTACAAACATTCATCACTGGAAAATGCAGGACAATGCATATTTTGACAATATGCACGTTTTATGCTCTCAGAATTCAGAGCATTATTCGGAAAGCCGACACGGATGTAGGCCGATACATTTCGAGGAAAAATTTGGCGTCTCTCCTCCCGCCCCCCCCCCTTTTTTTTTAAAATACATATATGTGCTGTGATAGACTTTTGTGGTTTTCAAGCATTTGCCCCCCCCCCCCCCCTTGCCTTTACATGTATATTTTATAGTTGTAGCCTTTTTTTTTAGTGCGTACCGTAAATGCACGGGGGAAAGGGGGGGTGCAAAATTACCCACATAAATTTACCTCTGTGAACCGGTATACTTTTTAAGGAAAGAAAAAAGAGTAAAATGTTGTAGCGGTAAGGCGACCTATGTTTTTTGTCTTCCGTTTAGTTCTTGTTTATAACTGAAATTATCAAGTACGTGTAATAGAAAGTGATACTTGGAGATACTGGCTCGAATCCAACATGTATGGCATCCCCTTTCTTGTGTAGTATGTGGGGACCGGGATTCCCCATCCATATCACGTGATCTTTCAGTTGGCGCCATTTGTTTATATGAGAGGTTATTCGCTATTCGCTGACTATTACTGGTACAATACACTCTATAACAAAAGGTGCATGAAATGTACATAACGTGCAGGACAAAATTAGGAGTAGGACCCCTCATATCTGCATTCTGTATATAAGAAGACGTCGTGAGATTGATTTGAATGAATTAAACCAAAAAAAAAGAAAAGAAAAAAAAAAGCTTTCCAACTATTTGGATCTTACAGTTCATACTTTAAATGAAGGAAACGACTATGTATGTCAACTTAACATTCAAATCTAAGCCAAAAATATTGTCCGAAAAGCCCTTAAAATGAAAATCTTTGTTTTATTGGACGAGATCTGTATTGTACGGGCTGGGCTGTGGTGATAGGGGATTCTAGGACAACTACCCGCTGGAAAAATACCCCCGGAAAACTACCCCCTGGACAACTACCTCCTAGGACAATTACCCCAGGACAACTAACCCCCCCCCCCCCCAAGACAACTACCACCAGGAAACTACCCCTGATCAATTACCCCCCCCCCCGGACAACTACCCCAGAATCCGGGGGGTGGGTAGTTATCCGGGGGTAATTATCCTGGGGGTAGTTGTCCGGGGGGGGGGTAATTGTCCTAGGGGGTAGTTGTCTGGGGAGTACTTAGTAATTGTCCAGGGTGTAGTTGTCTAGATACGGTTAGGGGAGGAGGAGGGGGGGGGGCACTCCGAATCAGTCGGAAATATCGGAATCGCTTGCAAAGATAGACTCTAGAAATCGTGCCTTCGTCTGAGTTTCGAAGGTAGGGTTTTATATGGTGACCTCTGACCCACACTCACTCATCACGTGGTACATTTATAAACCACGTCTGGCTGGATAAACCTCAACTTGGCAACTTTTCAGAATTTCCGTGGGGTGGTGGTTTGCTGCTTAAAATCCCCGAATTCGTGCTCAAACAAAAAGAATTGTATAGCCTACGGTTATAGTTACAGTGACTGAATACATGCATGTATGAAAGTCTTGGTCTTGTGAAGTAGGACATTAAAAAGGAAGCAGGGGCGGCGGAGCGTCTTTCAAAGTGAGGGGGGGGCACCAACAGAAAAGGGCACTTTTTGGAGAAAAAAAAAGAGGCACCTACAAAGGGTGAAAACAAGGCGGAAAATACCACTTTGAGACATTAGTATACCGCTACAATGTGATTAATACACTATCGAGGATCATTTTCGACACATTACTATTTCTATCTTAACTTTGTTCCAGATAAAAACTACTTTTGCATTTTGTGTGATGGTCTGATTATTCATTTGCGAGCGAGCGAAGCGAGCGAGCAAAACATTTAAGATTGTTTTCTAATGCTGAAGGCTATGGTGTTCAATTATACACACCGATTTTCCTAATATGATAAGAAGATTATATAATAAATGCGAGCGAGAAATTTAAGAAATTTTTTTTTCTCCCTCATTCCTTTTATGATTTAGGGGCAATGATTAATATTGTATAATCTAGGGCATTGTGCCCCTCCTGCCACCTACTCCACTACCTCACTTTGTGCTGAGATCAGTAGGGGAATCTATTACATGTATTAGGAAGCCTCTCTGATTATTTGGAGCTAGATATATGGCTCTTTTGTGGACTTTAGGGCAAACTTTGTAAGCGACATCGGGATATATAGGTAAAAAGGGGCACTTGTGAAAAGACAAACGGGGCACTTATCAAAGGGGGAAATGAAAGAAAATGAAAGAAAAGGGGGCACTAATCAGAAGTAAAAGGGGGTACTTAAAAAGGTGAACTTATCAGGGGTAAAAAAGGGCACTTATCAGAAAGGAAAATTGCACTATTAGAACGGAAAATGGGCATTAATCAGACGGAAACAGGGGCACTTATCGGATTTCCAAAGGGGCTCTTATCTCAGCTTTAAAGGGGCACTAATCAGAAGGTAAAGAGGACACTTATTAGAAAGAAGAACGGGGCAGTTATACGAAGAAAAATGGGCACTTATCAGAGGTGAAAAGGGGCACTTATTATAGAAGGAAAAATTGCACTATTAGAAGGGAAAATGGGAACTAATTAGACGAAAACAGGGGCTTATCAGATTTCAAAAGAGGCACTCGTGTATGAGGTTAAAGAGCCACTTATCAGAAGGTGAAAAGGGCACTTATTAGAAAAAAAAGGGGCGCTATACGAAGAAAAAAGGGCACTTATCAGCTATGAAAAGGGGCACTTTTGGGGTATTTGAAAAAGTGGGGGCACTCTGCCTCCCCCCCCCCCCCGGGTGCGCCGCCTCTGAAAGGAAGGCTGTAGAAGGATTGCTCTTCAAGATTTAGATTACAAATAATGGAGTTCTTGGCTTAGATATACCCGCAAATTTCTGAGAATAATATCCTCCTGGGCATCCGTCTTGCTATCATTTTTAATTGCTTGGTTGAATATCAGCAACACATACATGTATGATGTTATCCGGTTAAAAAGGGATGTTCGTTCACTTATTTATTTGCTAAAATGCCAGCGCTTAAAATATTAGTATTTTCTGGGAAAATGCACTTTAGAAAATTAACTTTCATTAGAGCATGAAAATTATAGGAATTTTTAGTGTTTATTATTTCAACCCCTACAAAAACACAGGCGTAGCCAGGGGCACAAAGGGACCATGCCCCCCCCCCGATCATCTGCTTTAAAAGGGTAATAAACGGAATTTTGGGGTCAAGGCCTTCACCTTACCCCGGGTGTTTGGAGATCACCCCCTCCCCCGTCTGCCCCCCCCCCCACCTAATCCTGTTCAACAAGTCGGGCTATATACGCCAGTGCATACAAAAAGCATAGTTGTTGTAATGCATTATTTCTATACGATATTATCACCATCTTTTCTCACTACATATACATGTAAATCCCACATGAAATATACATCAAAAAGATCATCTCGTGTCTTATATGACAGAGCAAATAAAGCAGTCCAGGAGCGAAACTTCGCGAAAACTGTTTTCTATATATCATCTGGCAGCCATTTGTGTTTTCTCTCTCTCTTTGTTTTTCTAACCTTCGTCGTTACTTTGCACAGCGGATATCAGGTGAATTACTCTTTTGAAGATGTTTGTATGTGAAAGGAAACCGGACCATGCCACTTTGTTTCTATAACATGTAGATAACTAGAGTACGTACTCTCCTATATAACCATACATGCATTGTACTTTGACAAAAAGGAAGCATGGATGTCATCTTGCATGAATTTCATATTTTTCTCGTTACAAATATGCAGAAAATTTTCCAAACACTCAAGTTCCTCTGACCATGGGAGGCGATCCTGAGGGGACGGGGAGGGGAGGGAGACGCGCCGCCCCCCGAAATTTTGAATTCTGTACAGTAACCAATGGCAAAGGCTAGTCTCGTCCCCCCCCCCCCCCCCACCCGGCCGTGACAAGAAATTTCCGCACATGCTTCTGACAATGTAAAGCATGGACAGGCCTCCCTCAGTAAATGCCCAGTGTACCTTTATGGTCCAAACTTTTTTCTGCTTTGTCGACAAATTGCAGATGAAAGTTATTTCTTTTTGTCAAAGTGGGGCAGTATATACATAAGACAAGCGAGGCGAAACTTGGTCTAATTTCATAATGTTCAGTCTTGTCCATTACTGACAAAAATCTGTCCTTTCTATATAATTATAGGCCACCTCTCTATAATGGTCACCTGAATTGTCTCCCTGCAGGAAGAAATATGTGATTACAGTACAGTCTGGAAAGGCCACATTTTTAGTGGCCATGCACGTCTGTTTTTCTCCGATGGCCTTGAAAGACATGTTTAACTATTCTTTTTTTTTTCAAAAATGATTTTTGAAAACAAAATTCTTCTTTTAAAAATGAATAAGTTTTATTCATATTTTATAACTGCCCAAACCCAGTTGAGTTTAAAGGTAACAGATAGTTTTGGGAGGCCCTCAAAACTTTTCGTGAGATTTCTTTGATTTTACTTAATAAAAAGCAGGGTACTAACATAACTAAGATGCTGTGAAGTTTTTTCCTCCTCAAGTGAAATATTTACTGAATGAGAGGTGAAAAGTAATAAAAATCCCTGGCCCAAAAAAGAGGGGATGTAAATTCAAACAACGGCCACACACACACTACTCACATTAGGATTGCTGTGTGTATAGAATACGCTATACATAGTGCGAAGCGCTGGGTTTATTGTGCGGGGAACCTTCGGGTGGATATGGTCTTAGCGTGAGGCAGTGAAGAGCCGTTACCAAGCGTTTCTTACAGATATTTACACTAAAATTTGTTCGAAATCGTGAATGGAATGTTAAATAATCTCGTACATGTGTCTTATGATAAAAGGAGAGTAGTATGTGACTATGTTAGATAAGTTTCTTGCAAGTATGATTTTTGCTACCGAGACTGTCTATGAGCTTTAAGAAAAAAAGGGGGGGGGGGCTAACGGGCCGGTTTTCCTCCTATATAAATCCGCCACTCACTACGCGAATTGCTGAGGTTATCACCAAATCGAGATTTTACAGGGAGATAATATATCGATAGTATACTTTTACACACCTGTATAGACAGACAAACAAACAAACATAATCCCTCAAATAGGTTTTATTTGGATATGACAGCATGTGCTTTTTTCGAGCATGGTACGACCAGCGAAATGTAACTGGTACGACAATGTGTGAACAATACCCCTAAAATATACATGACTGCATAAAGTGGTAATATTGTTTACTTTAGGGTAGAGTTGTTACAAATTCATGTGAAAAATAGACATAAGAAACGGTTATACTCCCTAACAAACCGAACCCTGTTTCATAAAACTTGTTATCAATAACAAATTACAATAAATGTTATAAGCTACTAAAATTGCTGGCTTTGATTGGCTGAGAGCATGAGAGCAAATTTGTCATAGATATGTGGCAGTTGTTATTGATAACAAGATTTATGAAACGGGGCCGGGGGGGGGGGTGGGGAGTCCCGAGACCAAGAGCAACACAAGGAGGAAAACTAAAAACGGGGGGGGGCGGTAACTAAATCGAAGTTGGACGTAATCGACGTTATTTCATGACGTGCCATTTCTTTGTGAATTGTGTTCTGTATTCATTAAAATACCAGCTAAGAGAGATGGATTTAATGATAATGAATATAATTATTACAGTGTCTGAAAATGTAAAGGCCGACAATACATCATACATTTAGGATTGTAGGTTCTCATTTTGCTTCATGAGCATAATTTGAGTCTTTATAATTTACGCCGTGCGCCGCTGTTATTTCTGCTTCTCTACCCTCTTTTATCCGTGATTTTTTTTTTTTTTTTAATCTTATCAAAAGTAAACTCTTTTGGCCTAATATATTTGTTTACCGAATTGAATACAGTTTATAATAGACTTCCTGAAGTTGACCTTTATAACCCCATAAATCGGCTCTATACTTTTGGATCTGTGCCTTGTAACTCAAGGGATATAGAGTGAACGTATGCATAGTGTGTATGTGTGTGTGTGTGTTTGGTGTAGTGCAGGATAGACAGTAGAGTAGTACATACGTGAGTGTGTTGTGTACGAATGCACGGGGATTCCCCTCCAATGCAGAAACTACATGTATCATGTAACTCTATACATATGTCTACGTAGAAAACTACATGCATGCATGCACTTGCACTGTGTAGACCATAGGTGTAGGCCCTCCGTATACCAGTTTATTAAAAGACGCTTTGAATTCAAAATGGCAACTCAACTGTCCTCATATACATGTGTACATTTAAACGCTATGATTACAGTGTGAAACCCTTTCCATGGAACACAAATATAGTAATGACTAAATATCTCCCATTTGACTCAGCCAATTCTTGCCAAAACAATTGATATCTATTTTCTTTTCCGGGTAAAAACAAGTAAGAGATTAGACATCAACCCAACGTTTGTCATTTTTTTTCACTACATTGCAATAAAAAAAAAAAAAAAAAACGATAAAAAGAAGGCATTTCTCAGAACCAAGATTCCGCTATTTTCCAAAAATGACAGATACATACATGTATAGGCCTACTGCATGTACCATACGCGTGTAAACTACATATGATTTCAAGCTTATTTCATATTCATGATTTTGCTTGTGGTTCTTCAGGGTCGGATTTCATGCAGACGTTACTAATAATACTGTGGATACAAACGAAGTACGCCTAGATATCCTTGCTAATAATATACTGACCAGTATGCATAATATAGGTTACAAAATGTTTTTGCTGGTGCTGTTTTAGGTTTCAGCGACGTTTGTCATTCAACTTTTACGCCTGCTAACGTGATCTATCTGGTTTTATTATTCAAGGAATTGATTTAAAATAGTCGTATTTAATTTATCACACCATATGACGCATGAAAATGATTTAAAGGGATTATTCCACCTCAGTGAATTAAATTTTTTTCATTCATTTTGTACCAAAATTCATATACATGTAATATCATACCGACCAGGAGATTAAAATGAATAGATCTGTATTGATAAAGAGGACATACAATGTCATTGGAGGGTAGTCCTGTCCCCTCCCCCCCCCAAAAAAAAAATGAGGGTGGGGGGGGGGGGATAGAATGTACAGTACATCATGCTCATTATACTGTCTAATGTATAATATCTACGAAGAAAATGCGCTACTAATCCTTGTAATGTATTCAGCTTAACCAAACACCAATTCAACTTTCGGTTACTGCTATCACAGTTATTTGGGAAAACCATTTTGGAAGGAAGTCAGAGTCATATTCGAACTGGAGTATGAGATCATCGTATAGATAGGCCTACCACAATAAACACAATCAATAGAGGAGTAAATTCAAGGGTAAAATCCATACCAAAGTTATCATCCAGATAATCTTCATGTATAGTAGTCTGATACCCTTTTGCAATGATTTTTTTTGTTCAAAATTTATTTTCGGAAGTACAGCTGTAACAATACTAGAACATCTAGTACTGTTGACTTTCCCTTCAATGCGAAAAGAAAACCAATGACGCCGCTTATCAGGATGAGGTTTACATTTAGTAATGTTGGTAGGCCTATAATAGTTTAAGTTTTATGGAATTTCCCAATGATGATTTATTATGACAATTATGAGTTTAAATTTCAAGGAAACGCAGTGGTCATTTTACATGATCTATATAGTAGTAACAATGCATCCATTGTGTGGTCAATGAACTACATGTAGTTCTGCAGCTTGAACTAGTTTGTCATTATTTCCGATAAAACAATGAAATTGGAGTGATGAATTCCCCTTCCATTAAGGATTGTTTTGATATTAGATCTTCAAAGCCATTTCGAAATCATCATTCTGTCTGTGTCATTTCTGTGCATATATAGAGATTGTATTACGTGTACATCTACATGTATATATAGAACTGGGTCCCGTAACACAATAAGTTAGCGATTGAAGTAGTTGATCACTAATTCACTATGTGCATTTTACACTCACTCGCAAAATAGTCAATCGTACGATTGATTGATGGATTGATCGTACGATCAATTGCTATTAAAGTTTTGTGTTACCTTTCCTGGTCATATACGTCGGCCTATAATGCCTTGGAGGCCATTCTTGATGTCGCACATGAATAATTCAATTTCCATTTTTAAAAATTGATTTCTAATCAATAAAAGTATGATGATTATAATTGTATTACATCGTGTTCCCGATTTCATCAAAGTGCATCATACAATTTGCTCTGGGCTTTCTTTCGTTGAAGATTTACGATAAACTTAGGGTTGCGAACTTGCGATTGGGATTTGGGTGATGTGTAGGGTTAGGATTAACCCTTTCAGGACAGGAATTATTTAAGGGCTAAATTGATCACATTTTGTTCTTCAAATTGGCAACAATATAATGTGCTCCATGGTTCTAATAAGATGTAATGTCTTTGAAATCAGTACTCATAGTTGAAAATTTTGTCGAAAAGTTTTGAAAATTGCCAATTTTGATTAAAATAAACATTGATTTTTAACCTCTCAATGTGTTGCCAATTTAAGGATTTTAAAGCTTATTCTCGTTTTCAAAATTCCTGGCATCAAACGCAATATAGTCATGCAACAAAAATGGACATATAGTTTGTGTAGAAATTTTTGCTCTTAATTTCTACTCATGCGTGTGGTAGATGTTTTAGAGCTCTGAATCAAAAGTTATTGATCCAAACTACAAAATGTGGTCAATCGTCTCGAAAGGGTTAAAGTAATGTGCACTGTAATAGTGCTGGGTCCAGGGTTTGATGAAGCAATACGACTCGTGCATTATCGGAGCATATAATGCCATATACTCTCCAGATAACCATAGTCAAACTTTATCATGGGGAACTTGATGGTTTATTTTACCTGACTGCTATATAACATGCATGCATGCTTGTAAGTAAGCAACCAAGGGCCCGGGTCCTCTCCGAAGGACTTGGTAATAAAGATTAATGCCTCTACCAAAGGGCACTAGCGCATCCACTTCGTTTCGAACCGTGGTCCTCCCAGTTATAGACCACTGCTCTATACCACTAAGCCTTCGCGCCTCCTCCTGTTTTCGGAAGTACCGTTGTTGTTGCATTTAGATATTGATTTCTTTTATTTTTTGCTGCGACATCACAAAGTCGAGCTATGATTTCGAAAATGACGTTTAGAGCTTTGTGTGCATAACGCTGAACTTGATACTAATCGATCCATGATGTGGAACTGGCAGTCCAAGATGGCACTCTGCCAAGTGAGCGAGAGAGAAAGAGAGAGAGAGAGAGAGAGAGAGAGAAGGGAGGAGGGAGAGAGAAAGGAGGAGGGAGAGAGAGGAAAGACTGATAGAGATATTCACAAGGAGAATAGAAGAATAAAAGCCTTAGGAGCGAGGAAAAGACAGAGCAAAGGTATTGAGAGGACAGAGGATGGGAGGGAGGGATTGAAAGAGAGAGAAAGACGGGGGATGGGGAGGAGAGGGGGGGGGGGTAAAGAAAGACAGGGGTTATGCACCTATTTCCTCTGAAACCCCACCCCCCCCCCCTCCCCCATAAGAATCCGAGAATGAAGTACGACAGTAAGGGGTGGATTTTCCCAAATTTTCTAGAATACACCTAAAAATGAAAAACACCCTTTTCTTTTTTCAAACCACAATTTCATAAATTATCGAAAACAGATTCTATGTTGGTGGATCAGAATGATGCCACTGCTCTATTTCTTTCATCATCATTATACGTTTTCTCATTATGTCGAGCGTTTAATATAAAATATACCTGAGGAAATATTGATTTATAAGTGCTGCGCCGCCTATTGTATTGGGAATCCACCGTATGTCGATTAGTAAAGGATTGGATTTTGAACCCATTGGTTGGTGTTTGATTAAGCTTTGTTGTTTGTTCGAACTTTGGACCTTGATAAATCACAGGTTTTCCGTTCATTTTAGGGTCTACCCACCCCACCCCTTTCTCTCTCTCTCTCTCTCTCTCTCCTCCCTTCTCTCTCTCTCTCTCTTTGATTATTATGCCTTTCTTTTCTTTTTTGTCACGTTCTCTCTATTCTTTCTGCTTGCTTTATCTTTCTCTAATACTACCCCCAAATCATTATACAAGGGAAACATCACCCTGGATTACTGAAATAATCATGATAACACCTAAATGGAATGAGGAAACGATAGGGAACCTATGCATGGGCACGCTATCATTAGCCTTACCAAACATGCTATGCAAAACAACAGCTTACCCTTTTCAAGGCAGTGCCCTTATTTTGTACTGCAGTGTGCCACTGCCTCTAGGACATGTTAGAGTTAGTGCTAAAATACACGTTCCCACTACTTTCTTTACTCTATATCAGCAAATTTCTTACTTCAG
Organism: Heliocidaris tuberculata; assembly: GCA_025618425.1. NCBI lineage: Eukaryota > Metazoa > Echinodermata > Echinoidea > Camarodonta > Echinometridae > Heliocidaris > Heliocidaris tuberculata. Next base: position 8,478,802 of record CM046833.1, read on the forward strand.
CAAGAAATTATTATTATTTATAATGATAAATAATTCTTGATGTATATATACAGCGCCTTTCTACGATGTCTCTAAGCGCTTTACAAATTATTCACCCATGGCCCAAATACTACACCGACCACTCCCATCCCTTAAAGTACCATGCAATTCAATAGTAACCATGTTCCTATTGTATCTTTTATAGGATAGAAAACCCGAGATATTTATCGCCCCAGCATGGATTACCGTTAGATTCTATTTCTATATCATATGTTGTATTAAAGTGTTGGAGATTGTTGCATCTGGCATTTGATTAATAGTCATGATAGTTAATAGTTGTACTACTTTCATTCATTTCATTGCCGTAGAAAGTTGAAGCCGCCTAAAAGATGATGCAGCTGATATGTTTTTGACCTAAGATTTAAAATGGTTCATTGAACTTGTGAAGCTGGGTTTCATGATCAATGTACAAAGAAAGAAGGGATTAGTTATTTTTCATGTATGATACGTGTTTGTATAAAAATTGGTTGATGCCACCGCTTGAGTCAGGGATATGAAACGGAATGGTCATTTTTATTTATTCTTTTGAGAATTTAGGGAGATTTTGCCACAATTGAACCAGCAGATCATCATACACATTATATAGATGGCGAAAACTGCAGTGGAAATAAAGTGATTATGATTATGTGATACATCTACGTTTTATTGGTTTTAATAGTAGCACTATGAACGTATAACAATGCAAGGCATGGACAAACTTTTATGGATGGCACGTGATTTTGTGGACAATTTATCCTTTGTGTAGTTTAATGTCCATTGTCACTAAAAATAAATGGCCGCACAATAGGTATTCAGGTAATCTTCCCTATCGTGATAGCGGTTAACTAACGCACGAAAAGTAAGCTCTCGTGATGTTTCAATACCAAACCGCATGTCATACAGTTTTAAATCATTTCCATTGTATTTCCGCCCTTACACCGTGCTATTGTAATCTACAACATCCCAGGTACGCGCCACAGAAAAGGGGAAACCCCTCTTCCGTCATACGATAGCTTACAAGGAGATAGTATTCATACCAGTGTCTACAAACTCGAGACAGTTGTATAGACAAAGGTTAAAGGCATGATATGGATGAATATAAATTATTTTTTGGACCTAGGGTTAAAAAAATGTTGTTGTTTTTTTCTTTAATTTGACAATAAAAAAGCCACGTCTGCCCTTGTCTATTATTTTGTCAATGGTATAAGTTCACGAATGGAGGGTTTACACGCATAGTGAGTTTGTGACCAAGATATTGTGTATTCACAGTTAAGAAATAAGTGTGAACTCAAACGAAAACTGATATTTAACCATGTATTTCTTTCCAAAGGTTCCCCCACACAATAAACCCAGCGCTTGGCACTATATGTAGCATGTTCTATAACACACAGCAATCCTTAAGTGAGTAATGTGTGTGGCCGTTGTTTGAATTTACATCCCCTCTTTTTGGGGCCAGGGATTTTTATTACTTTTTACCTCTCATTCGATGAATATTTCACTTGAGGAGGAAAAAACTTCACAGCATCTTAGTTATGTTTCTACCCTGTTATTTATTAAGTAAAATCAAAGAAATCTCACGAAAACTTTTTGAGTGCTTCCCAAAACTATCTATTACCTTTAATGCAGACGGGTTTTTTTAAATAAAAAAAAACACAGATAAACAATATAATCATTATTGATATAGGTTCCCTTTAATACATTTGTCTCTGGTTTCTCCTCTTCCATTCTCCATCCTTCCTCCAGGATTTCCTTCATCTTCAGCGCCGTATGCTGTCAATCCATTCGTAAGTCTCTCCATCGCCATCGACTGCCAACGAGCTACTGAGCAAGACTCTGACGGCGACACGTAAGATAACATGATTTGTCCTCTTCAGTCCCAGACACAGTGTCACCGTGGACCTATTCATGATTCAGTGGACCTATGTGGTCCCACGTCTCAGTAGACCTATGACTCAGTGGACCTTTGACTATGTGGTCCCACGTCTTTTTGGACCTATATGACTCAGTGGTCCTATGAATCTGTGGACCTGTGTCCCATTAGTCCATTAAAATCTTTCCCTGTCCTATCCTCAAATCTAATACGGGATGCAGGACCCGTGAGACAACATTTGATTGGTCTTACGTTTTATTTGTCGGATGAAAACCGTAAGCGGGAAACAGGACACATGATATGAGACCGACAGGACACAGGACTAATAGAACGTACATGTATGTATCACCCAGTGGGGGGTCGGGAGGGGGGGGGGGGGGGGGAGGGGGGGGAGGAGCATGGGCAGCCCAGCTCCCCCCCCCCCTTTATGAACCCAAAATGGCTTGCCTGAAGTACACCAAAAGTGAAATTTTACAGAATAAGTGATCCACCCCTGATAAGACCACTTGAACATAAAACCAATGGAACATTGGTCTATTATATGTAGGACCATCTCAGAGGAACAATGAGATATAGGACTATAAATTAGACAACTCTACTCTCCTTCATAGTAATCATACTCTATCAAAATTGATGCTCGCTGATTATGTGACTAAGAACCCTATACATGTAGAGACAGAAAGAGAGAGAGAGAGAGAGAGAGAGAGAGAGAGAGATAAAGAGAGACGTGGTAAATAGAAGAGAGATCAGAGCAGCGTTTCATCAAACGGTCATAAGTACAAGTTCGCCGACATCCCATTGAAACGCGTGTATCAAAATTAACATGCGTTTCAATGGGGTGTCGGCGAACTTGTACTTATGACGGTTTGATGAAACGATGCCCTGGGCCCTCTTGCATAAAAAGTTGCGATTAAACGCAACTCAAAAAATTAAACGCAACTTGATTTTCAACCAATCAGGATCGAGTATTTAGGACTTGCGTTTAATTTTTTGAGTTGCGATTAAACGCAACTTTTTATGCAAGAGGGCCCTGGTTAGAGAAGCAGAGATCTAGAAAGAATTTAACATGTATATCCGCGAAAGAGAGAGAGAAAAAGAGAGAAAGACAGACAGACAGACGGACAGATATGGACAGGGAGATGTTGAGAGAAAAAGGCAGAGAACTTCCTCAGTGGCTAAATCTCCGTCGTAATGATTACGTAATTTTTGGTGTGGGTGTAATGTTCTTACTTATTATGTCAACCTCGAAACGAGATTGATAGAGGGAAATGTTGAGATTTATGTTAAAATAGATTGATAGACATACACAAATATATGTATGACGAAAAGGAGGTGTCAAGACATCGCAGAGAAAGAAATAAGTTAGTGTGGTCAGAGAAATATAGAGAGGTAAGGAATAGAGAGATATGGGTAAAAAGAAAGAAAGAATGATAGAACCATAGATACGACTCTAGAAAGAGATCAGAGCCTGATCGGTTAAGAGTAGTAGGCATTTTGTCCGTCCGTGATATTGAATATTTTATGGATAATCATTTTAGAAGGCGACCATGGCAACCAAACTTTATCAGATTTCAACTCCTTCAGTGACGCCCTTCACAATGAAACATAAAGTAGCTCTCTTCAATGAAATACTTATTTTCTACAGGCCTTCAAATTTTCAAAATTTGTCAAATGTCCGTCCGTGACTAACCGATCAGGCTCATTATTAAACAAAGAGAGATAAGCTTAGAGAGATAGATAAGTGGGAAGAGAAAGAGCTAGAGAGTGAGAGAGAGAGACGTGAAACAACCCCTTTTATCTGTCTCCTAGTCTACTTCATAATGATTACGTAATGATAATGTGTGCACGAGTGTGAAGTACTTTACATGTGCATGACTCATTGTATCAGCCTTTTCAATGACCACAGGCCTCTATGCAAGGTATATTGAACATTCAGGATAAAGGGATGTGCATTTATATTTATATAATTCTACTTGATAATAAGGACGAAACTAAACACTTGATTTCACCAAATGCTCCCCAAAATTGCACTGTAGATAATTCCTGCAACTTCAATCACACTTGTAATATATTATACTATTTGTTTTTATTCAAAACGTAAATGGACTGAATTTAGAATTTTTAAGATGCTCAACGATAATCCTGTTTCTTTGACATTTCAAAATATATTTCTTACCCCAGTTGGCATATTTTATTATATTTTTATTATTTTTTTATTTTATCATATCTTATTATTATTTTTTATTTATTTATTTTGTTTTATTTTATTTATTTATATATATATTTTTTTTTTTTTTTTTTTTGGGGGGGGTATCTCTGTTTCCAATTTTAAGATCATATTTATGCACGGTAGTACGCGGTACAACCACAAAATGGTACTTATGTAGTAGATTTTATCTTTAAGGATGTTATTATGGTGGTAATGAACTTAAGGATAGAGAAAGAGAGAGAGAGAGAGAGAGAGAGAGACAAAGCCTGTTCAAAACCCTTAAGGATATCACATTGCAAAATAATGTAATTGGATAAATTGTTTACCATCATCAAAAATGTGTAAGCCTTATAGACGGACCTAGATCTAGTATTTGGACCTAGATCTAGTATTTGTTGTGGCGTACAGGGACGGGGGGGGGGGACGGGGTTGTGTCACGTTCTTTTCACGTTGCTTTTTCCCCTCTTTTTCATTCACCCCCCCTCTCTCTTTCTCGCTCTCTCTCTCTCTCTCTCTCTCGCTGTCGTGAGTGTGTACGAGGGGGCCTTATCACCTTCTTTTACGTTGCCTTTCCCCTCTACCTCTCATTCTTTCTCTTTCTCTCCTCCCCATTTTATTCCTTCTCCCACCCCCTTACATTTTCAGGTATCTTTTAGGTTTAATAAAAACAGGGAAAGAGGGGGCACAATAACACATTTTTGAAGGGCACAATTTATGTGTGCTTAGGATATCATGATGTAAGGGGGCACGTGCTCCCCCCCCCTCCTCCCTAATAGCTACACCACTGAGTCTTTGTATTTTGATTCCAGGAAGCGTTAAGTATTTGAGATATGGAGACGTGCTCTTTATATTACATTAATTCTGTTCTTATCATATCCTTAATCAATCTCCACATTGAGTTTCCGGAACCCATGATACTTAGGGAAAACCCCTAGCCGCTTTGATATCTACCGCTGCGACCCGCATTCTAAGTACGCAGGTGATTGGTGTGACGGCATGAATCGTCCATCAGTATGTCGTCCGGGTTGAAAAACATTCGTTATTACTGTAGTTTATGAGCAGCTGTATTATTTATTGTTCAGTGTTAGGTAGGTCACAAAGGAATGAAATTTGTGTTCAAATGTCAATATCAGGGATTAAGTTCCTCATGAAATAACTTTTTGTTCAGATATTGATGTCCGGGGCGCAGTTCCTAAAAAGGGTAGACACTAGAGATGTCTAAGTTTAAAGGGAATCTTGAGTTCTGGGAAAGGTCAAAAAATAATTTGTGAGCTTTCTCATTCCTTTTATGTCAGTTTAGAAGGACATCAATCATAGTAGAAAAATCCCCGGAAAATGATTGCTCTTCAAATGCTCTTATATTCGAAATATGACTAGAGATAGCTGAAATGTTCAAGGCCGAATATTCATGCCACTTGTGTGTGTAGTCCCATATACCCACTTCTGTGTACAGTACATGTGCTTTTTCAGCGCAGTTTAGTAAATTTCTTATCTATTTTGATGATTCCAAAACAACACAGTATAAAACAATTCTTATGTAGACATGGTCAACCTTTCCCACTTGCTTTGAGACAGTTTCTTTCACAGTATAATTGCATGACCAGAACTCTACTTTATCTTTAACGGTAAAAAAAAGAGAAAAAAAAGGCATATTACACTGTGAACTGCATAACACAGTTTCATTTTCATTCAGCTTTGGCTGTACTCACCAAGCAGCGATCTGTCACAAATTTATTGTTTCGATGAAAAAGAAAACAATTGTATCAAAAGTGAAAGGCGTTGACGCCTTGAGTATTCCACATTAACCAGTAATATTTATACACCAATCAGGTGGCAGATCGAAGGGGGCTCAAGGGGGAACGTGCCACCCCTGCACAAATTTGGCATACCTTTATAACACAAAGATGCCCCCCCCCCCAAAAAAAAAAAAAAAAAGAAAAGAAAAGAAAAGAAAAGAAAGAAAGAAAAGAAAAAGAAGAAGAAGAAAAAAAGATGTTCTTATGCCTCCTTGTTTAGAGACTCTGAAATGTACCTTCCCCTCGTGAAAAAAAAATCCTGGTTCCGCCCCCCTATACACTGGTTATTGGCTGCTTAAGAATTCGAGAGCAGGAAATGATATGGACCAGGGTCTTAAACCACAAACCTTGCTGTAAAGCACGATAACAAGATCACAAGATATGCTTATTATGAAGTAGACCTTACAGCACCAAGCCTTGGTGCTTTGTTTAGTTTTGTGTCAGTAGGTTTCAAGTTTTCATCCTTTTGTTCTACAGGAAATTTGACAGACCAAGGAGACCATTCTACACTTATCTTTTGTGGTTTTTAACCCTAACATATGGAGTATATCCTTTATATTTGTATACTCAATTCAAGGGACATTTTATTTTGTACGATTTCTTACATAGTCCAAATCCTTATCCCGTTCCATGATATATATATATATTTTTTTTTTAATGTAATTTGTTGTCTCAAGTTTTCAATTGCAATTTGTTTAAATGTTTCAGGGCCCTGTTTCATAAAACTTGTCATCAATGACAAGTTGCAATAACTGTTATAAGCTACTGAAATCCTTGCATCTGATTGGCCGAGAGCAGATTTGTCGGTAAAAATCACTGACAAGACACTTGATGAACCGCCCCCAGATGTGTCAGTAGTTAACTGTTTGAACCGTAGATACTGCATGCTGATAGTGTGAGCGTTGGGACTGATAGTGACATACGATTGGTCGGTACTAATCAGTGTATTTTATTAACTTCCTTGATGTTTTTGATATTGATAAATACTGATATGGTTATTTGGGGGTATCTGTTTGATTATTATTTTTTTAACTTCAATACAGTGCTCTTCATATCGCCATTGTTCAAGACAAGCCGGATATGGGTCTGATCCGGAGATTGATAGAGTTGGTTCGGTTAGCCGGCAAGTCAGTCGATATCTTCAACTTCATGCAACAGGTGAGAGGTTTGCAAAATTGTAGAAATTAATTATTACATTTATTTTATTACATTTTCAGAAACATGAATGATATCAGTACTTTACAATTACATATGTATGTTGGCCTATTCACTTCCCGTCCCTCCCCTCTCTCTCTCTCCCTCCTCGCCACCTCCTTCGCCTTGTCATTCTAAAGTGGTTTCAACATTTGACTTGTGAAGCTAAGGTCGCCCTTTGGACCTTCAGCATGTGCATTTCGTTTATATTGCCTCTCTTTACACAGGTATATCAGTTGGTACCCGATAGGATGCGAACGTCATTATGGTTGGATAAGCGCGTTTGTATAATAACTGGAATGCTTGTAGAGTGTAGCGTGCAGACTGCGGAATCGTTAATGAATAATGAATAATATATCGCTTTGATCAATGAAGATTTGACATGTAATTATTAGAAAAGAGCTTTTAAAACAAAAGAACTATGATTTTTATTATTCTCCCATACCTCAGACGCCTCTGCATCTAGCGTGCATCATGAAAGACTCGGACGTCATCCGTCTGCTGGTTGAAGCTGGTTCTAACCCGAACGAAGCAGATCGGAACGGTCAGACCGCCGCGCATCACACCTGTAAGAATGGGACACCGAGCTGCTTGGGCGCCATACTCAGATACTCTCAGGTGGAGGTCAACCTCAATATCAGGAATTACGAAGGTAAGTCATTTTTTTAAAATCCCATTCAGACCCATGAGACGGACACAAGATGGACAACAGACCAAACAAAATATTACATTACCCTGAATGGCTAGGTTATCGATTGGTTATCGATTGGTTATGTTGGGTTTGAGTGTGACTTGGGTATGACACTGGCACAATTTTTAAGATATAAATTGTGCAGAGGCACCGCATGAATATTTTGACAATGTGGCGTCTTTAACGTAATTTGCCGAGCGGACAATTTAGCAAAAATTTTCTAACAATCGAAAAATGGTGGTAGCAAAAAATTTAGCAAAAATGTTCTAACAAGCAAAAAATGGTGGTAGGGTTGATATATTTTTTTAGCGTTTTGCCGACAAAGCTGTAAAAATTCTACATTTGCCAGCAGAAATATTTAAACTGTCCCAAAGATGGAATGACTCATTTTGTCTATTAAATTTATCCACTGAAGATTGTCTTTGTTTATCAAGAGACACCACAGTGTAATTTTTTGTTTGTTTCATGAATCTCGACAGGCTACACCCCTCTCCATCTAGCAGCCATGGTGGGCAACCCGACGCTGGTTACCATGTTACTCGAGAAAGGAGCCGATCTCAACTCTAAGGTATGCTAATCCTCAGTCTCTGCTAATATAAGGCCACGGACTCACTACACAACCTGAACGCCCATTGCAAGATTCACATTCATTCCCACAAATCCACGCAAAATCTGGACGGAATGTCCATCGCTGTTTTCATCAAAATTGGGTTTTTTATGTTTTTTTCACGTGTAGATTTCATAACCCACGTGTCTCTCGCATTCATTAAGACTTGCGTTTAATTTTTGGATTTGCGTTTAACATGTTAAGGCCCAACATTTATGCAAGAGATTTCAGAGCTGATCTCTATCTTTAACTGTTTTTAGGATTCTAAGAACGGCTGGACGCCGCTGTTCCACGCCGTGACCAACCAGGACACCAAACTGGTGCACAAGATGCTGAGCTCTGGGGCCGAAGTCAACGTTCAGTCTTATTCGGGTAACACCGTCCTGCACGTGGCTACGGGACGTGGCTATACGGACATCGTCAAGATCCTGGTCCATTACGGAGCCGACATGAGTCTGAAGAACACCCAGTGGGACACACCGGCTACCATCACTACAGATAAGAATGTAAGAACAGGACGAGATCGCTTATTTCTTCTTACATATATCTTCCTACTTCTCAAACTGGTCTTACATGGCCCTTATTGCTTAGTGTAACAATGTGGTCTCATTACTATTCGTTTTATACATATCATGCTTCCAAAACAGTTGCCGCTGTCCCATACTGGGAAATTTTTCTCTTTTGCAAGTAAGCCATAATTAAAATTTTCATTTTCCTCTTTTTCCTCCGTTTCTTTCTGTTGTCTACTTCAGCTTTCATCCTATACTTCCCTCCCATTTGATGTATTGCTGTTAGGGTTCTTGGTGATGTTGTTTGACTTCCGTCTTCTTGTGGTTGTTGTTGTTCTTCTTCTCCTAGTTTTTTTTCTACTCTTTTATTTATTTTTCTATTCCTCTTCAGATTTCCTCATCTCATTAATTTTTTTTTTTCGTAATTGGCACAGAATTCAATTACTGATATCTTTGTTTTTATGTATATGTTTGTTGTTTTTTTCAGATGTCGAGTCTACTGCGAGGTTTAGGTGCCGGGAGCCCGCAGCCCAACGATACCTCTTCACCGAGCACAGCACCCCCGACCCTCCCCATGCCTCTCAACGATGCCTACCTCATACGCCCTCCTCCCTCCGTAGCCTCCTCCTCAGCCTCAGCTATGGCTGCAGCCGCCGCCGCCGCCGCTGCTTCCACTCTGTCCAAACAGCCTTCAACAGTCACCACTATGACCACGGAAAGGTTGAAGGGACCAGCGAACGAAGTCTATACGGTCACGCGATCCGTGACACGTCCGGATGCAAAATCCCCGGATGGGCAACGGGCCATTCATAAACAGACGCAGGAGAAGCTGCGTCATTCGATCCAGTACCGCAAGGTAGTCAACGAGCGTCGGAGCGAATCGCATCAGAGGAAGCCCGGCGAAGACATCCCGTACGAACACCAGGCAGGCAATGAAAAGTTGGTGATCATGCCGGTACCTGCCAGGAAAGAGGATAGAGATGAGCGGATGGGAGAGGGCCACCCTGCAACTAAAGCAGTTCCAGAAACTTCACGATTGAGGGAAACTGTACCCATGGAAATTGACAAGAAATCAGTTAAAGTGGGAGAAGATGATAAGTACCATTACGCTGTAATACCGCGAACCCAAGAACTACCCGAGCAATCTGCCGTCGGTCCTGCCACAAAGGCAAAATCAACTCCAGATGTTGTACCAAAAATCGAGATTACATCTCCTGAGCCTGTCAGTAAAACTGAAGCTCTGCCAAAGAAAGAACTTACTCAGAAACTTGTCCATAAACCCATTGAAAAGGACACGAAACTTGTCATTAGTCCTGCAGAACCGTACACTCATCAACTGCTCATAAACGTGAACGGTCACTTAAGAACTGTACCCTTAAAAGCGGACAATCCGAAGCTGATAGACAAGAAAATTCCTCAGGTTGGTGTCCCGATAGCTCCGAAGGGAAAGACTCCACCAAGGAGGATAGCACAAAAGGACCCCATGCATAGCGCAATGGAAGCTGCACTCATATCATCGGCGCTCATTGCTCCAGACATTGCCGCAGTATCATCAAAACCAAGTGGCGCGGAAACATCAAGTCGATCGCCTGCGCAGGCGACGACAGCAACGTCCGAAAGCGAGAACGAGCTACGCGCCAGGATGCTTTCGCTACAGTACAAGAACAGCGATGCGATCCTCGGCAACCGGTACGAGCGAAAGCTAGATTCTGTGGGCAGCGAACAAGAGCACGAAGTAGCCAACACCATACTGACCATTCGATCACGTCTTCAGCAGCAGGAGCTGGAACGACGGCAGAGGCAAGCGCAAACCTGTGACGCGGACTCAACGGTCAAAACCGAGCCGGTAAGCCCTACTCCTGTCTTAAGCAGTACTACTAGTGAAAGCGCATCGACGCAGTCACAGTCAGGAGGATCGCTATCACCGCCCGTCCTCGAGAGGGAAGGCGATCGACTTCCTACAAAGCATATCGACCGCGACAATGACGATGATGCCGAACCCAACCTGATCATCGATGAATCCTCAAGGTCGAAATCGCGGAAACGAACGCGAACACCGACCAAATCCATCCCCAATCTGTCGCCGGCGAAATCAGCGTCTTCGTCACCGAATACGACACCTAATTCCTCATCGAGTACCTCATCATCGGACTACGTGGGCACGTCCAGCGATTCGGTGAAACTCGGCAAGGTCAAGGTGACCGGTGATCCCAAGAAAATTTGGACGAAGAAAGCACTGGCCATGATGGGAAGCCAAGAGCCAAAAAGAAAGAGGAAAAAGAGCGAGAAATCGAGCAAGGAAACCTAGAAATCGCTTGCCGTTCTATCCACATAACCAGCATTCTCTGGTTTTAGGCCGACTCACATGAGGCGTCATTTTGATTGCATCATTATCTGTGCTAACCAAGCCCTTGATGGTAAAGAGCCCATACGCCACTAATGTAGGGCCAGTGGCGGTTCCAGGGGAGGCCCTGGGACAAAAAAGGGGCCCCCAAAAATGCTGAGGACCTTTTGGGGGGGGGGTGTGCTTGTCAGAGATTCTTTGAGTTGAAAAGGTACCCCAAAAATGCTGAGGACCTTTTTTTTCTTCTTTTTTTTTTGGCTTGTCAGAAAATTTTGTGCATATTGAGCCCCCTCTTTCAAGAAATCCTGGATCCGCCACTGTGTAGCGCAATGTTTGCGTTTTTCATTTTGTAATCACTTTTTTGTACGATAAAACTCTCACACTGCTACCAAAGACCACCCCAGTCACAGACGCGTCAGGGAAATTGCGCCTCGTGTTTAACGGGCATTATGCGTCAGTGATTAGTGAGGTCTTTCACACCCTTGTGAACAGTGACGTTGCACACTGCACATACACACACACAAAATGATTGCAAAATAAACAATGTCGTCCTTGCGTTGAATTATTGGTATGGCTAATTGCTTTCACAGGCTTGATTATTAGTGCTGGTAATAACGCAGTCCAAGTTAGGCCCAGTGTGCAACGAGTGTAAATGTAACTCCAAAAAATGGAAAGTGGAACGCAACGTAACTTTCACCAATCAGAATTTAACACTTGCGTTTGATATTTGATTTGTGTTTCTTTACCACTACGTTTTTGTTTTTTGTTTTGTTTGTTTTTTTTTGGGGGGGGGGGGTTTTGGGGGGGGGTTGGGGTTTTTTTGTCAGACGTTCTGCGTTAACCATTTCTTGACAGGAATTATTCAAGGGCTAAATAGATCAGATTTTGTTCTTCAAATTGGCAACAGTGATATTTTTCTTTTAGTGCTACATGGTTCTAATAAGGTGTAATGTCTTTGAAAACATTATACATGGTTAGGAACTTTGTCGAAAGTTGAACAAATTGCCAATTTTTATCAAAAACAATGATTTCGAAACTCTCAATGTGTTGCCAATTTAGTGATTTTAGAGCTTATTCTCGTCTTTAAAATTCCTAACATCAAACGCAATATGGTCATGCAACAAAAATGGACATAGTGTGTGCATCTGGTATATTTTTTAGAGCTCTGAATCAAAAGTTATTGAGCCAAATCACAAAATGTGGTCAGTTGTCTCGAAAGGGTTAGGTTTCAGTGATGTTTTATCGCTTATGGGGTTATTATTAGTTATTGTTTCATTACAGTATTCTCAACGACCGTCGCGGCGGTGGGCATTTTTTCACGAACGATCATGAAAATGCATCACTGAAAAAAAAAAAATTGTAATGTCTTGTTAATCTTGTTTTCTTTTAGTGACGGAAATACAATTTCACAAATTCAAACCAAAACTTACACAGACTACTTAAAAGTGGAAATAATGATATCTGCCAAACGATTTTGGCTGGAAATGTAAAATAGCTGCTGAATAAGAAAAGAAAATAGGAAATCGAGCTACATGAAGTTGTGCGGACCGCGTGTCCAGCATTTAAAGAACACACGTTTTCCGTGATTGTAATGTCTAATCAAGTTTTCATTATTTTGTTTCCATTTTTCTTAACCAAATAAATATATAACTTATCTAAACACGGTCGCAAAGACTGTAGAGAAATCGACTCTAGGGCGATTTCATTATTGTATATCACATGCATATTCGGATTACGTAATAAGTCATTGTAATGTTCGCTCATTTCAATAGGTGATGGACAAGGCTACTGAGATTTTCTTAGAGTGTTTTTTCTAAGGTCTTTGCGATCGTGTTTCCTTCTGCGTGATAGACAAATCAGAGTTTTTCTCAAAATGTGGTTCCATCGGCAGAGATCACGATTAGCATTAACTTTGCCACAAAACTACGAAAACAACAGTGGGTGATTTCAAGTTCGGTGTTGATGTTGGTGTTGGTGTTGAGAGTGTGAATTGGGCTGCTGATTCTAGCCCCAACATCGAATTCGGGCTTATAAAAATAATACCAATCACATTATTGCTAGCTCAACACCTAGTGAAGTCAGTCCCAGCACCAGCTTCATTTCAGATTTGGTGCAGTGGCTGGTGCTAGTTTTGCCCCAACACCAACACCAGCTTTCAACACCGAACTTGAATTCACCCATTGACCCGTATCAGCACTTCATTTACACCCCTGTCACACCGACAAACCGACCAATTTTGGGCCATTCGGGGGTACTTGTAATGTAATCTTTAATTCGGTCAGTAGTCGGTCTGGGCCCCTTGTTATCAATAAGAGGTTACAGTAATTGTTATAAGCTACTGAAATCCTTGAATCTGATTGGCGGAGAGCAAATTTGTCATAGAAATAAGGCAGTTGTTATTGATAACACGTTTTATGAAACGGGGCCCTGGAGGTGTCGATATCGTTGGTGTGACCGAGATGTCATGCGCATGACGTGTTTCTCTAAACGAACTTCAACTTCTGGTATTCTGTGTATTTTTCCACACCTGGTACATGTTATGATCTGTCCCCAACGGTTCACAGGATGTCCATAAGGGAAGTTGTGACTACCGTGACTGGTAGTTGAGTAATTGTCTTGGTAATACCATGGTCATACCACCAAACCGATAGCCGCACCGACTCCAAACCGACTGATTCTTGGCCATTGGTGGCAATATTGTTTTGTTCGGTCTGTTGTCGGTCTGGCGTCGGTCTTGTTGGTGAGACTGCGGTATAAAGAGTGGGTGCTACATGAACTTGAAGTATGTGAGTCAGTCCAAGGTGTTTGGTTTCGTACGTTACCAGCATCATCAAGGTTTTTAGTATACTCGATGATTCTATCAAGCTGACGGACCTTGTGGAATCTAGAGTTTGGATCAGACTGACATGGATGGAAAATGACACTTCCGATGTTCATTTTTGTTTGCTTTTTTTTTAAATTTGTGGTAACGTAGGAAGGACAGCCAATGACCAAAGACCTTGGACTTGCCCATGAATTCTTGGGTACAGTTCTTAAGGTGTTATCTTATCTTATTACTCGCACTGCCGATTTACTGTATGTCAAAACTTTAATGTCATTATAGTTTATAGTAGTGTCTTATTAAGCAGATGGAGATGCGCTTATCTTTATGCGTTATGAATGCGAACCTAAGGTATGGTCTTGCCAAAACTGGCCATTCTGTTATGTTACGCTATTCAACTGTGTCTCCTCTTTTTTCACAGTAATATCGTGGGTTACACCGCTGTGTGAATCGAATTGGTCGTGATTACTTTTCATGAGAAATGAACGATGAATTACAGTATTCTAAACGTTCATCGTTTTTATTAGACGTTCAGGGATAGTTTATCTTATATTCTACACCAAAAAAAAACTTTTTGTTTTGTTTTTGTTGTTGTTGTTGTTGTTTTTGTTTTTTATTCCGGCTCGTTTCACGACGATTTCAGAATGTTTAGAAGTATATATAGAAAGAAGGGAAGTCCAAGGTTCTTTGTAATTATGAGTCTCTATGTTTCCAAGTGTAATGGAATGATAAGATAAGGAACGTAACTGGTCTTATCCCAACCAAAGTAGGGTTAACAACTGAATTAAATCATCGCTTGATATAGTCAGTAACGTAGGGGGGCAAACTACACTGGACATGCCCGTTATGTAATTACTAAGTTGGTGTGAAATCAACATTGAAATTTCATTTTGAGATATAATTATTGTTGTAACCATGCAGGGAAAACAGTCAATTGTCTTTGCTATTGATTCTTTAATTGGAAGTGGAGTGACTTGTGTTTTATTTTATTGGTTTATATTTTGAAGTACATGTAGCCTGGGAAGACATATTTGGATGTGAAATTGAAAGAGTTTATCCAATCGTCGGTAATGTACTTTAAAAAGTTTTGTGTCTTTGCTTTTTTTTTTTTTTTTTTTTTTTTTTTCATACGGGGTTTTGGTCTCGATTTTGATATTCTGTTATGGATGGGTAGTATACTCAAGTACCCATTCATTATCATGCGTTTCTTTCTTTTTTTTTTTTTTTTTTTTTTTTTCCTTCTTCTTCTTCTTCTTCTTCTTCTTCTTCTTCTTCTTCTTCTTCTTCTTCTTCTTCTTCTTCTTCTTCTTCTTCTTCTTCTTCTTCTTCTTCTTCTTCTTCTTCTTCTTCTTCTTCTTCTTCTTCTTCTTCTTCTTCTTCTTCTTCTTCTTCTTCTTCTTCTTCTTCTTCTTCTTCCTCTTCTTCTTCTTCTTCTTCTTCCTTTTTTTTTGTGTGTGTTTCTTTCATGATTTGGTCCCCCCCCCCCCCCCCCCCCCCCCCTCGACAGGAGCGTCCATCCGTCTTAGAATTAAAGGTAACAGATAGTTTTGGGAAGCCCTCAAAAACTTTTCGTGAGATTTCTTTGATTTTACTTAATAAACAGCAGGGTACTAACATAACTAAGATGCTGTGAAGTTTTTTCCTCCTCAAGTGAAATATTTATCGAATGAGAGGTGAAAAGTAATAAAAATCCCTGGCCCAAAAAAGAGGGGATGTAAATTCAAACAACGGCCACACACACTACTTACACGAGGATTGCTGTGTGTGTAGAATACGCTACACATAGTGCGAAGCGTTGGGTTTATTGTGCGGGGAACCTTCGGGTGAATATGGTCTTAGCGTGAGGTAGTGAAAAGCCGTTACCAAGCGTTTCTTACAGATATTTACACTAAAATTTGTTCGAAATCGTGAATGGAATTTTAAATAATCTCGTACATGTGTCTTATGATAAACGGAGAATAGTATGTGACTATTTCAGATAAGTTTCTTGCCAGTATGATTTTTGCTACCGAGACTGTCTATGAGCTTTAAGACGAAGGAGGGGGGGGGGGGTTGAATCTAGTAATAATACCTTCATTTAGCACTGAACAAATACAGGCTCAAGGGAAATATGCCGGAACCTCTTTTGTTATCTGTTGGTTCACATTGGGCCCACCAAATTCATGCGTTAAGCCCAGCTCGCTCGAGGCGTCATTCAGCTTGCGTCAGCACCTGCGCTAATCGAGCCTGCGAAGGCAATTAATCCATACGCCAGTTATTAAGAGTATTGTTTGCACTGTTATTTTCGCAATCACTTTTGAAACGATATCACTCTTCCAGAACACGAAAAAGACCGTACAAGTCGCTGACGCGGTCCTTGCGTCAGCAAATGACGCCTCGTGTGAACCGCTTATAATTTGTAAAGTGAAGTTGCATATACCTTCACTTGTGCAATGATACTATACACATACAACCATTGTGATTAGTTGTACCTTCGCAATATTTGCGTTAGTGTGAACGGCACTCTAAATACGCTTCTTTACTTTTATGTGAGATTGACACGAAATGATTAAATCCTTGGAATTTTTAATTGAAAAAAGGTTAATGAAATTGGACGTTGAATTATATGAATCATTCAACAACAACAAAAATCACTGAATATATCAAGGATTTATTCAGAAGGTAAGCTCATGAATTTCTTTGATTCGACGAAATGGTAATAGTCATTTCTTAATTCCTTTTTTGATAAATGATTTCTTTTATTTTGGCCAGTAGTAGCATTTTCTTTTATTTTGTTTTATTTTTCTTTTCTTTTTTATGATAGTGAATTACATTATAGTGTTGCTTAGCATAGTATAGAAAGCTTTAGATACCGACATTTGTGAGCTGCTGTCGGACTTCTGTTTACTAGTTTTTGTGCCAATTAAATAGGCAGTTTTTGCTACATGTTCTGTATTTTTTCTCTCTCTATGTTGAAGAAATATGGACAGGTATTCATATCGTATACCATAAAAGGGGCATTACTTACTGTTATAAAACTATGTATGCAAATCGATTTGAATGTTTTGTCATATTGTTTGATAATTATTCTGGTGATAAAAAGTGTAATCTCTGGTTCTGTACAGTATACTGAATGCACCGAGTACTAATATTATGAATGACATGTAATTTTTGTGGCATTTCTTCCGTCTCGAAAGAAATTGTTATTGGGACATGATGTGATTGTAAATATAGGATTTCAATTTTTTGAATGAGAAATAAATCTAGGTTTAAAGGAAGCTATGCAAAGTGTGGGTGTTGTATTTGTCTAGGTGTTGTATTTGTCTAGGTCTAGTCAGTGACTTTTTAAAAAAAAATCTGATTAAGAGATGAGGATTGGAGAGGCGTGGAAACCTTGAACTGTTGAAAGAGAGAAAATGCGGAGGTAAGGACGCATAAAAAAATGAGGGGGAATGAAATGAGAGAGAGAGAGAGAGAGAGAGAGAGGGGGGGCTGGAAAGACGTGGAAACCTTAAAAGGGAGAAATGTGGAGGTAAGGACGAAAAAAGTGAGGGGAAATGAAATGAGAGCTAGGGAGAGAGGGGGAGGGAGATGGGGTTTGGAAAGGCGTGGAAACCTTGAGAGAGACAAATGGGAGAAAATGTGGAGGTAAGGACGCAAAAAAGTGAGGGGAAAGAGAGAGAGAGAGAGATGGAGATTGGAAAGGCGTGGAAACCTTGAAAGAGAGAAAAGGGAGAAATATCGAGGTAAGGACGCAAAAAGGTGAGGGGGAATGAAATGAGAGAGAGAGAGACAGACAGACAGACAGAAAGAGAGAGAGAGGGAGATGGGATTTGGAAAGGCGTGGAAACCTTGAAAGAGACAAATGGGAGAAAATGTGGAGGTAAGGACGCAAAAAAATTGAGGGGAAATGAAATGAGAGAGATGAAGGGAGAGAAACGGAGGGAGACAGGGGGGGGGGAGACAAAAGGGGAACGGGGTGTAAGCACTAGCGTAGCCAAAGGGGAGGGGGTCTCGTCATATTATTATTTTGTATATTAAAATTTAAAACCTACCAACGAATTTCCCCAGAAGCTCTAGAAGAATCCCCGCCCCCCTCGACTACGCTCGTACCACCATCACATGCCTAAAACGATGCATTTGTAAAACGCGATTTTTTTTTTTTTTTTTTTTTTTTTTTTTTTTTTTTTAGCGAGTGTGATTTTCAGCAAGCTTTCGTTAGTTTGAAAATATTCAAGAGTCAAAAAAATCTGTCTCCCCCACGATGCAATTCCATGACCAGAAACCAAAATTAACTTTTTACTTCGATCACTAGCGTAGCCAGAGGGGGGGGGGGGGGAGAGACTGCCCCCTGACAACTTTGACCAAAAAAAGGTTATCGGGTAGTGGCGCATTTAAGGGGGACAATCCTGGCCCGTGCCCCTCCCCCTTTTAGAACTGACCTTTTTTTTTTTTGCTTGTCAGACAATTATGGAGGAAAACTGGACCCCATAAAATCTGATAACCCCCCCCCCCCCCCCAAGCAACTTTTGGAGGACTGGCGAGAAGAAAAATATTCGAATCTCCCTCCATGCAGCCCCCTGCCAGTGCCCCCTCACTTGCAGAACTCACGCTACGCCACAGACTTCGATCCTTATGTATAAGATACATGCATCTCTTATCCGTATACTTTTGTCGCCTTCTTCCACTTTATTCTTTCTCATTCATTTCTCATTCTATTTTTAATAACCCCAACTCAATTACTCTCAAGACAAAGTGAACAAAGACTAGAAAATAAACCGATTTTTATGAATTCTATTCATATTTTCCTCTCCCTCTTTAATAAAAGCAGGATAAATATAACATATTACATAGAACTTTCGTTGCATTGTACAAAATATTATAATGGTGGAATGAACGAAATCCTCGAATAGTTCAAAACAGATAATCCCTTTTTACAAAGGAAATACATTACCCATTGTTAATGTTACGGCATTTTCAGTTTAAAGCCGTGGTTCGAAACCATTTCAGCCTTAAAAGTCATTAATGTAAGTAAAGCAAGGAAATTCAGAAAAGGCATATACACTACATGTCAATGAGCACACAATTTTCAAAGGAAATGTACAGTGTAATAAAAACAGATTGTTCCTTGAAACGATACGCACAAGAATTTGGATGCAAATACAAGACATGAATATATGAAAAGCTAACTCATAGCACAGTGAATGAAAAACCATGAACTAATGAAAGAAATGTCTATTATAACATTCAAAACGAATACATACATACATCATCATACATGAACATATTATGCAGATACATGTACATGTAACCTAGTAAATAAAAGTCAGATATGTTACAAGAATGTTGTACTCTAGTTCAAACAGATTCAAAATTAATTTTGTGAGAGTCTAGTTTTTTCTTACAAATCCTTGTTTTCTCCCTCATCTGAAGAACTTATAAAGCTATTGAAACAAACATACACATGAAAATATGTTTATTTCATATATATCTCATGAGACCTAAAAATAAGCATGAAGGAGGATACACAGAAGAATATTAAAACAAATTCAAATCTAACATTTTCGGCACACATCTAAAATTGTTGGATATGCTACCTTCTCTAAACTTTGAATCTCAAGTATTTGCGTAATGAGTATATAGTATGTTACGTTGAATAATTCGTCGTCAAAATTGTTAAAGTAGATATTCAAAGCAAATCACAAATATGCTCAATAACGTATCTCTAGAAACTAGAAAGATTGCAGATGGTAATCGTATAAGTTTTACGTTAACTGCGTGTTTGATGATTAAAAAATAATACAAATAAAAACACCTCTCAGCATCTGGGATATCCGAGCAATTCGCCAGAAATATACCGATGTTTTCGTGACGTCACATCAGGTGCCAATCCTGCCTAAGCAGACGACGTCCTATATCAAGTGAACGTAACTGCAATGCAATTATTTTTAAATTATAAAGAGTTTGGTTTGTTTCACCATGACCGCATTTCACATCATTCTAAAAGGGAAGTGAAACCGTTTCTAGTAACTAAAATCTTTTGTTTGTAAAAAGTCATAAGGGTCAATGATCAATCAAAGAAATCACACTTTCGAATTGTAAAGCCCGCTGAATTATAGCATGGATGGTATTCGTTCCCTCTTGAAACGCCGACATGCCGCGGTGCATGCAGCTGAAAATACAATGGCATCTTTTTTTGTTTACAAGCGATTGATTCCTTTATTTTTTTAACGCTGCATTTTTCATCAAAATAATACCATGCAGGAAATTTAGAGTGAGGCAACAAATAAGCATTTATACTGACGCTAGTGAAGTAAGAGAAATAAGTGAAGATGAGATGACAAAACAGGCACTGAAAATGTATAAGATGTTATGGGGCATCGTCTGCTTAGGAAGGATTGCTCCCCGGTATGACGTCACATATCTCAGCAGCGTTCAAAGAGCTCTATAGGTGCTATAGCGGGGCTGTGTTATATCATTTTATAATTGATAATAATCATTACTTCAAATGTTTCCAAGCGTTGAATTTTGATAACCTTGTTCAATCTAAGCTTCACCTATGCAATAATAAAAATTAAATCAATATTCAAAATCAATGAAATTCTACTTTAATATTCACTTCAATGATTGGGTATAAACTGTGTGAAGAGGGTCTTTAAGTAGTTTCTTACACTGATGATTGGAGTATATTCTTACAGTTCAATATTGCTTGAATGTATGAAGATTGGACACACAAACACACACACAAAAAAAAGTTCCTTTATATTTCAAATACTAAACATGGTCAAATACTACAATCTGCAATTATTTGCCATGCCCTTTCTACAGGGTTTTTTGTTTTTGTAACCACACAGTGATACCGACACAAAAATTGCTTTACCATGTACATCAATAAATAAATTTCTTACTGTCGTCAAGTTCAAGATATATATGCTTCAATTCTGAATTTCCTTGCTTGCTTCTTACTGCCTTATAACATTAACATGGGAACCCGAATTCCACAGCTGATAAGCGTCACTGATAAGTAAACAATTTTTTTGATGTCGAGATTGAAACTGTAAAGATATGTACATATACACTAAACATGAGCTTCGAATTAAAGTGCAATTTTAGGTTTATCCCCCCCCCCCCCCCAACACACAAAGAAAAGTGAGGACTAGGCACATTGATGATTTGTTAAGACAAAAGTTGCACTTTATACATTTCATAAGCAGGATACTTCTGAAATTTAAGGGACAAGGTGCACAAATTGCACCACTTACTTCAAATAAATCCACAACACTCAGCCTTTGTTAACATGCAAGACCAAGGTATTTGGCCATTTTGTATGCCATATGCTCTCAAGTGCAGTGAAACCTTGTTTTAACAAACTCCATAGGACCAAGGAAATTACCTCTTTATATTGAAACCATGTCATATCAGGGATAAAAAAACAACAAAATACAAAGAAGTGGGACCAGCAAAATTACTTTGTTATAATGAGAGTTTGTTACAACAATGTTCTTTGTAACAAGGTTCCACTGTACTAAGGCTTTCGACTTTATACCATGGTCAGGTAAACTCAAATTGTTAATGCAGTCAGTAATGTACGGGACTACGTACCTGGGCTTGGACCTGCGTTCTAAGATTAGTTATATGATATATATATATATATATATATATATAGCACAAATTTTCTAATAATGCTTGCAAGATTTTAGGCAAGAACGGGGGATAAATCAATTAAATGTTATCAGCTGTGGACGTTGGGTTTTGAAATTTAAAAATGTACACAGATCCAAGGTCACAAAATGTTCCAACATGTTTCACCATCGAAATGAAGATTCCCAACTACCTTACTTCTATGATGGAGCAATTGTAAAGAGGATACAAACTCATAATATTTTTTAGAGGATAAAAAACATTACATCGTACAGATATTTGTGTATTATGTTAAGATTGTGTTCAGAAATGAAAAATTCTATATGTGTATTCTCAGAGACAAAATGTGACATTACAATAGGGATGTTATGGCATGCTACAGTCGACAGATTTTCAAACAGATGTCACCTCCAAGCCTTTCTTTCTAACAAAGCCTAGAGCCTCGTTCAGATATGACACTGAAATCGGCCTTCAAATAAATGCTGCGGCAACGGACAACAGCAAAGTGCATGTCAAGTACCTTTAATAGATATAACACAAATCACAGAATTACGTGTACAAGTAGGAGCCTTCGTTGTTGACATCCATTTGCCACTTAGCACAATGTGACCTATTATAATGTACGCTATATCCTCTAAGACTTCACAGAGAATTTATGCTAGATAACTATGCCTTTATTGAAAAAAAGAAGACGGGCGATGGAACAGCTGGAACATTAAGCGACCTATCAGTGACCTGTGTACGACCTTTAACCTCATCCTCCTCCGCTGAAGCCTCGGCGTGGAGCTGGGCGGAACCCTGAGCCTTGACCTCCCCACAGTGGATTATAATCTAAAAGATTGAAAGAACAACAAAGCAATTAATAGAATCAGAAAGTAAGAGCATATTTTTGTTGATGATAAAAGCAATTATTTGACTAACATTCTTACATACTGCTGGAATCTTTAATTGTTCTTTACTCACTGATTGTACTCTTTTTTTCATTTCTTTTTTACCATAACTGTTCCCTTTTGCAGCCCGAAAGTTTGAGTATGCAATTAATACAAAAGAGTTGTAATTGGAAAACTTGTGCGGATGTGAAAAGGATTATAATTTGCTTTTAAGGAAGTATTACAGTGGAACCTAATTAAAACAAATTCCTAGAGACCAAAGAAATTACCTCTTTATATTGAAACCTTGTTATATCAGGGCTAAAATGATGAGAGTTTGTTATCACAGTGTTCTTTATAACAAGGTTCCACTGTAACAACACTTTGGTAACACTTTACTTTCTTTACTCAAAAAAATAGCGTAATTTTTAAAATTATTTTCTCAGTGTTACTAGTATGTGTCAGGGTTGACGATTTTTTTTTAATTCAATTCAGATTTTTAATTTTTTTTTAATTTTTTTTTTATTTCATTGGAAATAATGTTCAATTGCAAAGAAATCTTACCCTAATAATAACATTTATCTCAATCTTATCATAAATTTTACTCCTAACATTGTTCTTAATAGTATATTTTGTAATTAAGCCCAATTAAAAATATTAAAGGGTACCAATCACCAAAAATAATTTTGCTCTGTATGTTAGAGGTTTCATGTCGTTATACTATATTCAAAATATGGGCTTCAAATATTAATTCTATAAAGAGATACTGCAATTTCAATTAAACTGTACACTCTCTTTAAGTGTAAAAGCGACTCGTGAGTAGACTACTCGACGCACCTGTACGTGCTCGCCAAGATTAAGGCTTGCACAGAACCAAACTCGGAGTTCGGTTCCGCGAGAGCATTTTCATGATCTCCTTTATTTCCTTCATACTCATTAACTGATGACCTATACAATACCAGACAAAGTTCTTTGAGGTTGATTTTATACTTTCTAGCTTGTACACAAATTATTTTTTCAGGTGATTGATACACTTTAAATAACTGACAAATCAATGAATTAATTTCCCAACATACATATAGGAAACTTCCCTAGGGAATTCCCATTAAGTAGAGAAAATTTCCCCACTGGGGAATTCCCACTCAATATTCCAAAATTCACAGAGGAAAATCCCCAGTCAGCACTGGAAATGAAGTCAATGACAAATATCTACACAACAGCTTTGAGACTGCACAGCCAAGAAAACGCCATGTCGGGCAGAAAGTGTGACCCCATTTGGAACCATTTTGAGAAACTAGCATAAAAAAAAAACAATGAACTGCCTTAAAAGGTGATCCATTTGCCATTTGATTTTTGGAATGGCAAATGGAACATTTTTCTTTTTTGGTAACCTGGTTACATTGAAAAAGACAAAGAAGGCGTCCTTTTCGGCTGAAAAAGCCGTCTTTTGGGCTAACCCCGGTATGTGTACTTGCGTTGATTTCTGAATAGCTCCCTCTGCAACAAAAACAAAATTTTAATTTCTTACAAAGGAGTTGTAGAACGTGTGACCTTGAAATTGAATAGGAAGCATCTACAGGATGTCTACTAAATCTGAACAAAGTTTCGCCGAGTTAAGTCTGCAAAAGGGATGAAGTATAATTTGTTTTCTTGAACATTCAGTGCCAAATGGATTTTATTCTGTGCAAATTTATCTCTGTAATTTACTTACAATCGACACTTACCATCTCTTAACTTCTTTTTAGGTTTATTTTCCTTTGCAGCTCCCCGGGCCTCTGCTAATTCAGCTTCCTAGCGATTTTAGGGGGAAGGAAGAACGTTTGATCAGTACAGTGTAGCAGAAACTTTTCTAAATTAGACACACATTTTCTGATATGATAATAAATCAGAAATTGATGATGAGAAATACATAATAGTTCGTCATTTTCTCAGTGTGTGAACCTCAATTCACTTTTCAAGGAAGGTCCTGAATACTGGAATGTTTGTGACTGCCCTCTATAAATTGACACACAGCTCTTTGTCCCTCAACCAAATCAGATACAAATTACATATATACATCAATCAGCTAAGAATGAAATGTTCCTCAGTGACAACCAGGCAGCTGTTTTATTTTTAATGATAGGTGGATTTTACACTGACAATTGCTACTTCTCCATAGAATTGTATTATTTTCTTTTTTTAACCTTACATTAAAAAACAATGCAAAATGCAGTATATGATTAGACATGTCAACACACATATGATCTGTTCTTTCTGCTTAATTTGACCCTTTAATGCACAAATATTTTGAGTACTACAATGTATTATCTTGCTCAAAATTTGCTGTTAAAAAACAAAAAACAGTTTTTAAGGTCCATGTAACGCGTGGTGTTAGTCAAGGTTTGTATATTGGTGTAAAAGGTGATTTTCATGGTGCATCTAGTTGGTCTATAACCAAAGTCCAAACTGATAATTAATTTTTTTCAACTATCAAAAAATAGGACAAGGTATTTGGGGTTACTGTCTCATCAAATAAATCTTATAACATCATTTTCTTTCAGGGGTCAACATTAGGTCGATCACTAGTGTGACCTCGCACAAAAAAGGGTCCTACTTGTTGGCATTCAAACCTACTTTTCTCGTATTTCCCTTGGAGTGCAAGTTTTCACTTTTCATTGCTCTGAACAGTTTGAAAGCTAATTTCCATATTCATAAGTTAGTGGACATTTTTTTCTTTTAGAAGTGAAAATAGGGTCGGTCATGTGTGTGACCACTCAATAAAGGGCGTTTTTAAATGTCTCTGTAAAAACATTATGGCTGAGAAATTACTAAACTGGTATTATATAAAAATCAATAAAATGTAATCTGATTTTCCGGCAATGAGGCAAAATTAGTTGGTCACATGTGTGACCAAAGTTTCACTTTAAAGGAAACTTACCTCGGCAACTTTCTTCTTTGATTTATAACCAAGGCCTTTCTGATGACGTTCCCAATCCTCTATATCTTCCTTTCTCTTCTCCTCTTCTTTCTGAAAAAAAGAAAGAAAGAAAAGAAATATAAGATAAGGTTCTCTCTCTGGGAAGGCAACAAATCAGGGCCCTGTTTCATAAAAATTATCATCAATGACAAGTTGCAATAATTGTTATAAGCTACTAAAATCCTTGCGTGTGATTGGCTGAGAGCAAATTTGTCAGTAAAAATCACAGACAAGACACTTGATGAAACACCCCCCTATTTGAGCTTTTCATTCAGTGAGAGTACACTTCCATGTGGAATAAACATACTAAATTGAAAGCAACAACATGGTTAAGTCTGGAATCATTTACTTCAACTTAATTAGTAAAAGATGTACGACCTAGCCCCATACGTACCTGTTCATGCTGGCACTTTTCATCAATTTAACAAGATTTCTAATCGCATCTTTCTGGTGGTCTAAATAACCTCTTACATGTACAAGTATTATCATCATATATTTTAAGTGAACATCGATTCAAAAGCTTTGTACAGCAATTATCACAATAGATTGTGTTTTTTCATAACAAACACAATCTATTACATTTTACTCATTAAAACATTCTATAATAGTACGGGGGGGGGGGGTTTAACAAATGATTTGTATCCATATAATGTAGTTTTATTTCTTCATGTTGATGTGGCATATATTGAAAATAAACATGTCGATTTTCTCTAGTTTTTTGTCTCAGAAGAATGAAAACATTCTGATCTAAATTAGTAACTACACTGTACTTTGGATATTCAATTCACAAAATAATTAATTCAACTAATTCAAATTATGTGATTCTTAGAAAGGTTTATGGATGACACTGACATTAGATTCATAAATTCCAACCAGTAGATTATCATGCTACCACAAACCACATGCCTTACCGCCTTCGGGTCCTGTAACATAAAGATTTATGATACATTTCGTTCTTTAAAATTGGCAAGTGGCAACAATATTTTTTCTTTTAGTGCTACATGTACATGGTTCTAACAGAATGTAATGTCTTTGAAAACAATGTACTTTTGTTAGAAACTTAGCCGAAAAGTTGAGAAAATGAATCTCTCAATGTGTTGCCAATATAAGGATTTTAAAGCGTATTCTCCTTTTTAAAATACCTGGCATTTAACGCGATACGGTCATGCAACAAAAAAAGGACACAGTGCGTGGAGGTCTTTCTATTCATAAATCTGGTATATTTTTCAGAGCTCTGAATCAAAAGTTACAGAGCCAAACCACAAAATGTGGTCAACTGTCTCAAAAGGGTTAATAGTATTTCCTTCGATCAATCATGTCATTTCAATCAACAGTAACTTACAATCATCAACCAATTTTATGTTACAGAAAGATACAAATCACTGCAACATACAATTACATGTAATTGTGACATAGCACAAATGGAGATATAATAGAATTCTAAAATGGATTTAAGTCGATATCTTAGTTACAGGGTCCTAAAATAGAAGGGCATACATAACAGTATCTTACCTCCTTTTGCTTCTGAGCATATTCTTCAGCCTCAGCATCATACTTGGCTTGTAGTCTTTGCCTTGCTCTCTCCATAGCCTCTTGTCTCTGTAACACTTCATTGGCACCTAAGGTAAGATCATAAATAAAGGGTGTTTCACGACGGCTGAAATCAAATCATATCCCTTAATAATAATAAGAGTTAAAAATCTTCCTAAGACTACCTCATCATTTTTGTTTCGTTACATAAACCACATCGCATTGGCTGCCAGAAATTGTTAAGAGAATACTGTCAAAAGTAAAATCTTTCAATTGGCAACATATTGACAAGTTTGTTCCCATAAATCAATAAATATTTCAACTTTTTAAGCATTTCCAATAAAATTTCCAACAAGCGAAAGGTTGCCAATTTAAAGAAGCTAAAGAATTCAGCCCTAAAAAATTCTTGTTCCAAATGGAAAGTGAAGCAGACAATACAATTATAAGTTACTGCTTAACCAAAATAAAGAAAAATGATCTCTTCTAAAATAGCTTTATGATTAATTAAACTAAACTTGGCATCATCGTGGTTGAGGAAACCACCATTCCCTCCACGCAGGAGCCCTTCACTGCGTTACACGCATTGGTTTCCTCATTCCCCGTCCATAGACTCTGCACTTAATTCTTGCGTGCTAACGAACGAGGGGGGTTTCCTCAACCAGGATATAGCCCTCAACTTACTATAGCTGTTAAGGTTTGCCTCTTGCTTCCTTTGTTTCTTCCATCCATGTAGTTTTGTATCAAGCCAGCTGTTGATATAAACCAGACCAAGCACCCCTAACAAGATGAACCATCCGTAGTTGGCTATGAAGTCCGATGCTGTAAAGGGTTCAAACAGAGATGATTCTATAGTCAATTTCCAACCAGTCTGGATAATGCCATGTGAAGAGTTACATCTACGAGGCATCTTTAGGACACCGTAAAGGGCCTGACCAATAACCCTTTCAGGACAGGAATTATTCAAGGGCTAAATTGATCACATTTTGCGCTTCAAATTGGCAACAATAATATTTTTCTTTTAATGCCACATAGTTCTAATAAAATGTGATGCCTTTGAAAACAACATACATGGTTAGTAACTTCGTTGGAAAGTTGAAAAAACTGCCAATTTTGACAAAAAACATGGATTCTGAACCTCTCAATAAGTTGCCAATTTAAGAATTTTGAAGCTTATTCTTGTTTTCAAATTTCCTGGCATTAAACGCAATATGGTCATGCAACAAAAATGGACATAGTGTGTGTGGAGAAATTTTTGTTCTTTCTACTCTGCATCTGGTATATTTTTTAGAGCTCTGAATTAGCAGTTATTGAGCCAAACCACAAAATGTGGTCAATTGTCTCGAAAGGGATAACAGCATTAGCAATAACTAAGACCCCTCAACAAAATTACCTGTATGATGCTTGGGGGGGGGGGGGGGAATCCAGATTGGAGAATTTCAAGCAAAATTATTGTTGAAGTTTCTTTTGCAACTCGAGAAATAGGCATTCCATTTTCTCAGGTTTTGCTGAAGGATTAATTTGTTCCATAGATCTACAGGTTTTGTGTAAAAACACATGAGCAATGATTGTATCTGAGGTTTAAATATATGTGTGAATGAATAGTAGGGGGAAAATTGAAATTAATGATTTTTTTTTTTGAGGTACAGGGCAAATAGGAGAGAAGCTCTTGAGATACATTACGGAGTTGCCAATTTGTGTTTGATTGAATTCAACTTCTAAAATTCATAAATTTCTTATTTCTTGTCGTATTTTGCTCAAACCTTCACTGAACCATTTCTTTAATTTTTCTGCTTCTTTTAAAACCAATTTGTAGTCAGGATGGACTTTCCCTTTAATGAAACAATTTAGATCTTGGAAGTTGGAAGATCAGTGCCATCTCTAAAGTTAATAGTTAATGTAGATCTACAGATTAAATTATGATCGCCTTAAATCATGTTAGTGTTGGTTTTGAGAAATTATTTTGTCTTAATTTGAGGCAAGATTATATTTTGGGGGGACTGAGTCAAAGACGAAGAGAAGAGATGGGGTATGGTGCAATCAAGATCATTGGCAATGCAGTGAAGCCATTGTCTGGCTAAGCTTTCACTAGTCTATAACAGTATCAGTACCGTATCTAGATCTACACATTTTTACATTTTATTTTAACCATCTCCACTTTTCACTGATCATGTTTCAGCTGATAATGTATTGTGATAAGTGTAACGTTAGACAGCCTTAGCTACCCATGCTAACTAGTATAAGTGTCTGATAATATAGTTTTTATTATTAATCAAATTAAGCTTACTCCTGAGGATTGATAGATTAGATTAGAAAAGAGCAGAAAGACATTATGTTGAGATCTTAATCTTCAAAATTTACTTATTAATATTAATATTACACAGATTTGAGAATATCATTTTAGGTTTGCAAAAAAGAAAAAGAATTTTCCTTTACATGCTTTATTTCTGTGGTATTACCATTATTTGTAAATTAGGGTGAAATTTACATCAGTCAGCTTCAAAATCAAGAATTACATTTTTTGAATTACATTTTTTATTTTACATTTTAGCACGCGTTGAGTTTCATTTTGTCCAACAAAATTTGACAAGGCAATCGATATCGACTTAGAAATGTTACTTAGTTATTGATTGATTTTATTGAGTTATTATTCTCAACATTCAACTTCTGAATATGTATAACCAAGGTAGACAAAGGAAATTCGCATAAAACACTGAATAAACGTTTTTTATCCACTGAAAAAAGTGCGTAGCTTTACCTTAATGTAGCTCTAGGCTTTATAAGCTTAGCCTTGTTCAGTCAATCAGTCAAAATTGACTGATTGCCATAAAACACTAATCAACAACTACCATGACTACGGTCCCCCATCATGCCCATCAAACTATTTCCTACAAATTCAATTTACCTGTTGACAGTCCATATGAAACACTCTCTGGTGTTGTGTTCCCTTCCTCGGTCAGCTCCCGATCCTCAAAAATCCCCGACATGTTTGATAAATTTTGATTTACATGTCAGACATTAACCAAAAAGCGACGTCAGATTCGAACTTCCACTTGGTCTCTACATACAGTATGCATTCGATATATATGATGCGATTCATGCACGCAAAATTGCATGCACAGAGTTTATGGCCTATGCATATGGCATTATCGAATGTACCCGATCATTGTTTACAATGACGTGTGGAAACTGCGCGACAACCTCGCTTCCATAATTGGTCGCGGCTCAGATCCCGTTGCATTTTGAATGGAAGGTGGGTGTGGGGCACAGAGCTCCTAAATGTGGTGTGGAAGGGGGCCGGGGGGGGGGGGGGGGTTACCTTGCTTGGATTAAACGTATGGATTAAACTGGGTAAAATTCTGTTGTACATACAAGCAAATTATATCCCTCTCTCCCTTTCCTTTCTTCCACTTATTTTCTTCATATAACTTCCTTTCTATTTTAATTCCCCTCATCACGTTCCTATTTCCCTCTTCTTCAGTAACTCAGAATGTACCTCGATCGTTCATTTGGTCAAAAGTTACGGTGGGGCTGCTGTCGGGGCTGCTGTACCTATTTTCAAGATATATTTGCTATCACTTGTCTTTCTTCATCCATTGTCTGTAATCATTCGTTTTCTCTCTTCTCATACATCATTCAAAGTGACTATCTTGCTGGAAGGTTGAGCAGTGTTGGGAAAGGCTTGTATGGTGGTGGATCCAGTGTCCGAACACTTTTCAGAAAATCAACGCTAGCAAATAAAATATCAAACGAATATCTGTCAAACTTAGATAATGAATGCTCAAAGTCCTACAGAAAAAGAAGTTGATGGAATTTTAAAAAGACAACGTAGATTTAATACGATATTCCCTTCCGAGTGAACCCCTTCTCAACGACGCAGCGTTTTGGTCCCTTGAAAAAGATACTGTATTTCCGAACGTGTGAAACCTATGGGAAAAAGACACAACCTTTGTTTCAATAGTGTGGTTTTCATACGCGTAATCCCACGCGTATGAAAACCCATTTTAGGCGCTTAACTGTACACGTTCGGTAATACAATCTGTTCGGAATTACAATCCTTGACTATACTAAACAGTCGGGTCGCGGCGTGGCGCGGCGCGGCTCGCTGGGTAGAAATTTTCCAACATTTTTAAGGAATTTTTTGTATGGTATCTTTTTTTTTGAGCAGCGAAAAAAAAAAGGATTTTTTTTTTTTTTCCCCCGAACATTTTTCAGGAATTTAACCCTTTCAGGACAGGAATTATTTAAGAGTTAAATTGATCACATTTTGTTCTTCAAATTGGCAACAATAATATTTTCTTTTAGTGGTACATAGTTCGAATAACTTGTAATGTCTTTAAAAAAAAAATATACATGGTTAGAAATTTGCCGTAAAGTTTTAGAAATTGCCAATTTTGATGAAAAAACAATGATTTTGAACCTCTCAATGTGTTGCCAATTTAAGGATCTCAAAGTTTATTCTCGTTTTAAAAATTCCTGGCATCAAACGCAATATGGTCATGCAATAAAAATGGACAAAGTATGTGTAGAAAATTTTGCTCTTTCTACTCATGCATCTGGTATATTTTTTAGAGCTCTGAATCAAAAGTTATTGAGCCAAACCACAAAATGTGGTCAGTTGTCTTGAAAGGGTTAATGTATGATTTTTGTATTTATTTTTTTTTGTGTGTGTTATTTTTGTATGTTATGCTGTGTTTATATATTTTAACCTTAGAAAAAAAAATCCAAGGGAATACAGCGTCGCTGTCATCGACCTAGCAATAGATTTCTTTTTAAATTTTGAACATTCCTATTTGGGGGGGGGGGCGCGAAATGAATGAAACCCTGAAGAAATACAGGCTCTCTTTGTGGAATTTAGCCAAGGCAATTGCTAGACAAATTCATGATTTCTTTCAAATGTTTTATACTTTGAAAGTGCTTTTTATGGGCTTATACCCCGTCTGGGGGCAATTTTTTTAATAAGCTCCTGCTTTATGGTGGGGGGGGGGGGGCAAAACAACTAGAGTCAATTTGGGTCTAACTTTAAAACGCCATGGGGGCACGAAATAGCTAGATCCAGAACATAATTATGCGAGGGAGCAAAACGAGCGAGCTTTAAAAGTTTTTCGCATTTCAAACCTTGTAAAACACCATTTCTTACACATTTTGTCCTTGACTGGGGCGCAAATAACCTTCAAACTCAAAAACCATAAATTTTCTTGTATTTCTCCCCCTTTTCTTTCTCTCTATTGCGTTTTTTGCGCCCCCTTCAAGTGCCGCCCGGGCCACGTGCCCTCTCTGCCCCCCGTAGTAGATACTCCACTTTATGTATAATTTGTGATACTTTACTTGTAATTTTGTTACGTCAAAAATTTATTTTCGTAATTCTGTATGAAATGTTTAACTTTAAAAAAAGGTGACCTGATCGCAGCATGAATTAATTTTTTTAATTATTTATCCAATGAATGAATCGATTGATGGATTAATTAATTAATTGATCAATCAATCACTTACGTAATCGATTAATAGTTGTTTTGGTTGATCTTTGGAAAAAATGTCGGATTGAAAACGCAGAGAGGTCACTTTCCCGCGCTACGCCTACTTGTTCGCGCGCTTATTTAGCTGTATTTACGTTTTTCGTGAAGCTCGTGTGCTACGCTGAGCTTCTGAATGATGTGTGTAGTATGATGTGCAAATACGCTTAGCTTTTCATGCAAAAGTACATGTATCACAATGACTTCAAGCTCAGGGGAAGATGGTGACAGGTAAGCATCAATTTAATTTAGTTTTGTTTTAATACGTTTACTGACATCTACTGACTTGAGAATCTAGATCTATTGACGTCGGAGGCATCCCATTCTTTTTACTGCAAGTAAACAAATTCAAATTTCAAATTCGAATTCAAATTCACATTCATTTATTGATTCAAAATCCAAACATATAGGATCATTTTAAATTTTCAGTTTACACAGCATAATATACAAAAATAACACAATTTAGAAATTAAAAAAATCATACATAAAATTCCTGAAAAATGTTCGGGGGAAAAAAAGAAATCCTTTTGTTTTTTTCGCTGCTCAAAAAAAAAGATACCATACAAAAAATTCCTAAAAAATGTTGGAAAATTTCTACCCAGCGAGCCGCGCCGCGCCACGCCGCGACCCGACTGTTTAGTACAAGCGGTTGGGAAAGGTTGATCTGATGAGAGAAGGGAGAGAATAGACCTGTTTAATAACTTTATGCATACATCTTGAACAAAAGTTTCTCTTGACAACTCAAAAGCTTGCCCGAAATAGCAACAATTATAAAACGGGTTCAAGAATGTAGCCATCCTGATTGGTCTAATAACACCACGTGACCGTGCAAAAAAAAAAGTGATAACGCACGGCGAGGGGACTAACGTACGGCTAATCCGGATCAAACACTAAGATTGTAAGAAAACACTAAGATTGTAGACCCGTTTTATAAAACTATTAATACATGGTTGTGAGTTCGTGCGTTGTGCGATCCAGCAACACGCAGGTTTTTATCGTGGTGTCTAACACACTCGGCTACGCCTCGTGCGTTAGTACACCACGATAAAAACCTTTGTGTTGCCAGATCGCACTAACGCACTCCAAACCATGTATTAATAGTATACTAATGCATGCAAAAATGGATTCCATCCATAGCCTATAGAGATGCCATAATAGAGGTGCATTATTCATGTGCACCAAATAGTTGGTAACTATAAGGATTCTGGAGAGAAACATGCATATGAATTATACATTAGTAAACAGGTCTATTCCTGGCCTTGTTTTCTTTGTTTTAATTCACATATCTCTGTACTACCTCCTCCTCTCGCAAGTCTGTCCCCCTCTCTATCTCTCTCTAATTATCTTTCCTTCTATTATATCTCACTTTTTCTCTCACACACACACACTCTCTTCCTCTTTTTCTTTACTATTTCTCTCCTGGGGAGCGTTTCATCAAGCGTTTTGTAAGTGATTTTAACCGACAACTGTAATAAGCTACTGAAATCCTTGCATCCGATTGGTCGAGAGCAAATTTGTCGGCAAAAATCACTGACAAAACACTTCCCCTGCTTTACCTAATTTCTTTCAACTCTTTATCATAGTTCTCTCCATCTCTCTCTCTCTCTCTCTCCCTCCCTTTCTCTTTCAGTCGTCATTCATTTCCCTTCCATCTCTCTTTCTCTACTCACCACGGTCCTAGTTCTAAAAACACCACAAAAAACATACGGGGTAACCTCGCTAGCCATAAGGACCACTAGTCATAATATTGCATATCTATTTTGTAATTGCAATGTCAGTACGTTGGTTTCCGAATAAGTTCCCCATGCAATACAAAAATAATCAATGTGTGGTAAAATTGGTACAAACTAAAGGTTTACTAGAGTCTTTTGAGATATCAAATGTTTTATACGACGAATACATCCAATAGAGCGAGATATCTTTTCACAAATATTCTACATGGTCAGACCATGTCAGTTGTGAGTCAAGTACGAGACCTAAATATCTTATATTGTGTAATACACAGTGTAATATCATTTAATTTAATCGAGATGTAATATCGTTTTCCAACTTTCTTTTTGATCTCCAAAACATGGCCATGGTTTTCTTTGGGAGTTTATACATCTTATTTACATCAAACCATCTACAAATCAAATCAAAATCATTATGCAAATTTTCTTGAACTTCCGAAATATCAGAAGCATTATATTTAAAAAAAAACGAGAGTATTGTCAGCATATATCTGCATGTGAATTATTATGAATTTTGAGATTAATATCATTTATATACAAACAAAAAATTAGGGGGCCGAGGACTGACCCTTGCGGTACCCCTGATCAAAAGGCAGTCAGATATTCACTGAAATGGTTGCTTATAACACATTGTTGGCTACCCGTAAAATAACTTTGGAACCATTTACGCACCTCCTTACTAATCCCGTAAAACTCAAGTTTTCCAATATTATTTCATGATCAATAACATCGAATGATTTTCTAACATCACAAAATATTGCTCCAGTAACCTGACCTAAGTTCATATTATTAAGCAAGTAATCGCTAATTTCAGTCAAAGACGTGGCTGTGGAATGAAGTGGTCTGAATCCGGATTGTCGTTCAGATATCAAATTATTTTAGTTAATTTAAGCGAGTATAATGGTTTATGCACGGCTTTTTCAAGTATTTTTGACAAAGAGGGCAGTATTGAAATAGGCCTGACGTTGTCAACACTGAATGTACCTCCTTTGTGTATGGGTGTGATTCTTGCCACATTGAAGTCAAGCGGGATTTGTGATCTTAATAAAGATCTATTAAACATTATACTTACGGGTTTTGCAATGATATCTGCTGACAATTTAAGTATCTTAGGACGTAGACCGTCAAAAAGGTTATATAGAAGAATAATAGTAATAATGATAGTTTTATTTCAAAAACTAACAAAAAGTATATAATACAAAAATCAGTACAATTATG
This sequence comes from Heliocidaris tuberculata, assembly GCA_025618425.1. Taxonomy (NCBI): domain Eukaryota; kingdom Metazoa; phylum Echinodermata; class Echinoidea; order Camarodonta; family Echinometridae; genus Heliocidaris; species Heliocidaris tuberculata. The sequence goes on from CM046833.1 coordinate 8,514,294, forward strand.
AATCGCATAAACCAAAAGAAAGCAAAAGCATGTTTTTCTCCAAAAGGGCCCACTTTTCAATACTTTTATCCAGGATTTTGTAAAAAAAAAAAAAAAAAAAAAAGGGGGGGGGGGGGACACATATCTATGAAAATTTTCTGACAAGTAAAAAAAAAAAAAAACGTTATCACACGTTTTGGGCTCTCTTTGTCCTTCAAAATTCTCTGAAAAGCAAAATAAAAGAGAGAAAGAGAGAGAGAGAGAGGGAAAAAAAAGATTATCAGTTCTAAAAGGAGGGGGCTGGCCGGAAGTGCCCCCTAACTCCGCCAATGCTTTTATCGAAAGGTTACAATATGAACCTTTAGATTAACGTTTCTTCTAAACATTTGAATTATTTTCCACAGCAATGGTTGAAGTAAATATCCATGCAGCAATCAGAGAAACCAGTGGCGAATTTAAGGGGGCAAAACCGTCCTGTGCCCCTCAAAAAAAACAATCTGGCATAAACCATAATATGTACCCACGAAACATTGCCCTTAGAATACTTGTGCCCCCCCCCCCCCCTCATCCTTCCCATCAAATTTTAGACCCTCAAAAAGCACCTGAAAATGTGATAAACATTTTTTAGGTAGAGATATGGAATTACGCCCCTGCCCCCTTAATATGCAGAGTCAAGCATTTTGTCAGTGACTTTTACCGACAACTGTTATAAGCTACTGAAATCCTTGCATCTGATTGGCTGAGAGTAAATTTGTCAGTAAAAATCACTGACAAGACACTTGATGAAATGCTCCCTGGACCCGCCCGCGGAAAGCCTAAATGGTTGACGCGTATGCGGGATGATGATATTTATGTATAGCATGCTATCTCATTTGTAAATCAATATGTAACAAGTCATCAATTAACTATGTTTGTAGGTAAATGAAGGGACAATTTGACATCATGTTTATCCACATAGCAGGTTTAATTCAGAATAATAACAGTCAGGGGCGACCGACAAAATTAAATCTCAATATTTACTCTTATACAGTACAAACAGTGACACCTTGCTTGGCTTGCCGATATACCGAATGCGTGTGATCATAGATTCCGGGAGCGGGATAGGCGACAAATTTTTTTCAGGGATATATGGAGAATCAGTTTGTATGCATAAGCTGCAAATAATCTCATCCAGTAACTTGATTCATCCAAGATTAATATATCCTGGCATCCTGTTTATCCTTAATCCAGCGATCGAAAGAAAACTGTTTAGACAAGAGACGAGACCATTTGTCAGAGTTGGTGAGCCAGGGAACTTTCAAAATCCTCCAGAGGGGGTGGAAAAGCCGCAACAGACGTACATCTCCTTCAGTTAGGTCTATATAGCTAGTTCTTGTACAATTATCACTTACTTTCTCCTCTAAAATACAATCGGCGTTCCCATTATTATAATTCTACCACAAAGACAAAAAATAAATAAATCACATGAAGTATTAAATTTGTCCAAAGGTTCTGGGAAATACAGTATGTTTTTTTTACCATAAAATAAGATACATTAAGTATCTCCAAAAATAGGATACAAAACAAATTAAATACGACACATTTCTAATTTGATTTATTTTTAGAGTCAAATTTGAGGCAAAATATAGGCTATGTAATGTTCATAACGGCTCAAATGAAATGAAGCAATCTACTAAAAATAACAGTGAGAGAAGAAAACATGGAAAAAAAAAATAAGAATGAAATAATTAATAGCTGACGAAAACAGATTTGGAAATGAATTAGGAGATCAGAAGTGAATTTCAAGCGCAACGGTCCCTTGGAGTTATAATGACGTCAAAATGTGGTGGGCTGTACGTAAGTCCGAAGTTGCCTTCGTTTACATCCGGAATAGTTCGGCAGTCCTCGGGTAGCCGAAAAGTGAACCACCGTAAAATGTTAGCAAAGAAAGTGAACAACATATGTTCGGCTAGGCATCGTCCCAGACACATCCTCCTTCCTATAAAAAAGACAAACATAAAACGTCACTTGAAGGTGGTATGTGAAAATGTGTTATTTCAAAAATAAGCGAGAAATTTGCTTATGATATGACGGCTTTTCAAAAAGTAAGCTTTGTTGAAAAACGCATAACTGCTCTCACTTTGAAAAAGAAGACATGAATGAAACGGACATTGTATGGAAAGCCGTCATAATCAATGCTTCAAGCATTATTACAGTTGCAAAAGTATGCAAATTCTGAACATGACATTGCCTCACAAAAACAGCCATGGAATCAAAAAAAAAATTTATGATCTTGGTGTCATTCTATTCGGAAAAAGAATTCTCTAACCAATAAAACAAAAACTAATGATATTGTGTCAATGATGTAGTTGAAAATGCAGATCTCCGGTGTTGCATTTTTTCTGAGGCTCCTTGAATACTAGTTTTCTGTTTTTAAAAAAATTACATGAGGGGGAATAGAATAGTTTTATTTCAAAGCTAACGAAAAGTATGATATAAAAATCAGTACAATTATGAATCGCAAATACGTATCAAAAATCAAAAGATAGTAAAAGCATGTCTTTCTCCAAAAGGGCACACTTTTCAATACTTTTATCGAAAGGTTACAATAATTTTATGAGCCTTTTTAGATTAACGTTTCTTCTAAATATCTGAATTATTCTCCACAGCATGATTGAAATAATCTTTGACGTTTTGAAAAATATCCATTCAGCAATCAGAGAAATATGAAACCCCTTCCTTCCTCTCAATCTAATTTTAGACCCTTGAAATGCAGATGAAAAATGTGATAAACATTTTTTTTAGTTAGAGATGTTATCTAATTGTTCCCCTAACCCCTTTACATGCAGAGTCCTTGACCCGCCCGCGGAAAACTAAATGGTTGACGAGTATATGGGATGATGATATTTATATATAGCATACTTTCTCATATAAATCAGTATGTACCAAGTCGTCAATTAACTATGTTTGTAGGTAAATGAAGTATAAAGGGAAAATTTGACAACATAGTGTTTATCCATACAACAGGTTTAAATCATTATAGGCCTAACAACAGTTAGGTGCGACAAAATTAAATCTTAATATTTACTTTTATACAGTTCAAATAGTAACACCTTGCTAGGCTAGCTGATATACTTAGCTGAATGCGAGTGTGATCATAGATGCCCGGAGAGGGAGGAGCGAACATTTTTTCAGGTATATAGGGAGAATCAGCTTGTATGCATAAGCAGCAAATAATCTCATCCGTTAAGTTAATTCACCCAAGATTATAAGATATCCTGGTACCCTGTTTATCCTTAATACCGCGATCGAAAGAAAACTGTCTGGACAAAATACGAGACCTTCTGCCAGAACGTGACACGGTGAGATTTTCGGTCAATTTAGAAAAGCAATAAAATTTGTCTGGTGGGCCCCTAGCCGACCAAAAGCTGAACGTGAAGGAAGCCTTGGGATTATAACTCTGATGATAGCTCCAACGATTTCCTTGACCCGGAAAACGTAAGCTTAGCATATTTCATTTAGTTTTTATGTAGGGAAAGGGCAAAATATGCATTTCATGTCTCTCAATTTGAAAATCAAAGATGTGAGCCATGTGTCAGGAAGCATTGAGATGAGATTGGAAGTCTAACAATATCAAAAGTGTTATTCCTGACCATGGAAATAATATACTCTGTATAGTAGTAGAATATTCCAATAAGTTTCTAGGTTGCTTGGAAGCAGAGATAGGGCAATACAATATATATTTCAAGGCGGCCATTTTGGATTTTCAAAATGGCTGCCATAGGCCTATGCGATGGAGCGTTGGGAGTAGACATCTAGTAATGTCACAGATTGTTTTCTCGACCCAGAAAACGTAAGAATTAGCATATTTCATAAGGTTTCTACGTTAAAAGAAGCCGACGTAGGGCAAAAAAAAAAGTCTTTTGTAGCTGCCACTTTGAAAATTAAAAATGGCCATCATGTCCAATGAAGCGTTGATACTGGAAGTTTAATTATGTCACTAACGGTTTTCCTGACCCAGGAAACAAAGTAATAGTGTTGGCCCTATTCTGTTAAGTTGCTAGGTTGATTGAAATAAATATATACACTATGGCCATTCTTTGAATACAAAATGGCCACCGTGTGCAATGATGCATTAAGATTAGAAGTCTAATAAGCCAGTTCGTATATCTGAGCATGAGCAGATAAAGGTCATTTGTACCCAAATTGTAAAACCCACTGAGACGGATACTGGATACATGCTCATGATAGTCATGTAATCATTATTTATGTATTTATCAGAGGGACATTCTTTGATACACAGCTGGAAGTATTCTTCTACAGTGGGCTGACAAAAGGTATTCATGAATCACCTTCACCCTTTTGGGCAGTGACTCTTCTAAAAGGCACAAAGTGGGATGTCTCTATGTGCAAAAGATATGTGGATTTTGGGGGGTCATTTGTACCCAAGCTAACTCCGAACTGGTCTATTATGTCACCAATGGTATCATCAACCCAGAAAACGGAGGAATGACATATTTTACTAAGTTGCTACATGTAGGTTGACTAGAAGGAGAGATAAGGCAACATAATATTATATTACACGTGACGTTTGCCATTCTAAAAATCCAAAATGGCCTCCATTAGTAAGGAAGCGTTGGAAGTAGAGGTCTAGTGATGTCATCATTTGTCCCCCCCCCCCCCCCGAAAAAGTATAGGATTAGCACATTTCATTACATTTATACCTTTAAAAGAAGCTGAGATAGGGCAAATTATGTATTTTATATCGGCCATTTTGAAAATCCAATATGGCCACCATGGCGGCGTTTGTGCAAATGCCAACATCAATTTTTGGATTATCCATGCTCTAACAATTCCGAAATAGTTTTGCTAATCTCTAAAATTTTTGAACAAAATTACATAGTGAACCTGACTACAATTTTTGTTGTTGTTGTTGTAATAAACCAGGCATAATAGCGTTCTTTGTAATCATCAAAACAAAATGGACTTGATTCTTTCATCTTGTATGAGATTTTGTATGAGATTTAGAATATATTATAAGACGTCATGCCCTTCGCTCAATATTTCGTGTAAACCTACCTTCTCCAAAAGATATAATTGATTCTTTCACTTTGGGGTCAACTCGGCCTGAGTTGTCTAGAAACCTCGCCGGATTGAAATCCTCCGGCTCACTCCAGATGTTTCGGTCCCTGTTGATAGCCCACTCATTTACCCAAATCTCCGTCCCTCTCGGAATGGAATAACCCAGGACGGTGAGATCCCTCGAGGTCACACGTGGTAAAGACAACGGTGCGACGCACGCGCATCGAAGCAATTCCAGTACCGTGGCTTGCGTGTACGGCAGGGACTTGCGCTGGTCGTATGTTATGACGTCATCAGGCGTGTGAAGAGTCATGTTCTCGTCAATTTCTGAGTGAACCTGAGACGGATACAAAGATTATAAGAAAATGCGTTTATAACGAGCTCCCTTAATTTATCTACACTATATTGACATGCCCAGGGCCCCGTCTCATAAAACTTGATAACTATGACAAGTTACAATAACAGTTATAAGCTACTGAAGTACTTGCATCTGATTGGCTGAGAGCCCGCTGAGAGCGAATTTGTCAAAGATATGACGCGGTTGTTATTGATGAAAAGCTTTATGAAACAGGGCCCTGGTCCCGTCTTTTAATATTCTTTTGAAACCGTAGTGCATGCAGAGGAAACGCACTTAAAATGTGTTTAAATGGGGGTGTACTATAGTAACTCGAATTAACTTTATGTTTGGAGGTTGTATACCTACATAATGGGAGTCGGTAAAGAAAAAGTTCGGCATAAATTTAAGCCAGTTTGTCTCAACCTTTTCAAGACAATATATCACATTTTGTGATTTAGCTCAATAAACCAGATGCATGAGTAGAAAAAGCAAAATTTCTGCACACACTCTGTCCATTTTTGTTGCATGACCATATTCCATTTGATGCCAGGAACTGTAAAAACGAAAATAAGCTTTAAAATCCCTAAACTGGCAACACATTGAGAGATTCAAAATGCAAGCCAGAAGTCAAGATAGGTCTACAACAACTGCTAAAGTGTTTACCTGACTCTGGACCTCCGGAAAAAGACAGAGGTAGAGTATTCCCCAAAGAAGGGTCTCTGATGTGGTCTCTGTTCCAGCCCCAACCAGATCAAACATCACTCTCCAGATGTCGCGTTCTTCCACTGCAGCTTTCCCGCCATTTCGTGTCTGTCGGAGGTAGCAGTCTGTCACATCTGTGACGGATTCATTAGGACTTCCACCATTACATTTTCCATCGTTATCTCCTCTGTGTTTCAACTTGTGATCTTCGACAACTTCTCTCAGAAACTGTTTGTACTGCTCGATGTCGCCGCGGGGTTTCCTGTACAGCGGTGTGTGGTAGAGAAGCGGGAAAATATGCCCTAGAGATATGCCGGACAGGCCACGCAAGATGTTATGCTGGACTCGCATAATCTCGGCTATCTTCGGGTCCGATCGAACATTGAGGCAATGTCCAAAACACAAAGAACAGATGATTTCGGCAATTGCCGAGGTGATTTCTGATCTTGGGTTGCAGTGCTGACCACTGAGGAGTTGTAGAGAGTGGCGAAGATGTTGCAAGGAACTTATCACGGTGGCGCCGAAAGTTGACGATTTACCGATACTTTTCCGAAATGCCGTAAGCGAGGTCCGGCGACTAGACTTCCACTTTTCTCCATTCTCCCATATCACGCTACCTTTATTAGGACAGAAATGAGGAATTATCGCATCGAAAATCAGCTATTGTTTAAAGAGCCATAAGTTAAAGAAATAAATGTGGTCGTTTGGCCTCAGCAATATTTCTCAGAACTTCACGAAACTCCCCACAAAAAACACCCCACCTTGCTGGTGCTGTTGCTCCTTATCAATTAAGAGCCATACACAGAGATTGGACACAACATTGCACAAGGCCAAAAAAACCGAGTTGGCTAAACTCTGGATGGCTCTGTTATCAATTTCTTCCCAGCAAATCGTCATAGTTTTTAATAAGGAAAGTGAGAATGTGAAATGGTTTCGATAACTTTGACAGACCTGAATACTTATTTTTTACATAATAATGTACAAAATATTATTGTTAACGAATATCTGATTCTGAACATCGAACAGTAACCTTTAACAAACAAGATAATGCCAGTAAACAATTGGATATTTTCAATTATGTGGATTACTTTCTTGAAAATACTCTCTACAACAATACTGCTGAACATTGGTCCATTTATCTTGAATGGTTCTTGTAGTGTGAAATTGATATAACTGCCTGGATCAATAAAAATCATACTCGAATAAGACCCCCCCCCCCCCCCCAATCAAATGGCGACAGTAGAAAAAAAAAAAGGAGGGCAATCGAGAGGGGGAGAGGGAGATGGGCAAGGTAACGTGACATGCACTCACTACCACACCCTCACCCACTGCTGGACAGCCTTTCATTCAAGACTAGTGCCCCCCCCCCCATCTATATACATGAGTTTTATCAACTCGAATTCAGTTGGACGTCAACATTATGGTGCATATTCTTTTATTATGCTTGCCCAACAAAGCAACTTGCGCCCAGGGGCGGTGCTACAGGGGGGGGGGGCAGGGGGCGGCCGCCCCCTATCATTTTTCAAGCGAGCAAAAAAAAAAAAGAGGAAGAAGGGGGGGAAGAGAAAGAGAAGGGGAAATGGAGAAGAGAAGGCTAGGCCATGCAATTATGACATAGTCCTATTTGTTATTTCAAGACCCTCGACGTGCGACGTTGCTATACGCGTCATTTTGCCCCCGCCCCTTATTTAAATACCCTGGCGCCGCCCCTGCTTGCGCCATATGGTTATCTACTGAAGCCCAGTTGGCCAAACTAGACGGCTCTTCCGGCCCCATGACACAAGTGCCCTATGGCTGGACAAACGCTACACCACTGAACTGGGTATATTATCACATAACATCAAACTCTGATCGTATAGTCCAATAAACATTTGGTGTAATCAATGTTTCGTTCAAGGACCAGTTGGTCTAATTCTTTTGTCTACATCCATTTCGTCTAATAACCACTTGGTCTAACAACCATGGTCTAATAATCAAGCACGCGGCATAATTCCAAGACCCTTGGATGTCCACATGTGCTGCATAATTCTCTGTACGACAATCAGTTTAAGTTTCTGCAGTTAATTTGTATATCTTAGTAGAGTCTAGATCAATTTAACATGCCTGTACCGCATGTACTAATACCATGATGAATAGGGTATGGTCCCGAAAGGGGGGGGGGGGCATGTCTCATTGAGAGCTGTACATCATCTGTGTAAATCACTTTCTGTAAAGCTCCCTGAAACGGGGGTTGCAATAGTAGTTTTGATACCCTAAACAGGGAAACCCATATAACATCTCTGATTTTATACCCCTTTCCGCGGATTCTCTTCTTATCACATCTGAATTTGATACCCCTTTTCTTGATTTTTGCTGTTCTAGATATATACCCTAAACACTTAATTAACCCGGGTTACGCGTCTAATGCTGAAAAAGTACCCTTTTTATCCTTTTTCGTGTAGGCGGATGATGTACAGGTCTCAAAGAGACATACCCCCTCCCCCCACTAGCGTACTCAAGGGGGGACAGCGGACAGACTGCCCCCCCCCCCCGACAACTTTTGACAGAAAAATTGACCCCCTTCCCAGGGGCCGCAGAGCGTTTTTTAAAGTGGGGGGGGGGCTGATCTGATTTCACTCATTAAAGCACCGGCGTAAATTCAGCTTAAGCAGTGGGAGTATGATTGCAACATTGAGGGGAAATTTCCAAAGTTTAGGGGCACCGATAAGGGCTATTTCTGGAAAAAAGGGGCACCTACAACGGGAAAAATATACAATCTCTAAACATTGTCATATATATACCCTACATTGCGATTACAGTTATAAGGATTTCTCTCTTACGCTCTAATATAATTTACTTAAGCATCAAAGTTTGCAGTTGGGTTTGATGACCTACATATTAATGTGCGAGCGAGCGAAGCGAGCGAGCAATTTTTTAAGATCTGTGAGGCTGCATGGTGATCAACAACATCTTAAGAGAGAGGGGGAAACAAAGTTCTGAAAGGTGTTTAAACACAGTATCGGCATGAGAGACTGAAAAGACCGCTAATAAGTAACATAACTATATCGAATATAAATGTGAGCGAGCGTAGCGAGCAAGCCTTAACGAAATTAAAGTAAAGTTGCTCTAAATCGCTATAAATTAGGGGCACAAATTGTGGAGCAAGAAAAAAGGGACCCTTATCAACAACGATAATATGGCACTTATCAAAAAAGAAAAGGAACAGGAGTTATTAAAAAGAGCAATTATTAGAGGATGAAACATGTGATATTTGTCGCACATGAATATTGGCACTTTATACTAGTGGTAAAAAGGGCACTTATGAGAATGGAAAAGGAGTGTTTTTGTGATTTTTTTTTTTTATAAAGGAAGAGGGGCTCTTATCAGAAGGAATTGTACTTCTAAGAAAGAAAAGGAGCCCGTTTTAAAATGAATTAAAGGAAAACTTATCAGAGGTGTAAAAGGGGCTCTCATCAGAGATGTCATGTGTCATTTAACAGAAGGCGGATCAGGGGCCGCTTGCCGAATTAGAACGGGCACCTCTCAAATTTGAATAGAGGATTTGGCCACAGGTAAAGATGCACTTATCAGAATGAAAGGGGGTAATTCTTGTATCTGAAAAGTGAGAATGGAAAAAAGGCAGTTACTGAAAGAGATTAATAGGTACATTTGATGCAAATGATTTAAAAGGGAATTGTCGAAGGAAAGATTTTAATAGGAGTTTTATGAAAGATGAAAAGGGAAGAGGCTCGTTTATTGAAATAAAATAAAGGAAGCACTTATAACAAAGAGCCATGCAGGACTTTTTTTTAAAGGGGGTGTCTTTTTACTCCAAAATTCTCTGACAAGGAGAAAAAAAAATTATCAGCATTTCTGGCGTCAAAAATAAGCTTTTGCCGCATTTCTAAAGGGGGTGTTCTAAGTTTTAACCTAAAGGAAGTGTTTTAACACCAAAAGGGGATGTTTGAACACCAAGAACACCTATAACACCCCCCCCCCCCTAACCTCTACGCGCATTAGAGGAGGTATAGACAGGGGAATATAAGAGAAAGAGAAGAGAAGAAAAGAGAGATCGAGAGAGGGGGTCATGATGAGGGAAGGGTGAGGGGTGTGGTCCTTCGACGTGAGTTGACAACTTGACACGTACGCGTGCGGCGCGGGCGAGCAGGTCAATATATATAGAGGTAGATCGGTCGGACTCACCTTTAGTAGAAAATGCCAGACCTAGCAGAGGCGGTATCCGTCTATCAGAGGTGCAGTCAGCATTCTTAACAAGCATCTCCTTTACAACGGCCAGACTTGTCAACACGACAATCTTAGGACCAGGTCCAAGACTGATCCCCATTACCGGTCCATATTTCACAGCGAACCGAGCCAGCGCCTGATGCGGCTGTCCGCCGGAGAGTATGGACGGGAGGTTTCCGACAATCGGCCATGCCCACGGACCAGGAGGAGGTTTTCTGCAGTTACCCGAATTCGACCTCCTACATTTCGCAATGACAAGGGACGCAAGCACGGAAGAAATAATAAAAATGAAAACTGTTTCCGTCGACTGCCAGAAGCACATGGAGAGCAAAGTACTCATGGTTTGTGTGCACATGCAGACAAGTCAGAACTAATGCACGATCCTCTTCACAGGAACACTACACAACATGCAATTGCGCAAGAGAAGAAGCAACGATTTGTTGTGTGTGTGTATTATTTTCACATTAGATATCCCTTATCTTTCCGTTGCGTCCCTTTACATGCTAAATATCTTGAATGAATATTCTAAGGATGTTACGGTCTGGTAGCCGCCATTCGATAGTCATGTAGTGACGTGACCCGAGTCCCACGACACAGACAGATCTCATGAATGTACGTGTACCGTACGTTTTCGGTTGACGGTATCCAAGGAGCTCCTTGGTATATATATAACTGCGCCATATTGAACCGAGGAGTATATTGGTTCCTAATTGATTGAATGAACTCTATTGAGTTCATGAGCTTTCCAAATTGAATGAACGATATACATGTAGTGGGCCTATATCACAAAAGTTTGTAAGGGAAAGGGTGGTTTAAGTTGATTTTTAGAAGCAAAAAATGAAAGAAACAAATTAATGAAAGTTTGAGCAAAATCCGACAGTAAGAAAATTATGAATTTTTAAAGTTGTAATGAATCAAACACAAATTAGCAACTCCGTGACGTATCTTGCGAATTCCTCTCCGTCCATGCATTTGCTCCTCCGTAGGCCTATAGGCTACACATAAATTCATTGATTTTGATTCTCTTTGTTTTTCATGAGGGAATAGATTTGTATCATACCTTGTGTAAAAACATAAGTGACATGATTATAATTATCTAGGGTGCATGTATGATAAAATATTTTCTTAAACCTGGAAATTTTTAATATGATTTTTTTTCAGTCCAGGGCAAATGTGAGAGGAGCTCACAAGATACGTCACGGAGTTGTCAATTTGTATTTGATTGATTACAGGCTTCAAAAAATTAATAACTTTCTTATTTCTTATCGGATTTTGCTCAAACTTTCATTGATCTGTTTCTTTAATTTTTCGGCTTCTGTTGAAGTATCAGGGTGGACTTCCCCTTAACCAACGTGCCTTTGAATAGCAATATTATCTTAACATTATGTATACATTGATTGATTGATTGATTTTATTTGCCAAGCCTCTAACATACAACAATAAAAGAATATCAGATCAAAATTATGTAAGCTTGAACAGGATAACCCACGAAAGCTCGAGAGCTTATTTCCAGTGGGGTCCCCAACATACAAAATTAATTAGTTCAATTTGTATTATTTACAGACTGAGAAGAAATTTTTTTTAAAGAATAATAAAAATGATAACAAAAACAACATTTATAACATGTAATAATGATTATAATAACAACAACAATAATAATAAGAAGAAGAAGAAGAAGAAGAAGAAGAAGAAGAAGAGGAAGAAGATGACGAGGAGGAGGAGGAGGAGGAGCAAAAAGAATAAAGAATATGTTGAATCTCTAAAACGTACAAAAACAAAAGTATATACAAACTTAGACAGCATGAACCTGGCAGAGAAAAGAAAAGTGTTCTTTCTTCTGGCAATTTCAATCATATACCATGTCATTTGCTTCTCTCCTCTGACTCTCAAGTGATAGGTATTCCCTTAATTTCCTCTTAAAAAGAGCAAAGTTTTCTATTTCCTTTATATAATTAGGAAGGGTATTCCAATGTTTGATGGCAATGTAATAAAACGAATTTTCAATGCTACCTACTCTTTCTGGTAAGTTAAAGTTGAATCTGCTATTTCTTGTATCATAATTATGTAAGTCAGTAACAAGATTGAAGTTGGATCGAATATAATGATTTGACCTAGTATGATATATTTTATGCACGTGATGCAATACGAGTTGTTTTGATCTTTGGTTAACTTCAAGAAAACCAGCTTTAGAAAGTTCGCTGTAGCCAACATGAGTTCTTGGACCAGAACAGTAGATGAATCTCACCATTTTGTTCTGTATAATTTTCAACTTCTTTTGTTCTAACTTGTTTATGTTACTATACCATACAGGGTTAGCATAGTCAAACAAACATTGAATAAGAGCAAAACAGAGTATACGTCTTGCTTTTAAATTCAAACAATTTTGATATCTGTACAAAAATTTTAGACGAGAATTTGCTTTTTTTACAACTGATTCTACTAAAGAAGAAAATGAAATTGCGCTAGCCAACTCAATGCCTAAATACTTCACATATTCTTTTCTCTGAATTACTTGATTATTGTGTGTCACTTTGAATTCAAATGACTTTTTAGAACTACTTTTAGAACAAAACAAAATGCTTTCTGTTTTGCCCAAGTGTAAAGAAAGCTTATTATCAGTCATCCAATCGACACATGTAGATAGCTGTTCACTGAGCTTCTCCTCAAGAAATTTTGGATTCGGATTTGAATAGAGTAGTACGCTGTCATCAGCGTACAATAATAGTTTACAGTCTTTTATACAAATACACATATCATTGATATAACTTGTAAATAGAATTGGGCCTAAAATGCTTCCCTGAGGAACACCGCATGTTATCGGCATTAGTTTGGAACGAATATCATGAATGGCCACTACTTGGTGTCGATTAGACAAGTAGGATCTGAACCATTCTAAACTTGTCTTGTTAAAACCCATTATTTCTAACTTTTTCAACAAGACGCCATGATTAACTGTATCAAAAGCTTTTTGCAGATCAAGGAGCACCATACCAACAAAGCGCCCTTGGGAAGTTTCTGTCCTCAAATAATCAGTTAAATGAATTAGACATGTTTCAGTCGAATAGTCATGTCGAAAGCCAGATTGAAATTCATAAATTATATCATTTTCTTTGAAGTACATGTAGGCCCCTATTTACAAATTTGGTATCCCAAATTGTGTGTATCTTTATAGATTCTTTAGTGAGTCAAAATTGTCTCTCTACTATATATCCATGGAATTCCATAACTGTATGAGGCCTTTTGATTACGATCAGGATTACCTTTCATCGGATTTAAGAACTAATACCGTATTATAATGATATATTTAGACATTAGAAATATTCAACGATACGTTCTTGAAAAAAAAAATACATATGTTTACGAGCCTATGACGAGTATATACCAAAGACTTTGTATATCTATATAATACCCAACTGCTTATAATTATTTTTTCTGTATTTTGTTTGTTGCTGTTGTGATTTTCTAGGCCTATTGAAGATTGCTGTTACCAGACAGGGCCTCATGATCGGACCATCACTACGGGTGAAAATCTGCCATCCTACATAACAGAAATAGATATTAATCAAATACTAATTAATCCTACCTTGGACTAAGAGGCTCCAGTTGAAATTATGGATTCTCTTAGGTGACTGGCATAATCTCTTTTCTGAGGGGCGCATGCAGCCCCGAAGAAAATATTATGCCAGTCACCGAAGAATCCATACTTCCAACTGGTGCCTCGAAAAGAGTGTATGGTATATTTGATTTATATCCTACAAGTTAGAGTAAGCCTAGATAGATACAAAATAAAAACTAAGTGTAGAACCAGAGTAGACCTACATACACTATGAAAGGCTCATCACGCACATACATTATATATCGCGATATATTGTTGCGGTATCGATAGCTTCGAAATATCCAGAATAACACACTGACGTAACGTCAAAATATCGGTAGATCGAAAAACATACGGAGTTTGACGTCGAGCGATATCCATTTTATTTTTCTTTATGGTGAAAGTATTTTATGTCACGTGAGACACTCCTGGCCAATCCTTCCACGAGAAATTAATGATTATAGGATATCAAGATAAATATAATTTAGGCCCTCACTTCACTCAGAATCCTGTCTTCGATGTCGCAAAATAATGATAAAAATTAGGATATCATGATAATAACTTCCCTATACGCGTTTCCGAAATTAAAGTTGTTAAGTATTATCACCCGACACCCTGGCATGAATGAATGAATACTACCAGGCACCAACCTAATACACCTGGGAGGATAGTGGCAGATGTAGTTTAATGTATATATTGCCAAAGACATGAAAGAAAGGAGTAGTGCCATATGCCGGGGTTCGAACCTACGAACTTCGCATTCCAAGTTAAGTGTTCAAACCACTGGACTACGACATGCACTGTAATGCCATTGACTTATGTGTAGAGCACAAGGGACATATACCCGTAGGCCTATTGAAATATTGTCAAGTATCCAATAAAACAAATATTTTTTGAAAACTATTGTCAAGTATCAATATTTAAATGTTGATGTTATCTACACCCATGCAGCTGATTCTGGTGACAATGTTGATACCACGTTGCCTGTTTCAAGCTAAACCAAGTATCATAATGATGTATTAATTAAAAATATACAATCCTTTGCCTTGTTTTGATTGTCTTGTCTTGATTTGTTTGTTGTTGTTGTTTTTTAGTCGTTTTAATGAGTATATTTTTGTAACCTGATTAACCCTTTCAAGACAATTGACCACAATTTGTGGTTTGGCTCAATAACTTTTGATTCAGAGCCCTGAAAAATATACCAGATACTTGAGTAGAAAGAGCAAAAATTTCTGCACACACTATGTCCATTTTCGTTAAATGACCATACTGCAATTGATCCCAGGAATTTTAAAAAGGAGAATAAGCTTTAAAATCCTTAAATTGGCAACACATTGAGAGGTTCAAAATCATGGTTTTTCATCGAAATTGGCAACTTTTTCAACTTTTGGCCAATTCTTTTAACCATGTATATTGTTTTCAAAGACATTACCCCTTATTACAATCTTGTAGTACTAAAAGAAAAAATATTATTGTTGCCAATTTGAAGAGCAAAATGTGATCAATTTAGCCATTAAATAATTCTTGTCCTGAAAGGGTTAACTGTATTTTGAAATATAATATTGTATTTTCTGGATCAGTCTCTCATAAGAGCCTATTCCTTTTTGGCTCCCACCTACTCCAGCATGATAGCTTTCCGTTTAGTGTTAAATGTTACTACTTTGTAGTTTTGGTACTTTATTTTTTCTGTTGTTATATGATGTCGAGTGAAACAAATAAATGAATAAATGAATAGATGCAATAAATCTCTGATAAGCAAACAAAAATTATAAATATATATATATATATATATATATATATATATATATATACTAGGCAGTTTATGGATTACGAGTCTATATTCACCTCAAATTTAATTGACAGATGTGTAAGCAAGCTATGCAAATCTGTGCAAATAACAAATTAGAAACCCTCAGTGCTAACGGTTATCAAAGACAACAGAGATACATAGGGCTATCCAACCTATGCGATAATTTGATTTGTGTTAAAGCAGAAAAATCAGAAAAGCAGATTCGTGAACGTTCGGACGAAATCGGACAAGCAATAAGAGAGTTAACAATTTTCTAAAAAATGTTATCACTATGCACATGGGAATTTCATATTGGCCGTATCGGTACAGTCACTGTGATGTCAACTTTCCCATTCGCTCCAACACATAAAATGGCTAAAAACTTTCAACATGTATAACTCCGTAGAATATTTTTCTTTTCGGAGGACCTATAAGAATAATCGACAATATATTTTCAGTAGGGCCCCGAGGGAAAAGGTGCTCAGGAGAAAACTGAATTTAATGATATTTTGGTGTATGAGAAATGGGAGAGTTGACCATGTTTACCGTGAATACGTCACAATCGATTCACCAAATTGCCAATTTGAGATTCGCATACTTGTAGTGATCTCATTTCTCAAACATTCATAACATTCTTGTTCTTTGTCGGATTTCTTTCAAACTTTCAACATCCTGTTCCTCTTATTTTTCTGCTTTCACACAAATCAGCTTTTTACAGAGGTTAGATTGCACTTTTTTTAGTACCATGCGAAAGGAATGCAGTTGCGTGCAAAGCCGATAGGATATTTCTTTTATATAAAAGCCTAGGTCCATCCATTTTTTTTCATTGAAAGTTCATTTCTAATGCATATACTGTTGTAATCATGATTCTGACTGCTAATTTTCTATGATTGTATTTGTCGAGTTTATTTGTAGATAAAGAACCCTGTGAAAGGGGAGAAAAATTGGGGGGTATGTTTTGAAACTACGAACTGTATTCTATATAGGTGTACCAAAAAAAAAAAAAAAAAAAAAAAAAAACAGTGGACCCTTTTGATCGTTAAAGGCCTAGTCCATGCACACTAATATCAATCTGCTTTGAATAAATAGAGTAAAATTAAACAAGCACAATAGTGAAAATTTTATTGAAATCGGATGTAAAATAAAAAAGTTACGGCGTTTTGAAGTTTTGCATTATTTCTTGAAACAGTGATATGCATAACATGGGCGGTATGCAAATGACTGAACCGATGATGTCACACACTCACTTTTCCTTATGTATTTTATTATATGAAATATCATATATTTCAATTTTTTGCTTCAATAATGCAAAACATGGTTTGGCTCCTTATGGAACATGTAAAATCATCATTATTGTAACTTATTTTGATACAAGGGAGAGATTATTCTCACATCCATAAAAATTGAAATATTTGAAATATCATATTATTCATATTATAAAATACATAAGGAAAAGTGAGTGTGTGACATCATCGGTTCACTCATTTGCATATACCGCCCGTGTTATGCATATCACTGTTTCACGAAATAATGCAAAATTTTAAAATGCCGTAACTTTCTTATTTTACATCCGATTTCAGTTAAATTTTCACTGTTATGCTTGTTTAATTTTATTCTCTTTATTCAAATCAACTTGATATTAGTGTGGACTTGGCCCTTTAATAACTAAAAAATTGTACCTCGTATCAGACTAAGGTTTTTACATTGTAAAGTTGAAGGGTGTAAAATTTATTGGGAGCAAGTTTTATTACATTTCTTTGGATACTTTTCTTAAAATATTGCTCTGTATATTAAATGATATTTTTCACATAAATTTTTTTGAAAAATGATTATTTTTATATAACATATGCAATCTAAATAGAACAATGCGTATTTGGAGGGTCAACTGAGAAGTCAAAAGTTTTGATTATGTCATTCATTCATTCATTCATTTCGGTTTATTGATCAAAAAATAACATTGTAAAAACAGTCCAAAGACTGATACATACAGAGTTGACAAAGTTGCATAATTGAAAAGATTACATAAAAGAATACAATACATATCACTAAATTGACAGGGAACAAAAATTGAAATTAAAAATTAATAAGAATCGTTTCAAATACTGCACTTCAAATAGATGACAAGCGCAAACAATAAATAAGGACAGATGCAAGGGGGGAAAAGAAAAGCTAGGGAAGACACAGCAGAAAGGGGGAGAAAGAGCAGGAGTCTGTTGAGAAGAAGAAAATTACGAAATTAATGAAAATGAAAATAGAAAATGCTATGTCTTTTATATAATTCTTGCAAAATATCTCAATTCAACCTTCCTAATCCTCATACCCGAACTCCTTGTAGTATACATGACAAAACACATTAAATACGCTTGTATACCATCAAATATTATAATTGGTATAGCTTGCCTGTAAATCATGTTATTAAAGAAGACAAAGCTCTGAGTTAATAATTAGGTATTCAAATAATTATTGTTATGTATAAAAACCATAAAATGGCGTCTCAAGATTTAATTTTCTAGCTAGTCATACTAGCTAGTTATCACATACTGTGGTCTATATATTACATAAAGGGTCAATTTATACTCTTGACGTAGCAATTAAAGTAATTTGCTGGTATATGACTGTCGATGGAGCAGCAGCAGCTGAGCTACATGTGGCACGCAATGCTTGCATGAACAGTCTGAGTGTGGAGCTGAGACACTCACTTCATCACCGCCGCGTAGTTTGCACACACTTACATGCATGGGGTGCTCTTCAAGAACAGCAACTTTGTCAGGAATAACAAATATGAAGATAAGGTAAAAGCAACTTATACTTGCCAATTCTTTTTCATTTTTCCAATCTTTGAATTTTCAGTTGAGTTCTGAGTGAGCGGCCGGGAATGAGCGCCTAAAGGCCACCGCACACCTTGCGATCGGTCTGCGATCCGATTTGTGAAATAAATCGCTATTGCATTAAATATTGGCATTTAAACAAATTAAATCTACCCTATTCAGGTTCTGAAAAGTAATATGAATACCAAACATAGGGTTTTAGTGATCTGTCAGCTTTCTACAGGGAATAAGGGCAAAATTAGTTTCAAATCGTAGGCAGTCGTACGATTTTTGTGACGTCACTACGACTCGGAGCCGATTTGGCCATTCCGCCGACTAGAAAACTCGGCAAAGGCCTTATTATCGATTTTACGATCTGTCTGACTATTCGGACCCTCAGTCAAAGATACTTTTCGTTTTTAAATGATTTGTCAAATGATATTACATTTTCTTCTGAAATCGGATCGCAGACCGATCGTAAGGTATGCGGTGGCCTTAAGCCGCTCCTCTTTTTGCTCTTTTAAAATCCTTATTTCCCGGGGGGGGGGGGGGGGGTATGTCCCATTGAGGCCTGTACGGCATCCGCGTCCATGACTTTCTGAAAAGCACCCTAAACGAGGATTTAAGTCGAGAGGTTTTTGATACCCTATTCAGGGAAACCCGTCAAAAATTTCTGAATTTTAGATCCTTAACGGGGATTTTTTAAAGATTTTTGATAGTATTTTACACCCTATTCGAGGATTGGTTCTTCTTGGCCCTTTTTCGGCCAAAAAGGAAGAGTTAAAGACAAAAAATTACTTTGGAACACATTAGGGGCCTACAGAATGATTTTTTCATTGAAAGAATAGGAAAGAACTTTTTTGGATTCATGAAAACGTACTCACGGGAAGTTTTTCAGATCGGCGCTACTCCTGACCGGCTCCCGACTGCTACTGTCAAATTTCCTACCCTTTTCGAGGATCTTTTCTCATCACTGCTAGTGAATTTGATACCCTTTTTTCAGAATTGTCCTGTTTTTGATACCCTAAACGAGATCCCCGGGTTACCCGTCTGGTCGTGAAAAAACAACCCTCATTACAATAATGTTTTTCTTTTAATGCCACATGGTTTTAAGAAGGTGTAATGTCTTTGTAAACAATATATATATGGTTAGAAATGTTGTTGAAAAGCTGAAAAAATTGTCAATTTTGATAAAAAGCAATGATTTTGAACATCTCAATGTGTTGTCCATTTAAGGATTTTAAAGCTTATTCTTGTTTTTTAAATTCCTGGCATCAAACGCAGTATGGTCATGCAACAAAAATGGACATGTATGTGCAGAAAATTTTGCTCTTAGAACTACTTATGCATCTGGTATATTTTTTAGAGCTCTGAATCAAAAGTTATTGAGCCAAACCACAAAATGTGGTCAATTGTCTCGAAAGGGTTAAACATGGTCATTGAAATGCATAGACATAAATTTTATTAGATCTACATAAAAATCATTATACATTAGAATTTTATAATAAAGTTTATCGGTCAATACCTTTTACACTGCAGATCACGCATACTACTCCAGAAAAAGTTGTGTGTATAACCAAAAAAAAACTATAAATATTTTGAATAACTATTGTTTAGGAAAAAAATTGGGAGTATATGTTAAAACTTTTAAAGCTCATCAATTCATGCACTATTTTTTATTAAATGGGCATGTATATCTTAACGATAACTTTACTATAGTGAAAAAAACGTCATATAGATGCGCAGTTTTCCACTGTGCATGTTGTTATAGTCGCCGCTAGCCCCTGCCCCATGGTAAGTTCACCTTTCGCGCGCGCTCACGCTACGCCCCGCCCAGTTATACCGTTCTATAATTATGGTCGCCATACGTTCAGACACGCACGAAAAGGCGATTCGTTATCGAGTTCTAGTTAGAAACGATGCTCTGACCCTAGTTTCGTTATGCGACGTTTCGTTATACGACGTTTCGTTAGTCAGCGTTCAGACACATAAATCCATCGTATAGCTATACCGTTTTTGGTATAATTTTTTTGTGTCTGAACACCCTGTTATATTACCCTCCCGTCATCGTACCCCCCCCCCTCCCTCCCTCCCTCTCACACAACACACACACGCACACGCGCACACACACACACACAAACACACACACACATACTACACAACAATACAGTAGAAACACGGTTACCATGTAGAATTCGTAATATTGGAAGTAAAAACTAAAAGGAGAGAAAAAATACATGGTGAGAGGGAGGGAGGGAGATAGAAAGGGAGAGAGGGAGAGAGATAAGAAATGGGGAAGTGACACATTTGTATGGATTTTTCTGTTTATTTTTATAATGGTTTTCTAATTCCATTTCAATACTTAAAGCTGCCTCATAATTACGCCTACTCTAGATGATGTAAGAATATTGGAATAGGCATATACAGTATTCCTTATCACCATTTTCAGCGACCGTACAGTCTCGAAATATCAGCAGCCAAACTGTATAGCCCAGTAGCAGTGGCGCAAATCCATTTTGAAATTCGGGCGGGGGGGGGGGGGGGTTACAACACTATTTAACTTTTGTACCTGTCCGAAATATCGGAAATTTTTTTCTGACAACCCCCCCCCAAAAAAAAAAGGGGGGGGGGGGTTATCACATTTTTGGGGTCTAGTTTACCTTCCAAATTCTCTGACAAGTAGAAAAAAAAAAAAAAAGGTTATCGGATTTTTTAAAGCTCTAGTTTTCCTCCAAAATTCTCTGACAAGCAAAAAAAAAAAAAAAAAAAGTGGGGGGGGGGGGACATTGGCCTATCTTCCAAATGGTTGGGGGACATGTCCTCCTGTCCCCCCCCCCCCCCACATGCCCATGCCCAGTAGTGGAACGAGAGATGGAAAAAATACGGGTATTTTAAGAAGGATTAGCAGAATTCGTCAAATTTTATTATCTTTTCATTTCCCCCTTACACAAGATTGAAATGCAGGTACTCTCATGACATTCAAACCCTTGATACATGATGGTTTAGGCCCATCCATTTATTGACTATTTGTGAACGTGTGCATGTTGCCACTATATACCCACATTTTTAACCCTTTCATCATGTTCATGACAGGAATTTTTTACGGGCTAAATTGATCACATTTTGTTCTTCAAATTGGCAACAATAATATTTTTCTTTTAGTGCGACATGGTTCCAGTAAGGTGTAATGTCTATGAAAATACACATGGTTAGGAATCTTGTCAAAAAGTTGAAAAAATTGCCAATGTTGATGAAAAAACAATGATTTTGAACCTTTCAATGTGTTTCAAAGCTTATTCTCATTTTTTTTTAATGGTCATGCAAACTGGACAATGTGTGTGCAGAAACTTTTTCTCTTTCTACTTATGCATCTGGTATAATTTTTAGAGCTCTGAATCAAAAGTTATTTAGCAAAACCACAAAATGTGGCAAATTGTCTCGAAAGGGTTAACAAAATCTTTTTACATTTCAAAACACACCCTTCTTTTCTTTTCTTTTTACTATATACACTCCACACATGCTTGATTTCATGTACCGTGTGTGTATGGGTGTTTGTGTGTGTATGGGGGAGGGTGTGTAATAATTTATATAGAGAAGATAAAAAAATGCCTCATTATTTTAAGAAAATGATATTTACCTGGTTTAATTAAACAGAAACAGTTCACAGTAATACAGTAAAAGATTTCCATAACATCGATATAAGACCTCGCAAAATAATTAATGTATTTTCTTCCAAGAAACGTCCCCGCTATAATGCATATATTTCATACTGCAAATTGCAGAATCTTTCCCGCTCACAGATCAGGCAATGACCTTCCTCGAATGTCCCACCGGTCATGTCGACTCCCCGTTACACATGTACTGTGTCATAAACATACAAATGTGAGGTTGAGCACTTCAGTGTATGCATGATTTCGAGCAAGTTTTACGGTTAGTTGATAATTGTACTTTGCCGGCCCAAGCAATTCATCGACCGAATGAAAAACAAGTCAAAATTATACTTTAGGCAGCTGATTTTTTCACTTTAGTTCTGTTGCATTGTGGACTGGAAATAAAAACTAAAGGTAACTGACGAAATAAATTGGACTTTGCAGAAAGTTGATTCCAGTCTCTCTGTATCAGGCACAGGGGCGTCGCTAGAGGGGGAGGGATGGGACCCCCCCCCCCCCACTCAAAATTGCTATCTGCAAATGAGCCACCTCTGTCGGCAAAAAAAAAAAAAAGAAGGGGGAAGCGAGAGGGAATAGGAAAGAGAGAAGGAAAAGGAGAAAAGAGGAAGGAGAAGGGAAGAGAAAAGAAAAAAAGAAAAGAAAAAAGAAAAGAAAAGGGAAAGGAACGGAAAACAAAATCAGGGGGTAGTTTCATCAAACTGTCATAACGACAAGATCAGCGACATCTCGACCATGTCGCTCAACTTGTCCGCTAAGTGTTTCACAAAGCCGTCTTTGCCAAGACCAGCGACAACTTTGCTGACAAGTGTCTTGTCGGTACCACTGAACTCTATGACTGAGTTATTGGGATTTACTGAATAAATTTTGCCTTCGGTGGACTAAAATATTTTCTCATTAAACCAATGACAGTAATGGCAGCGATAAGTTTATGCAAAGATTTTAGAAAAGACAATATTTTATAAGCAATTTAGATTGGTTCATGAGGAAAAAAAAGTTAAAAATGTACAAGATTCACAGATGAATATTGACAGATGATATTAAAGAATTGTTACAATTTATTCAAAATTAAAACAATAAACTTACGTCATGACATTTCCACCCCCCCCCCCCCCAAACAAAGAAGAAAGAAGAAAAACAAGGAGAAATCATGCACTTCTTAACACATAAAGCCTGTGTCATTTACATCTCCACAGTACACGCGGCTGTGCTTCTTGGGGGAAACAACATGGCGGCCAGTATACGGCGCCGGGGTCGTGCGCTCAACCATGACGCCCATTCCAGTCATAGAGTTGGTCGGTACTCCAGACCTGGGGATCGTTTCATCAAACCGTCATAACGACAAGATCAGCGACATTTCGACACTGTCGTTCAACTTGTCCGCTAAGTGTTTCACAAAGCCGTCTTTGCGAAGATCAGCGACAACTTCCCTGACAAGTGACTTGTCGATACTCCAGACCTGTCATATCTTTTTAGAACGCCATCACAAGCCAGCTTTTAGTTAGTCTATGGGCTGCGAAAAAATAAGAAATGTAAATTAAGAGAACATTTATTTCCTGGGGGTCGTTTCATCAAACCGTCATAACGACAAGATCAGCGACATCTCGACGCTGTCGCTCAACTTGTCCGCTAACCGTTTCACAAAGCCGTATTTGCGAAGATCAGCGACAACTTCCCTGACAAGTGACTTGTCGGTACTCCAAACCTGTCATATCTTTTTAGAACGCCATCACAAGCCAGCTTTTAGTTAGTCTATGGGCTGCGAAAAAATGAAAAATGTAAGTTAAAAGAAAATTATTTCCTGATCTCCAAGCACATTTCTTTATCATTCTTTTTATCAAATAGTTTTACTAATGTTTTTATTATAATATTTTACAGACGGACAATATGTTTTTATGACTTCTTGACCCCCAACAAGTATGTGAGATTAATATTAAAAATACCCACATCGGTCTACCATAGAAAAAGCGTCTAAAACGGAACAGTCTGTATATACAGACCAATTTAAACGACGACAATTTATCATGTATGTATTTTACCTTTATTTTTTCCCTTTTCACGCAATACTTTGATATAAACAATATTAAATGTATTTTTTATAACTGAATATTAAGAATTTGGTCATAAAATATCTTTATTTAATCATTTTCTCTAAAGTGTACACGATTTGGGTCTTCTTCCCATAATTAGTCAATTACGGTATCCTCTTATTTACAAATCTAGATTCGTACATCGCAAATGCATCCTCAAGTTTTCTCAATTTTATAAATTCTAAGATGCCATAAGTAACACATCTTTTCATGTAAACGGGATGTTTGTATAACCAGTATTAATTTTCACTGCCTTTTTTGACATATTGGAACAGTTTGGAGAAAACTGAGCCTCAAAGTCTGTTTGGGTAATTGACGATAAATCCAATGGACTGTGATATAGACTATGTTTTTTAGCCGATGAGTATCGATATCATTGAGTTGTCGTTTATCATGTCTTCGTGAAACAGTTTTGTCAAGTCCATGACATTTCCGTAGATCGCCGACAAAGTTATGACTGTCATGGAGTTGATTTGATGAAACGACCCCCTGATCTCCAAGCACTATCCTTTATCATTCCTTTATCAAATAGTGTTACTAATGTTCGTATTGCAATATTGTACAGACGGACAATATGTTCTTATGGCTTCTTGACCCCCCAACAAGTAAATGAGATTAATATAAAAAATATACCCACATTCGTCTACCATAGAATCAGCATTGAAAACGGAACAGTCTGTATATACAGACCCATGTGAACGACGACAATTTATCATGTATGTATTTTCCCTATATTTTCCCTTTTCACCCAATGCTTTCGGAAATGAATAATATTATATGTATCTTTTAATGAATAAATATTAAAAATATGGCCATAAAATATCTTAATTTAATCATTTTCTCTAAAGTGAACACGATTTGGGTCTTCTTTCCATAATTAGTCAATTACGGTATCCTCTTACTTACAAATTTAGATTCGTACATCACAAAAGCCTCCTCGAGTTTTCTCAATTTTATAAATTCTAAGATGCCATAAGTAACACATCTTTTCATGTAAACGGGATGTTTGTATCACCATCATTAATCTTCGCTGCCATTTTTGACATTTTGAAATAGTTTGGAAAAAACTGAGCCTCAAAATCTGTTTGGGTAATTGACGATAATTCCAATGGACTGTGATATAGACTATGTTTTTTCGCCGATGAGTATCGATATCACTGAGTTGTCGTTTATCATGTCTTCGTGAAACAGTTTATCAGGTCCATGACATTTCCGTAGATCGCCGACAACAGTTATGACTGTCATGGAGTTGATTTGATGAAACGACCCCCTGTCATATCTTTTTAGAACGCCATCACAAGCCAGCATTTATAGTTAGTCTATGGGCTGCGAAAAAATAAGAAATGTAAATTAAGAGAACATTTATTTCCTGATCTCTAAGCACTATATATCCTTTACCATTCCTTTATAAAATAGTGTTACTAATGTTCGTATTATAATATTTTACAGACAAACAGTATGTTCTTATGACTTCTTGACCCCCCAACAAGTAACTGAGATTAATATTAAAAATACCCACATAGGTCTACCATAGAAAAGGCATCGAAAACGGAACAGTCTGTATATACAGACCAATTTAAACGACAATTTATCATGTGTGTATTTTCCCTATATCTTTCCCTTTTCACGCAATGCTTTGATATGAATAATAGTAAATGTATTTTTTTATGAATGAATATCAAGAATTGGGCCATAAAATATCTTAATTTAATCATTTTCTCGAAAGTTTACACGATTTGGGTCTTCTTTCCATAATTAGTCAATTACGGTATCCTCTTATTTACAAATCTAGATTCGTACATCGCAAAAGCATCCTCGAGTTTTCTCAATTTTATAAATTCTAAGATGCCACAAGTAACACATATTTTCATGTAAACGGGATGTTTGTATCATCAGTATTAATTTTCGCTGCCATTTTTTACATTTTGGAACAGTTTTGGAAAAAACAGAACCTCGAAGTCTGTTTGGGTCATTGACGATAAATCCAACGGACTGTGATACAGACTATGTTTCTTAGCCAATGCGTATGGATATCATTGAGTTGTTGTTTATCATGTCTTCGTGAAACAGTTTTTCAAGTCCATGACATTTCCGTAGATCGTCGACAACAGTTATGATTGTCATGGAGTTGATTTTATAAAACGACCCCCAGAACAAAAAGAAAGAAAGTAAAATGGAAGGGGGAAAAAAGAAGTAAAAACTGGCCATTTTTTTTCTCGCTCGCTTCGCTCGCTCGCAAAAACACTGGAAAGTTTATATTCGGGCAAAAGGCGCCCCTTTTCGGCAATGGGCTGCAGTCCCCCGCGCCCTCCCCCCAAGGATTTTTAAAGTTCCGATATTCGGGCAACCACCACTTTATATTAAGGCAGCTAGGGGCCAGAGTATCCACATAATTTTTGTTTCCCGGAGAATTATGTAACTTCTGTACATTTTCACTACGAAAAGTTCCCAAAAAATTAGATAGGATATTAAAAAGTTGATATTCGATTCGAGTAAAAGGCGTCAGCCCCCCCCCCCCCCCCCCCCTTGCGAAAATGGGTCCTACAATCAAGATTTCTACATGTGCGATATTCTTTTATCATTATTTGTGGGGGGAGATCAGGGTGCAGCATTTTTGTCGGCAAATTTGAGTGTCAGACCCTAAAAAAATTGTCGGCAAATTCGGGTGTCACACCCCCCCCCCCCCCCTCATTCAAAATGTTCTAGCGATGCCTTTAATTAGACATGCTTGTATACAAGTCTTACATTTATTGAAGTGCATTTATGCGCATTCGTACGCATAGACAGTTGCATTGTAATCATGAAACATCATGAATTATAGTTATGAGCAGGTGAGCTCTGCCTAGCTAACTAGGCATGCATGAGGTTTACTGGCATACATAAAACATAACATTTCATGACCAAAATTCAGGTCTTCTTGCTATGCATAAGCCTTAAATACGATGAATTTGCCACCGTATTCGTGCTATATATTATCTTTACCTTTGTTGTGTTGGTTTAAGAGAGAAGGGGCAGGATCGTGGAGGAAGTGATGCGATGGGAAAATGTGAAGTTGTGAACTTTATATGTCGAGAAAAGTAAACATAATCAAGTACCGGTACAAGAGAACCGTGGGTTCGTGGACAAGAGAGATTAAATGTCAAGGAAAGAGATTTTTACGTCAGGTAAACAATCAACTACCAGGAGCACTAGAGGTTCGAACACTTGGTGCGTAGGACCTTGTATAGGATAGGCATTTTATCTACAGTTGCCTCTCTCGATCCATGTAGTTGGTACCTGAGCGCTGGTAACGACGTCCGGAGCATAGCCATGACAAATACAGCAATAAAAAGGTATAGGCATTAATGGGTTTCAAGTTAAGCTCAAAATTATTGCATTTCTCTGTTAATCTATTTCTGTGCACGCCGACATCGCAATATTGAGTAAATTGTTTCATTGAAAAAGCATCGTGTATAGGATGAAGTATGAATGAACTTAAAATTGCATGTGCACAGAATCAATCCAATATTGTGTTCTTTTCTTCACGGGCAGAGTGTCATCAGTGCCAGGGAACGCAGCCAAACTAGCCAGCAGTTTAATCTTATCTCTTCTGCTGTATAACGTGATGTTGGTCATACATTGGCGTCTAAGTGTCGTTCAAAATGTCACCAAACCCATTCCAAGATTTCTTGCCCCACGCCAACGAGGTAAGCCGAAGTATTTACTTTCCAGTTGCCGAAGCCTCTCAGTTCCAAGATGTACACTCTTAATGATGAAGTGCAAAATCAACATTTAAAAGGGACGAGCGGAGACATTGTTTTTAAAATCTAGAAAAATAGAGGTGTTAGATTCACCCTTTATAGGCATGTAAATTGTACGATGTTAACAGATGTACTATTTGAACAGATGTTGAATGTTGTCAAAATCAATGGAAGGAGATAAATGTTAATGTGAATTGAACTGAAGTGATGAATTCACCATTCTAAATAGGGGCTACGAGTGACAGCGTTTACCCTTTTTGAAAATGTTAAAAATGCAGCACCACAATGTTGAAAAAACTGTGGATTATACCCTTTTCGGAAAGCTTGGAAAGGGGTAAATTACCATGTTAAATGTGATTCCGACGATATTGAACTGTTAAAAATACTGGAGAAAGTGTTGAATGTGCTCATTTTATACCCTATAATGGGGAAAATGGCATATTTGAATATGGTTTCTACGGTATTAAAAGTGTTGAAAGACCCTTTCATAAGGGGCGACATGGTGATCACCCCCTAGCACACATTAACTTGTTGTCTACACACTGTCAAAAATAACTGTAACACTACAGGTTTTTTAGCCCTTGAAATTACAAGTTATTGCTGTTATTTCAATTTTACAGTCTTTTCCTGTAAAACAACAGCAATTTTGTTGGTTTACCGGAAATCAGCATAAATTTACATAATTTTATTGTAAATTTTACATAATTTTATTGTAAATATATCCTGAGTTCCGGTAAAAAAATTAAAAAAAAAAAAAAAAAAATGTGGATAAACGGGCATTCCCGTCATCCTGACTGCCAGGAAATTCGCGTGAAAAAACGGCAAAATCTTTTACAGTGCATCTATAAAGATAATTGTTATTCTATGATTTTCAGATTGGAAATACTTCTTCAGGTGCAAATGTTGATAGTCAAACATACTATAATTCCTAAAGTCCTATACAGATCAATTAACTTAAGGATCTTTGAATTATTATACAGTATTCGACTGCTTTCTATATAATTATGGATAAATCTTCTCATCACTAGAAGTACAATATTTTGAAAGTCATATCAAATTGAACATGAGGCAACAGTAAAAATGTATTAAAAAAAAAAACCTTGTTATAAATGGAAAAATGAGTCACTTCTAATTTCCACTAGTAACAGTGCACATAAGCTTTAACAAATTACAGATAGGGTGAAAATGAACTGTTAACACATATATATGACCATGTCAATATTGACATGGTCATAGCCTTCTTGCAATCTTCTCAAGTTACATTACAATGCAATTAACTAAAGAATGTCCATAGTCACAGGCAAATTTACTGATTCAGGAATTCAGGTAATAACATTTCTCAAACATTAAGAATTTCAAAATGTTGTCAAATCAGGATTACAGATAGATGAATACACAACTAACATTTTAAACACCAATTTGTAATAATCTGCCATGTCAGAGCAGGATTACAGATAGATGAATTTACAACTAATATTTTAAACACCAGTTTGTAATAATCTGTCGTAAAAATTAATGACACCAAATTATTGAACATAAAATTAGAAGAGTCTAAACTTGGATAGGTCAAATTCATTGTAGAATTTCCGAGTCGTACCTGTGAAAATAAATAATAAATGTGTCCATTTGTGCATTATATGTACCATCATAGCACACATGGATCATTAACTTGTTGTCTCCATCTATAAAGATAAATGTTATTCTATGATTTTTTAGATTGGAAATGCCTCTTCAGGTGCAAATGATGATACTCAAACATGCTATAAGCCCTAAGGTCCTTTACAGATCATTTAACTTAAGGATCTTTAAACTTAAGGTATTCGACTGCTTTCTATAATTATGGATGAATCTTCTCAACCCTAGAAGTACAGTATGTGTTATACTTATCATTTGAAAGTCATACCAAATTAAACATGAGGCAACAGTAAAAATGTAACAAGGCTTGTTCTAAATGGATAAATGAGTCAATTCTCATTTCCACTAGTAACAGTGCACATAAGCTTTAAAAAATTACAGATAGGGTGAAAATGAACAGCAAACACATATATGACCATGTCAATATTGACATGGTCATAGTCTTCTTGCAATCTTCTCAAGTTTCATTACAATGCAATTAATTAAAGTATGTCCATAGTCACAGGCAGATTTACTGATTTAGGAATTCATGTAATAACATTTCTCAAACATTAAGAATGTCAAAATGTTTTTTTTTTCTTTCTTTTCTTTCTTTTAGTTTTTATTGATAAAAATCAAGAAAAATCATAGAATCACAAATATATACACAATTAGACAAAGCAGTAAAAAGAATTACAGTGTATGAGTACAATAACTATACTAGTAGTTATCAGTATCACCTTTATAGCAATAAACGACCACAAGCGAAGCCAACCTAAACATTGAACAATTTTTCTGCCATCGATGGACCTGCCGAGACGGACATCCCAGGCCTAGGTCCCACGCGAATGTACAACACAATGAATATGACTACATGTATGTATATGCACCCGAAAAGTAGCACTCGATCGCGTGAAGCCCGAAATGCCCGGCCAAACAGATCCAGCGACACGATACCAATATGGGTGAGATCGGCCAATATCGGCCACCATCGAAAGCTAGAAATTAAAGGAGCTAAATCAAACATCTATTCTCCACTTCTTAAAATGTAGGGGAAGTTTACCATTTTTCTTTGCAATATAATACTCAGTATCTTTGCTGATTTTAACAAAATTCTTTAGACCAACGAAATTAGGGACTTTGTTACTAAATTTACAGATATACACATAATATTTAAGAACAAGAAATAAATATGAAAGGAACCAGTCACCCTGTATACCAAATATTTTATCAAAGGGGGTCACTTGAACATTAGAATTAGCTTTTTGGTTTATGAAAGATAGGAGTTCATCTCATATTTGCTTTAATGTTGGTCACTCACAGAAAAAATGTAAAATTGTTTCAGGGTCTTCACTACAGAATGAGCACAAAGGTGAGTCCTTTCTTTTAATTTTGAATAAGAAGGCGTTAAAGGCAATAGACCTGTGAAAATTTTTAAAATAGAAAGATCTTAGACGACTATCCATCGAACATTTAAAATTCACCGAATGGATTTTCTGCCAATTTGTGTTAGTAGGGGATGAGGACGGTATTTTCCTTCCAAAATGATAGAACTTTCTGGATGGCAGACATCAACAAAGAGGGAATAGGAATATCTAGTAATTATCCTGGTTTGTAACAGTTTCTTCAGAATTTCTTGGTGAATGTCAAGCTCATTACATATAGTATTTGTCCCTTGTAACCATGGAATAGGAATATTCTTTAACAAAAAGTTATATTTCCGCCTTCCATTTTGGGGGATATCAAAATCTAAAACTAACTCTTCAAAAAGTTTACAATCTGGTAGGGGCGGGTTAAGGAGGTCACTAATAAACACTGTACCTTTGTTAAACCAATCTTCATAAAAAAAAGAAGGGCTTTGATTTGGATCTTATATTCTTATTAATCCAAAATAGGCCCCAAATACAAATAGGCATTGCTAAATTCTTTTCTACATATTTTATCTCTATAATATATCATGTTCTCAAGGAATCTGCAAGTTGAGTACACTTCATTATCTAAAATGGTTTCAGGAGCATGGGTTTTCCATAAAATATCTCTCTTAATATTGAATTTTTCCAAAGCTGAAATCTCAATTGACTTCCATAGACTATCATAGTTGTCATCTAGTAGCAATTTCACCTAAGTATGTCATCTTTTGAGCCAAATGAGAAGGCATAGGGATCAATCATTCGGAGACCACCAATGGCAAAATCATTACAAAAATAACTTCTCTTTACTCTATCTTTCCCACCATTCCAAATGAATTTATAAAATAGTGAATTGAGTTCTTTGAAAAATTTGGTTGGAATTTTGATAGATAGAACAGAGAATAGATATAACAACTGTGGCAATAATAATGTTTTAATTACACAATTTTTTCTAATGAAAGATAAGTTCCTGGAGCGCCAACAGTTAAGTGTAGTTTCAATTTGCTTTAACTTTACTTTAAAATTGAGATTATATAATTGACTGGAGTTCAAAGAGAACTGAATTCCCAATGTCTTAAAATTATCCTTTTTCCAAGAAAGACCTCTTTCTGCAAAAGGGAAAAAAAGAATGTCAAAATGTCAAATCAAGATTACAGATAGATGAATTTACAACTGACATTTTAAAAACCAATTTGTAATAATCTGCCATGTCAAATCAGGATTACAGATAAATGAAAACACAACTAACATTTTAAACACCAATTTGTAATAATCTGCCATGTCAGAACAGGATTACAGATAGATGAATTTACAACTAACATTTGAAACACCAGTTTGTAATAATCTGCCATACAAATTAATGACACCAAATTATTGAACAGAGAATTAGAAGAGTCTACACTTGGATAGGTCAAATTCATTGTAGAATTTCTGAGTCGTACCTGTGAAAATAAATAATAAATGTGTCAATTTGTGCATTATTTGTACCATCATAGCACACATGGATCATCAACTTGTTGTCTCCATCTATAAAGATAAATGTTATTCTATGATTTTTTAGATTGGAAATGCCTCTTCAGGTGCAAATGATATATGAACAATGACAACATGGTCAATTTGACATGGTCATAGTCCTCTTGCAATCTTCTGAAGTACATTACAAAAAATTAATCAAATTATGTCCATAGTGACAGGCAAATTTACTGATTTAGGAATGCATGTATAATAACTTTTCTCAACCATTAAGAATGACAACAATGTTGTCAAATCAGGATTACAGATAGATGAATTTACGACTAACATTTTAAACACCAGTTTGTAATAATCTGCCGTACAAACTAATAAAAGCAAATTATTGAACATAGCATTAGAAGAGTCTAAACTTGGATAGGTCCAATTCATTGCAGAATTTGTGAGTCTTTGTATGTGCCTGTGAAAATAAATGAATAAATGTGTCCATTTGTGTATTATTTGTACCATCATCATGGCCTTCAGGAATCATCAACTTGTTGTCTCCAGCATCTATAAAGATAATTGTTATTCTATGACTTTCAGATTGGAAATACAGACGGGTTCGCCCGTGACTGCTGACATACTTTAATGGGTTAGAGTAGCACACAGAACAGTCCAAGTTCAAGTTTGACTTTGTTTTATCACAAATTATCGTTGAACTTTGTCCTTCGCGCGCTGGGAAACAGGCGACTGGCTGGAATGCTCCCCAGAGGAGTGGAGAATGTGCACTGTAATGTGCAGAATCGCAACTGAATCTAGCTGTGACCGGGATAATAATGCTGTAAGCGCTTCGATCGGTTATATTGTAACTTGTAAGGCGCTTTATAGAAAACAGCTATTATTATCATTATTGTTATTTCAACAACTGACTGGAAAAGCTTAGACAGAAACTTTGACGTGAACTTTCCTGACTCAAGTGGAAATGCATACAGCTGGAAAGTATTCTATAATAATGTATATTTAACTACAAGTAATAATTAAGAATCCAGTTTTTAAATGTACACAAATTTTATGATGGAAAAGGGACAAACAGTAATTTTGATGAAGTTAAGGATATTTTTAAAAAATCAAATTTGATTCAACGTCGACCTTTAATTACAAGTTTCTTTGATATGAAATCATGTGTGACAGAGTGGAGTTATCAGGCACGGTTCACACCCCAATTTATCTTTTCATTATTATGCATGTATTTATCGATCCTTCTTTATTCATTCATGTTTATTGTGTGTGTGTGTGTGGGTGTGTGGGTGTGCGTGTGTGTGGGTGTGTGTGTGAAGGGGGGGTGGGGATAAGGAGTTTTGTTATGTCTTGGGAGACTTCAGCATGTCAAACGCATTAAGATTTCCACTTTTTTGGAGGGGAGGGCTTGGTCCCACAAGCCCCCCCCCCCCCTATACTGTGTAATTTCCAACAGTATCGGGCTTATATCACACAGACCAGGTACGAGTTAACATAACCATGGTTTAAAAAACCTTGATATCAGTATTTCCAGACTGCGATGTACATGTATATACCATCCCACCGATATACCGCCACTGCTTATAGGAAATAACACTTGTTTTTATGTTTGTTATTTAAATGAACACTACATGTATATATAATTGAAATTGACAAGAATAATCAAGCAACAACTGTTGTATTAAGAAAGTGTGACCTATATCTATCTATCTAGACTGGCTTTTCATCAAAATGCATAAAATAACCAACTTTTTAAAAATCTTTTAAACAGCACTTAAGATGGTTACAGTTACAGGTAGGAGATTATCTGGATGAGGTAAAAATTATTTATTCACTAATTCCCCAAAATGTTCAACAAATTCCTGACATTTTACATATAACACGATAAAAACTACTTTCGAAAAATAAACTCAAAGGCAATTTCAAAGGCCTATTGTACTGCCCATAGAAATCAGGTTTGGATTACGTAATAAGCCATTGTAATGTTCGCACATTTCTAAAGGTGATAGACAGGCTATTGAAATTGCCTTCAGTTGATTGTTCGAAAGTAGTTTTTATCGTGTTATATCCAGTTTTGAGCACATCATTAGGGTACCTTGAGGAGATATCAATATGACATCTACTACACAACTAGTCAGCTCGTTGATGTAGCAGTTATCATTATAATTTCTACTATCATTAGTATTATTATTATGATAATTATCATTATAACATTATTTCCTACGTTAGAGGGAATCCTATCAATGCGGTTTATTCCGTCACAATAGAAATTCGACGTTACTGCAAAGCGACCGTGCGTTAAGGTGAATGATAACAATAGGCTGAGATAAAAGGATTCCCCTATCGCTGGAATAAGAGTTATTATTATTAATTTATTATTATCATTATTATTATTATCATTATTATTATTATTATTATTATTATTATCATTATTATTATTATTATTATTATTATTATTATTGTTGTTATTATTATCATTATTATTATTATTATTATTATTATTATTATTGTTGTTGTTGTTATTATTATCATTATCATTATCATAATTGTTGTTGTTGTTGTTACTACTATATAGGCCTAATATCATTATCGAGTTTATCATTTTGAACTACTGTACAGGCTATGACAATGCAGAGTCTAGTGGGATAGATGACGTCTCCCCTCTTGGGGAAATGGAAGAATCCATGTCACGCTCAGGCATAGCAAATATTTCTTCACTGCCGCCTGCTCTCTACCATATGGCGAAACCGGTAACTGCACTTTTCTACGTCTTGTCCACAAAAAGTTACAATAAGATATACAGTGCGCCCCCCCCCCCAAAAAAAAACAAAACAAAAAAACAAAAAAACAAAAACAAAAAACAAAAAACAAAAAAACACGAAACCCTGAAACATAGGTCTGTTGTGTCGAAACCATGTGCTCTGTCACTATAATTACCTATAAAACTTTCCATAACGGAGAAATAATATGCTTTCAAATGATACCTTGATGGTATCCAGCTATATACTTTATATGCCTTACTTAATATGACGCTCAAAGCCTCAGACAACCACCTAGGTAGTAATTAGATAAGGAGATAGTTGTCTTTTTGGTAGTTAAATGATAATCATAAAAGGTGTTGGTGTTGGTGTTGAGAGCGTGAATTGGGCTGCTGATCCCAACACCGAATTCGGGTGTATAAAAATAATACCAAACACATTATTGATTGTTCAACACCTAGTGAAGTCAATCCTAGCACCAGCTTCATTTCAGGTTCGGTGTTGTGGCTGGTGCTAGTTTTGCCCCAACACCAACACCAGCCTTCAACACCGAACTTGAATTCACTCAATGTAAGCTAGTGTAACAGCTTTCTTTGTAATGAATCTTAATTTACACTGATCATGTAGGTATTCGACGCCCTACCGGACCGGTATCTCCCAGGATACAAAAGCTCTTGCTGGAGGCTACAGGCAAACATAGATGAGGGCGCTCTAAGCTGTCTTCCGTATTTCTATATCCTGGGCATGCCCAAGTGCGGTACCAGTGACCTTTGGGATAAGATCGTTGGACACCCACAAGTCATAAAAGGGATCCTGAAAGAACCGCATTGGTGGACACGGCGTAGACTGGCTGGTAAGTTTGACCTCCTGTTAACACGCTTTCACCGAAAAAAGTGTTTCGAGATCAAGCGCCCTCACCAACCCCATATAATGATTAGTCACCTCGGTATAGATGGAAATTAGTGTCCCGATTACCGGCCAGTGGCGGATTTAGGGGGGGCAATCCCGGCCCGTGCCCCCCCCCCCTTGAGGGAAAACAATGCATTGTGCCTCCCCCCCCCTATTTGCGATTGTGCCCCCCCCCCCTTTTCGACCAGAAAATCTTTTTTTTTTTTTTCTTGTCAGAGAATTATGGAGGGGAACTGGACCCCATAACCCCCCCCCCCCCTGTTGAGCGACTTTTGGAGGGCTGGCGAGACCCCAAAAATATGGGTCTCCCTCCAAACAGTTTCCAAAAGTTGACAATCCTGCATTTGTGTGCCCCCCCCCCTTATACGAAATCCTGGATCCGCCCTTGTTACCGGCATTATGTTTGACCCTATGGTTTACCCAAGAAATTTTGAAGCGCTCTATTAAGCCCGGGCCACACAGAGTGTCAATCGTAGTGGCTTGTACGGTCTTTTTGCGTGTCCTGAAAGAGTGATATCGTTTAAAAAGTTAAACAGTGCAAACAGTCAGGCCCCTGGGAGTCCGGGGGTGAAAAAAGCTAAAAAGTAGTTAAAAAGAGACCCCAAAACGCTGAGGACTTTTTTTTCCTTTTTTTTTTTTTTTTTGCTTGTCAGAGATTTTTTGAGTTAAAAAGAGACCCCAAAACGTTAAGGACCTTTTTTTTCTTCTTCTTCTTCTTTTTTTTTTTTTTTTTTTTTTTTGCACACAGCACCCCCAGTAACTAAATCGTTCCCAGGCTCCTGCAAACAGTACTTTTGATAAATGGAGCATGAGTTAATTGCCTTTTCAGGATCGATTAGCGCAGGTGTACTGACGCAATCAAAATGATGCCTCGTCTGAGCCAGGATTTATGACAAACCCGAGACCACATCTTAGAAGCAATCTCTTGTCAGTTATAATTTGATATGATAGCCACAAGGTCAGGGCCCTGTTTCATAAAACTTGTTATCAATAACAACTGCCTAATTTCTATGACAAATTCGCTCTCAGCCAATCAGATTTAAGGATTTCAGTAGCTTATAACTGTCATTGTAACTTGTACAAATTTTATGAAACGGGGCCCAGTGTCATTTCTAGTAGCAGTGGCAGATCCAGGGCCATGTGACACAGGAGGCGCATGCGCAAGCCCCCTTCATATTTTTTTTTTTCTCATTCATCTCCCGTTTTGCATACAAATAATTAATTGATGTGAGTCACCTCTATTCTTCGGCAAACTCCCATGGCACATACGATGGAAGCGGGCTTGTCCCCTCAGAATTCAAAATCCTGCATGGATCCAGCACTACAAAAATATGCTGTCGGCCTACACATTTTTATGTAAATATCACTTCATCATGAACGTCCAGCACCACAACGTCCGATATTAGACATGATAGAAGAGTGGTCAAATAATTATGTCATGATGGTGGAAATGAGGGGTTTCGAATCAAGGCCAGCCTTTTTTCTAATTCTTTTTTTTTTCCCCTCTCTCTCTCAACTTCCTAAAATTGGTCAACACAAGGCGGTCTCAAGTCGGTGAGGTACAAGGCATTTCTTAAGTTTCTCGTGTATCCCATTTTCAATCGATCAGAATACAAAATGGCGCCTTTGTGATAAAAATGAATCGGGCGGATAGACAGGAATATGTTTTTCTTTGAAAGTAAAAGAAATAAATAAATAAAAAATCCAAGGATAATAATATGCTCATTATTTTTGTTCCCTCAATCTGTTATCAACCGCTGCATGTCTAAGCACTCAGTTCTACTGAATGCCGTACTCTTGATTCGAGTATTCCGGTATTGGCCAATGAGATTAAATGAATTTGTACTCCGCCTTTTTGATTTTCCTCCTTTAGGAAGCCCGTTTGAATCGTATCTGAAGGGACGTTCTGCAAAACTAGTCGATATGTTCAGTCAAGATCCCTCATACGAAAGTCAGCTTGTAGCCGGTAAGTTGGTATACATGTATACATTGAGTGCCCCCCCCCCCCCCCCGCCGCCATAACTTTATGAATTATAGACAAAAAGTGGTTCATATTGTTTTTGAAGATAAAAAAAATATTACTTCAGCGGCACACATTATAAATTTCGTACTATCACCCCTACCGCTAATCCAGCGAAATTACCCCATTCCCCCCCCCCCCCCTCATTAATTTTGAAATGGATTCAGAAGCACGTATGCTGGCAGCTATAGCGGTCGTCTTTTTTGTATTTAATATTTCCTGTACTAGTAAAGAAAAAATACATATACGAAGAAGTATGTTTCATTGCTCATCGGTGTAAAAAAAGTGTGCAAGAAAATAATCAAAATACAAAATATTTACAAACTGACTTACCTTCATCATTGTTACGTAGAACTAGTAATAAAGAAGTCACGTGTCAATTTATAATCTGTGGTTGTATTTTGAAAAGAGCGGATTCTCTTTTCTCTCGTTGTCTGGACCACACCACTAAGGGGGCACTTGCATGGGGGTCCCGTTCTCAGTAAGTCGATGAAATGTGAATTTAAAAGGCCACCAGTTAGGGTGTGGGAGGGCGTCCTGGGCCGCATTTCATAAAACTTGTCATCAGTAACGACTGCCACGTTTCTACGACAAATTTGCTCTCCGCCAATCAGATGCAAGGATTTCAGTAGCTTATTACAGTTATTGTAAGTTGTTATTGATAACAAGTTTTATGAAACAGGGACCTGGTATGATGATAATTAAGTTCTAAATGTTGTTGATTCTATAATGATTTGATATCTTTTATTCACGTTTTATGAACCAAACAATATCAGCTTTTGAGTTGAATGTCTTGTTTTATTTTGTTTTGTTTTGTTTTGTTATGTTATGATATGTTTTTTTTTTTTTTTGGGGGGGGGGGTTCGATTTTTTTAAAACAATTTAATCATCTTCTTTTCACTATCATTTCCTCGTTGTCTTCTTTCTCTCCCCTTCCCCCCCCCCCCCCCTCTCTCTCTCTCTCTCTCCATCTCCCACTCTATTCCCCCCTCCTCTCTCTCTTGTCTCTCTCCCCCCCCCCCCTTTTTTTAGGGGGGGGGGGGTCGGCCTTTCTATGGGGCATGCACTCCCTGAAAGCTATGTCAATGCTTGTAAACTACATAAATTATTATTCATGTTTGTCTCAGGTGATGGATCAGCGTCAACTCTCTGGGATAACCATCTGTGGTCGGAAATATTCGGAGAAAGGAAAGAAGGGCCAGAATTCGTGACGGCTGACATCATACGTGCCATACAACCCAATGCTAAACTCTTAGTGGCGTTAAGAGAACCAGTATCAAGGTTAAATAACGATTGTTTATTTGTTTATTTGTTTATTTGTTTGTTTGTTCGTTTGTTTGTGTTTGTTATATTTTGTATGTATTGATTACTCTAATGATTTTGTAAATTCTAGTATGCCTTATTTGCTTAAGATAAATCTGTTGGGACCACAAAAAACAGTTCGACTTATGCAAAATTCGACTTAGGAAATGTAAATAGCACATGTTTTGCATAGTTTGGTCAAAATAATTGATTCGACTTAGGCAAAGTTCGACTTTATACGACTTCGAGTTATGCAAGGTTAACTGTAGTTAGCTGTCCATTATGAAGTTAGATTTCATGTTTAGTTTCGTCTGCCGGTTATCTAACATTGTATTGACAGCAACCCCTGCCGGAAAAAGAACACAGTGTCCCACAGTGTGTTCACAGTGTGAAATCATCTTCACACTGTTAAATTCGAGCGTTTTAACATTGTGAATCACATCTCCACAGAATTGACTATGTGAACGCACTGTGAACACACTGTGGGACACTGTGCTCTTTCCGACAGGGACATTTCATCTCGGTTCGTTATCTTTCCGAAGTGAAATTTCAGGCTCAGCAAGCAAAGATATCAGAACATTGAATGGAGAGCAAAATGCCATCACAGTTTACTCTCCAAAGGTTGTTTAATCTTAGGCTGATTTTTCTTATATAGCCCGCCGAAATATTATTTCCCGTTGACTGCAAAATAATCATCCCCATTAGCTATCCATGCTGTGTGAAACGTATCTGTGGTCACACTCTGTGTGTGTGTGTGTCACCATGTCGCACTGGCAGGGATCAAACTCGCTTGTATAAAACCAAGGCGTTATAACTCCTTGATAAAACATACTTTTCGTATTTATTTTCTCGTTATTTTGTTTTACACAGACTGTACTCGGGCTACCTATATTTCAACGCGAACACGAGCCCAGAAAGATTTCATGAACTCGTCGTGGAGACCATTGCGAGATATCGTAACTGCACCGCTACCATGAGTGCCCGAGCTTGTGTGTACACAATCTCACTCCACAGGAATGTGGTGAGGACGAGTTAGATTCCAGATATTAGTATTAATTAAAAAATATATGTTATGAGAAATCAGTTGGATGAGGGAAGTAATTTGCGTAACTAAATTCATTGTTCCACCTTTTAAGTTACTGACTATTTTGTGTGTGTGGAAATAACTGCAGCAGTTATCATGGTTATACAAAAACTGGAAAAGCAATATACAAGAGGAAAGGGGGAAGAAGAAGAAGAAGAAGAAGAAGAAGAAGAAGAAGAAGAAGAAGAAGAAGAAGAAGAAGAAGAAGAAGAAGAAGAAGAAGAAGAAGAAGAAGAAGAAGAAGAAGAAGAAGAAGAAGAAGAAGAAGAAGAAGAAGAAGAAGAAGAAGAAGAAGAAGAAGAAGAAGAAGAAGAAGAAGAAGAAGAAGAAGAAGAAGCTAGTGTAGTATTTATAGCATTCCCCAATGGTGTAGCATTAGTCCAGCTACATGAGGAGTTACTCCTTTTGGAGGGTGGCAATGTTATAAAAATGGAAGAGGAGAAGGCTAT
This sequence comes from Heliocidaris tuberculata, assembly GCA_025618425.1. Classification (NCBI taxonomy): domain Eukaryota; kingdom Metazoa; phylum Echinodermata; class Echinoidea; order Camarodonta; family Echinometridae; genus Heliocidaris; species Heliocidaris tuberculata. The sequence goes on from CM046833.1 coordinate 8,555,302, forward strand.
CAAGTAAGAAGACGGTGTAGGTGTGGTCCTTTCATCTAATTTGCATTTCTCATTCACCCTCTATTTCTCTCTCTCTCTCTCTCTCTCTCTTTCTCCCTCTCTCTTCCTCTCTCTCTCTCTCTCTCTCTCGCTTTAATTTGTTTGTGTTTTCTCTGTTCATTCGATTTGGGGAAAGTGTTCCCCATTCCTTGCTGTAGTGTGCCTCTGACACTATCCTGCATAACACTATTCTCTTTCACCTTGCTAAATCAGCGTCTTCTGCTAGGTTTATACGCCGTTTACATCCGTGACTGGTTCAGAGTTTTCCCCCGTGATCAGATGTACATTCTTCGTCTTGAAGACTGGCATGCGGGCTGTACGGAATTTTTACCCAAAATCTATGCATTTCTAAATCTAAGTAAGTCAACAGAACATCATTTTGATCCGCGATATTACACCATTTCGTAAAATGATCCCTAAACCTGATAGTTAGGACATTTACCATGTGTATCAGTTCTTTAGACGGTAGGCACCCGATGCTTTTGATATAATTATCAATATGCACATCGGCGGCAAAACTTTTGTGGGGGTGGCTGACTTTTCTAGGTTCTAATTTTTTCTACAGTAAACGAAGTAATCCAGAAATTTGTTACATTTTATTGTAGTGAGATTGTAATTTTTTTCATTATACAAGATAAGTCGTGAAAATTACGAAAAAAAAAGAATCATCTCCCTGCCCAAACATGAATTTTTTTCTTCTCATGTTCGGGTACAATTGCTCTTAAATTCTGAAGATTATTGCAGCCCTTTTTATGGTACCACTTCCAGTAGTACGTAATAAAGGCTCGTTCGCTTACTTCGCGGTTATTATTGAATAACTTATAGCATATGTTTGTTTGTTTGTTATTTTTCTTAGCGTAGAGATAATATTTTTCTTATAGCGTACCATGCCTCTATATAGAGGCGACGATTGCTCAATTATTTCAAAATACTCGTGGGACTGCAGCCCCTCCCCCCTGTCTCTTACGCCTTCTTCAATGTGATGAATGCGAATTCAAGTTTCTTTTCTTTAAACTCTTTGAAAAAATGTAAATATATAGAGTTTGCACTTTTCTATATAAGCAGCCCCCCCCCCCCCACCCTTTATTCCATTCATCACAAAGTCTGACATTATCATGCTTATGTTGTCCCTACATACGACAAAAAATAACATTTACTTCAAATATCTTTTTGTTTTATTCTCAGGAAAATTATCAGACGGGAAGGTCGCGGAGATTTGCCAAACTCGAACTAAAAACACTAACAAAAGGAAGGTACATAAAGTCGGAGATATGTTGAATAAAACGCGGACGATTCTTCAAGACTTCTATTCGGGCTGGAACCAAGAATTGAGTAAATTATTAGACGATGAACGTTTCTTATGGCAGTGATGGCGAATTCAAAGATTTATCTCTATATATGCAGGAATAGAGTAAAATACTGATAATATTTTGTTGTGTTTTTTTTTATAGCGCTTAGTACGAACACGATGTCTGTCATTGTACACATATATATAATACCATTATATTATCCATATTTCAGGACCCCGTTTCATGAAACTTGCTTTCACTGACAATTTACAGTAACTTTTATAAGCTACTGAAATCCTTGCATCTGATTGGCTGAGAGCAAATTTGTCAGTAAAAATCACAGACAAGACACTTGATGAGACGCCCCCCTGGATGCCCTTGACACACGAGGCGCCATTTTGATTGCGTAGTTATTCGCTGCGTTAATTGAGCCTATATGAAGGAAATTTAGTTCATGCATCCATGATTCTGAAAATACAATTTTCGCATTTTTCAATTTGTAGGATGTCACTCCCGCAAGGAGCGTCATAGATTGCGCCAGTCACTGACGCTGTCACTGATGCATTCACTTTCGCAGCGTCAGTCAAATGACGTCTCGTGTGCTATGGACCTCCTTTTTGTTTTTTATTTTTTGAAATATAATATATATGATAATATATATATACGTTTCGTAAGCCCACCTTGTATTTGTTATCATCTACTGTTGCACATTTTTTTTGTTAAGTCTGAATTGCATTGGCCCATCTTGATTATTCATTTATTACTATTTTCTTTGTCGCAGAATAGTTTCCTAATTTAGGATTTTAAAGTTTGTTTTCAAGCATGTATATCTGTTTAAGTTAAAATACATCGATATATATATATATATATATATATATATATATATATATATATCGTCCACATTACATCCATTATGTTTCTGAATATGGAAACATTCAAGGGATAGAAATAATCTATTTAATCTTAGTTCCCACACATCCATTTTATTTGTTTCATTTGGATAACAGTTGGATTAAGGGAGGAACATTACACGAATATTTTTTTATTCTTATCAATGTGTTGTTCAGAGCAATGATCTGTCATTTCCATTTATGTCTATAATTCATAAATTGAAGCATGTCTCTGTAGTTGAGCCCTTTTCGACAGTATATTCATCAATAATTGTTATCATAATGTACGGTGTTGTTGTATAACTTAGCATTTTTCAACCGGGGTGCCGCTGCAAGGCATCGGCTTGGTTGCCGCGAAAGAAATTTAGTTACATTAAACATATAAACCACCGTCTCATATCGGCGCGGGAAGCGAGGTGATGGCATACATGATCTCTATACATTTTCACAACAAAAATGTGTCAACATTTTTGCTCAAAATTTGGAAACTGGAAACTGGAAAGATCCCCCACATCCCCCCCCCCCCCCCCCCGCGAAAATGTGCCCGTACGCTTAGATGTTAAACCTGACAAAATTAATGCAAAACGAATCTACTGTTATTACTTTGGGACTGGGGTGACGCGAAGCTTTTTATTTCATAAAAGGGTGCCGTGACTAGAAAAAAAAAGGTTGAAAAACGCTGGCATATTAGTTTTCAATATACATTTGTATGTGCAATTCTTAATCTTGGAGGAATTGATTTCTGCATTATTTGATAACCATTATTTGTCACATACGTTATTTCGTTGAAAATAGAGTTTCAGTTTAAAATTCATACATCACGTTTCTCCCTTTCCTTTGTATGATTACAGAAATAAAGATATTTGATGTGTTGCAAGAATCTCTCTCTCTCTCTCTCTCAAGCAAGCAAGCAGGCCATTATCAGCCCAATAAACACAGCAAACCTATGGCGAGTGACGTCACAAAGGGGTGTTGATGTGACCCCCTCATTTATATGCCCAAATCTGAAATCAATTTTTTTTTAAATTAAAACAAGAGGACCTTTTTGATTATTTTTATTTTTGCTTTCTATTCACTTTTCTTGTTGCTGTTGTTGCTTGTTACTCTCTAAAAGCATCGAGTGAAAACTGACGTCACTCCCTGTAAAAGTTTTAAAAAAAAAAAAAAAAAAAAGGCCGAGTATGACATATTCGTTACCTAATTTCATTATTGATATTTTCAAAACTTCTGCACTGAGGAAATCAAAAAATACTTATCGATATAGCATTTCAGAAGTTTTCTGCTTGGTTATTGAATTTAAAATCGGCGGGGATTTCTTCAGTTTTGGACATGATTTTGACGTTGGATTTTGCTGGAAATATCAGAAGCTCTTCCTAACGGCCATTTAAGGTAAGATTAAGATATTTTAGAGCTGAATTTGAGAGGATGTATTTAAAACATTTATCTTATTTTCCCCCCATACATTTAGCATATATGCGATAGAAAATATTTAGTATTATTGGCATTGTTCGTTCTTAGTGGTCAATACGATTATTTGGTGTGGGTCTAATCATCATTTCGTCCAGTTACCATTTCGTCTAATCATCATTTTGTCCATCAACCAAATGGTCTAATAATCACTCGGTCCAAGTCTCAGTTCATCTAATGACCGTTTGGTCCGTTACTCATTTGGTCTAATACAACAAAAAATATGTTCTTAATACACATTATTACTGTGTGCCTCCTTTTTTGTTTCATTTGTAATGATATATGCCTATACGCTGAACAATGGGCCTGGTAAATAATGATAATAGTAATAGCCAAATGATAAAATAACAGGCCTACTTTTTGAATTACTGAAATTATACATATGGAAAATTGTAATAATATTTTTAAAAATGATAATAATATAAGCATTATCATTAACAATAATTATCACAATTAGAATATTCTAATATGTACGGTACGAAAGGCTGTTTTCCATGTTTAGTGGAAATTACCCCCATTAAATGTAAATTGATCTAGACGCTAACTCTAGATACAAATAAATGATAAAAGTAATAATAGGCCCACTTTTTGAAATGATACATAGGCTAAACTGTAATAATATTTTTATTTTATTTATTTTATTCATTTTTTTTGCAGAAACTTAAACTGATTGTCGCACAAAATCTAGATCTAAAATTCAAAACAATGCAGCACATATGGACGTCCTATGATCGTAGATGGCTAGCTTTGGCCCCACGCTTATTATTAGACCAATCGGTTATTAGACCAAATGGTGATTAGAATAATTGGTTATTAGACCAAATGGTATTTAGACGAAATGACATTCTACCAAATGAAGTTAGACCAACTGAAATATGGACCAAATGATTGATGTACCAAATGGGTATTGGACTAATTGGGTATACCATTATGATGATTAGACCAAATGTTAATTGGACCAATTGATAATGGACCATTATGGTAATTGGACCGACTGGATTGAAAAAAATTATTAGACCAAATGGCTATTAGACCAAATGGTTACATACGAAATGACTATTGACCTCTACTGGTTATTGACGATATGTTGATTAGACCCAAATGTTGTATCATTCACTTGTTTCCTCTCATATAAATAATTGTAATGTTTTGGGGTTTTACTTCAATAAGAAATATGGAACGAATTCACAAATTACAAGAACGTGGAATTTGTATTACAACACACTCGCCTTTCACCCAGTCTACTTCTGTTTAAGAAAATGCAAATCCTACCTATCCATGCATTATTATCTCTAGATACTGCAATTTTTATGTTCAAGCTTTCTAACAATTTTCTTCCTGAAACTCCTAGTGATTATTTTACTTTGAATTGTTACATTCATAATTATAATACTCGGAATGCCCAACATATCCATCTTCCTCTAAATCGCACATCAGTCACACAAAATTCAATCTTTTACAATGGTCCGATTCTGTGGAATAGCCTACCAATAATATTCAAGAATAGTAAGACAGTAGGTCAATTCAAGACTGTTTAAAAGACATATCCTTTCAGTACTGAATCTAAATGGGTTTAATTATCAGATTATTGCAATGTTTCCTTCTCTTCCTTTCCTGCTTTTCTATCCATGTTATTCCGTTATATTTATGTTATATTGTTATATTGTATGATTTTAATTATTGTGATTTGTTTTATGTATTTTTTCTTAAGGGATCATTTTCAACAAGCCCTCTTGTGCAGCTGTTCATGATCCCGCCACTATTATTTATCACAATGAATTGTCAATAACTTTTGTTTTTCTAAAGTGGAAATACATTTGAAATGAAATGTATATTGGACCAACTGATATTAGACCGAATGATGTTAGACCATATGACGATTGGACAAAATGGCAATAAACCATTCCTACCGTCTACACAGGTTCCACACATTAAACTTATGTTCCGTGCAACCAAAACATTAGGCATTTCTTCCCTACATGTGAAGAACTGAATACAGTTGAACCTCGTTATAACAAACTCCTTGGGACCAAGGAAATTACCTCTTTATATATATCGAAACCTGGTTATATCAGGGCTAAAAAACAATAGAATACAAAGAACTGGGACCGGCAAAATAACCTTGTTATAATGAGAGTTTGTTATATCGGTGTTCTTTATAACGAGGTTCCACTGGTACCAAGTTCTACATTGACACACAAAAAACATCAATCCATGTACAAAAACAGACCAAACTTAATTGAGCCCTAAAACTTTCCCTTGCCAGAAAGAGTGATAGACATGGAGAAAATAATAGAGAAGGGAGAAGTGATAGTGGCAGACACAGGTTGAGAGAAAGAAATCTAGATCTAAAGAAGGATAGATAAAGACAGATAGAGAGTGAAGAAGAGATAGAGAGAGGGGGGGGGGGTGAAACAACAGGGGTCTGCTCGCTATTTATAAGGACCGCTACTTATAAAGGACCACTATAAAGGACCACTATTCATTCAGTCACGTGTTATGGGCAGCGGTCCTCATGAATGGCGGACAACAGGGGTCTGCTCGCTGTTTATAAGGACCGCTACTTATAAAGGACCACTACTTATAAAGGACCACTATTCATTCAGTCACGTGTTATGGGCAGCGGTCCTTATGAATGGCGGACCTTGTGAATAGCGAGGTAATTTGTCTATGGTTTGCTCGCTATTTATAAGGGCCACTATTTATAAAGGACCGCTATTCCATTTAGTCACGCGTTATGGATAGTGGACCTTGTGAATAGCGAGGTAATTTGTCTATGGTTTGCTCGCTATTTATAAGGGCCACTATTTATAAAGGACCGCTATTCATTTAGTCACGCGTTATGGATAGCGGTCCTTGTGAATAGCGAGGTAATTTGTCTATGGTTTGCTCGCTATTTATAAGGGCCACTATTTATAAAGGACCGCTATTCATTTAGTCACGCGTTATGGATAGCGGTCCTTGTGGATAGCGAGGTAATTTGTCTATGGTTTGCTCGCTATTTATAAGGACCGCTATTTATAAAGGACCGCTATTTATAAAGGACCGCTATTCATTTAGTCACGCGTTATGGATAGCGGTCCTTGTGAATAGCGAGGTAATTTGTCTATGGTTTGCTCACTATTTATAGGGGCCGCTATTTATAAATGACTGCTATTCCATTTAGTCACGCGTTATGGATAGCGGTCCTTATTACTAGGCGAGGTTACCCCGAAACAACAGGGGTAAGAGTCTGCACAACCAACCAATGGCAAATCATCTACGTCTACGGAATGATTTTTTTCCCCCGGAAAAACTGAAGTGCATGGTGCAACAACAGATACACAACACATACTCAATACCGTATGCAAGACAAGTGCGACAAGAGTTACATTTTCATATAGATATTTATATATACAAATAATCTATTTTTTTTTTATTTCAGCATTTGTGATCTAGTGAATTCAATAACAAATATATATCCATTTACGCCTTATAAATAATGCATTATCAATATTTGGCTATCTTGAAGAAAAAAAAAGAAACATTTTTGTTTTCTTGCAAAAACAGACGTGACATTCGTGATACCACCAAGTCACTATCTATACAACGAGTCCCCGACATTGTTAGAAGACTCCACATAATTTACAGTACTCAAACACGATTAAAACATAAGATTTATCGTCATGGTTGTGGAAATTAACATTTGGGGGAGGGGAATATTTGGATAAAACTGCTTAAAAGGCAGGGACCATGAGATAAAGTGCATAATAATACAGTGTCAACACACACAGAGTGATAAAACACCTTTTTTCCTTGTTTGGTTTTCACAATATATTTCATACATAATATATAATCATTAACACTGTGATACGATTAACCTTCAAAAAAACCATACCGTACACCAAATACAATGCATGCTACCATACTCAAAATATGAAGACAGTCTGAGGTGCAATGTTATATGAATGGTTCAGAGATTAAATGATTCAACCGGAGAAAAGGACTCCACACATAAATATAGAGGCTCGACCACAACTCACTGAACTGGGCCCCATTTCACAAAACTTGTTATCAATACCAACTGCCACATTTCTACGACAAAATTTGCTCACAGCCAAACAACTGCAGCGATTTCAGTAGCTTATAACAGTTACTGTAACTTGTTATTGAGAACAAGTTTTAGGAAACAGGGCCCAGGGTGACAATAATGAATAGAAATACTGCAAAATGATTTTTGCGATATTCTCCATTAACAAATTGTTATATCTAGACCAATTTTATACCATTCCCTGGCAATCACAACAACAAAAGTTCTCTGTCCTTCATCAGAAGAAGAGTAAAAACAACTATTGGGAAATGAAAGGGCATAAACAAATACATGTACTTTAAGTTAAAGCCTTTTTAGCTCTAAGAGACAACATTAATAATGGAAAGATAGAAAGGGCAGACTGTTCATAATAAATAATCTAAGAACGGAGTTAATTTGCAGAGTGCATAAATATCTATTCCACAGTGATATACCCTCTGCATTTCAAATAACCTTCATGACTTGATATCTACTTTAATAGTTTGTCTACTCGGAACAAGAAGGGCGTTAACTCTCTGTAAAAGGATAAGAGTTAGTGCCCTTCTGGCTCCAAACTTGACAAGTTACTTTGTGTCAAGACTTGCTTGAAAGTCTTGATACACAAACCAATGTTTGCCCCTACGAGGAAGCGTGAATACAATTCTGCTAAACATACATTTAAGTCTAAGGGGCATGCTTGAGAGTACGAGTGTAAGTGAAAAAGCACAAACAGCAGCAGCAGAAGCTACAGTCCAACTTGTCTTAGAGGCCACTTCTCTTTAGAAGCCAACTGTCTATAGTGGCCATCTTTAGTGCTACACAAGCCTCTTCCACCCCCCCCCCCCCCCCCCCCCACCTTTGAGTAGCCTTAATATACAGGTTTGACAGTGTTTGAGTTTTTCCAAGAACCACTGAGACAGGATGGGGGCAGAGAGGGGGAGGGGAGGGGAGGGGGAGAGAAGGGGGTAAGGTGGGGGGGGGGGGGGTAGAGAGAATGAGAAAGTCGAGACAAAAACAGGCTTTGAGACAGAGACACAATGAAAATGAATATAAAAATCTAAAATATGGGAGAGCAAGAGAGAGAGAGAATTACAGGAGGATAAAAAAAAAAAAAAAACATACATCGTGGAAAGATAGAAAGATATCAACACAAATACATGTATATATGATTTCGACCTTATGAATTCCTTAGGCAGATGATAAAGAAATACCTATCATGCATTTCAATAGTACAATGGTAAATGATACACTGTTACATTAAATTTAACTGTAAATCTATCAAATTTATAATTCATTCTTTGGTTACTGGAGTACCCATCGATATACAATCATGTACACATTAATATTTTTGCATTTCCCAATAATGTTGAACCTAATGAAGACTTGATACTTAGAAAACTTGGGTCAGTCATTGAAGTTCCTACTAAGTTTAACCCTTTCGAGACATTTGACCACATTTTGGGGTTTGGCTCAATAACTTTTGATTCAGAGCTCTAAAAATATACATGACGTATGAGAAGAAAGAGCAAAAATTTCTGCACACACTGTGTCCATTTTTGTTGCATGACCATATTGCATTTGATGCCAGGAATTTCAAAAGCAAGAATAAGCTTTAAAATCCTTAAATTGGCAACATATCGAGAGGTCCAAAATCACTGGTTTTTTATCGAAATTGGCAACTTTTCTCAACTTTTCGACAAAGTTCCTATTAACCATGTATGTTTTTTTTTTTTTTTAAGGTATTACATTTTATTAGAACCATGTAGCATTAAAAAACAAATACTATTGTTGCCAATTTGCAGAAAGAAATGTGATCAATTTAGCCCTTCAATAATTCCTGTCATGAAAGGGTTAATACCTAATTCCCACCGCCAGAATGAGTCCACATCGACTCCAAACCAACCAATTCTTGGCCAATGGGGTAGCGGTAATGTGAATTTTTGTTCGGCCTGTTGTCGGTCTTTGGTGTGATTGGGGGGGGGGGGGGGGGGGGGTGTCTTTGGAATAACGCATCATCGGTCATTATGCACTGATCATGCATACCGTTTTGAATGGACACAAGCTCCAAAATTACAGTTACCAACTGGCTGCAGTGGCATATGAAATTATCCCGACAGTGACATAGACCTTATGCTAGTCAATTAGAGGAGAAATTCAAATTGGTATCACAGGTGTTACAAAGTTTGAACAGGGGATCGTTTCATCAAGCATTTTGTCAGTGATTTTTACCGACAACTGTTATATGCTACTGAAATCCTTGCACCTGATTGGCTGAGAGCACACATGTGCAAGTGTTGGGGGGGGGGGGAGCTTATGGCTCCAAAGCCTGGCTCACACAGTGACTGGTACGGCCACAAGAGAGTGATATCATTTAAAAAGTGATTGCAAAATGAACATTGCAAAGAATACTATATAACTGGCATATGGGGGAATCAACTTCACAGGCTCCATTAGCGCAGTTAATGATGCAATCGAATTGACGCCCTCGTGTGAGCCAGGCCTTAGTCCCCCCCAAAAAAAAAAACAAAAACAAAAAACAAAAAACAAAAAACAAAAAATCAAGATTGATGCTTCTAAACACGTTTGGGCTGGAATATAAACTGCCAAGACAAAGTGAAAAATCGGACTGACATACAGAGATAACACAAAGGTGAACATTTAAACATGGATTATCAATTAAGTGACATAAATCATTATCCTTTTCAGATATTCATAATTCTACCACAAATGCCCTCCACACTGCCCTCTGAAATGTGCTCAATACATGCCAGTAATGGATACAATTACAATTGGGTGTGCACTAACAAAAACAGGTTTGTTTGAAGACCATCTCTTATTAAAGTAGGGAACAATAAATAAAATAGGAAAAATTGTTGTTGTATTTGGTTCCACAAAATATCATCGAAGGGACCTTATCCCACATTTATTCAAACATCACTACAAATAATGTATCTCATTTGAAATAGGCATTTTACCATGGTCACAAATATATATATATATATAGCTATGTATTTATACAAATTAATTTCATCTCTTACGATCACATATGACATACTTCTTTTTCAACAAGCTAAATATTAAAGTGAAATGATTTTGTTCTTTAAACACTTCATTTCTGTAACAAGTGAGTGGGGATGTATATCAAAGAGCAGAAAAACTCAAATCAAACACACGTTAACAACTGACATTCGGTATCTAAGAAAATGGAGAGTGAGTAGAAATATTGTAAACATTATAATAACAGCTGCAATAGTAACATATTATAGTTTAACTCATAGCAGTATAGCGCTTCCTTTTAGTGAGCATTTTTGCAACATCTTTTGATCCAGAATACTAGGAATTACACATAACCCATAAAGAGAAAGAGCATAAATCACAAACAAATTTGAGTCTATTTCCAATGAAGTACGTTGTGCTGTTATGATTAAGAGCGACTTAATTGTAATTAATCATTTGAGTTTCTACATTGGAAATGCAGTGTAAAAATATATAATCACTGTTTCTCATGTACAAATTGACAATTTTTCCATGAAATTTTGCAATTTTCATTCACAATGGCTCATTGAAAAAACACTTTCATTATTTTCATTATTTTCAAACTATGAAGGAGTGAAAAATAAGAATGATTGATGCCAATTTGAGGAGGGAAAACTGGTAATATGGACAATAAGAAAACTCTGAACTGCTATGGGTTTATTCAACTTGTTTCTGGTCCTCGTGTAGACTTCCTTGCACAAACAGAGAGAGGGGGGGGGGAGAGAGAGAGATAGAGAGGGGTGCGGGGGGGGGGGGGTTTATGGCAGGAGAGAAACAAATAGAGAGAAATATAGAGAACAAGATCGGAAAGAATTTCGAGAAATTTTCAATACCCTATTGTATATCCCAAAGAAATCATGTTCAGGGCCCCATTTCATAAAACTTATTATTAATAACAATTTCCACAAATCTATGACAAATTTGCTCTCAGCCAATCAGATGCAAGGAATTCAGTAGCTTGTAACTGTTATTGTCAGTTGTTATTGATAACAAGTTTTATGAAACGGGGCCCTGATTGTAATGTTCACGCATTTTTCAAAAGGCGATGAACAAGGCTGTTGAAATTACCTTGATTTTTCGAAAGTCTTTGCGATCGTGTTAGAGGCATAAAATATATCAGAGAAAGGTACGGACATCAACGGTAACGTTGCTTGAATCTTCAGAAGTAAAAGCGAGACTTGGAAAGGTTTCAACTCATACAACAGTTGTAAATTTTCACACACACCATAAAGTAGCGATAAGGTACAATAATCAAGTGAACTGCGTACTGAAATAAGCCATCTTTTGAATATCCTCATGCAGGATTTGAGAGACAAAAATAATACAACAGGTACAGATTGCCTCAAAGAATTTTGCTCGACCATCAAACCATTCGGACGAGATCTCTCCATTATCATTTTTTTTTTGGGGGGGGGCACTAGCTTGCCATTTGAGAATGATACATACTACTGAAATGATCCCTAAAAGATGTTATCATTGGTTAATAAGCAACCTACTGTCATGACCAGTAATTGTTAACGCCCTTCCGGCTCTCAACCGACGATTTCCAAAATAACACACATGTAAGGAAATGAATCAGTGTTTATTCCATTGGCTAATAGCCAAGATAACACAATCTGGGGGGTGTTTCACAAAGAGTTAAGTTTGACTTAAAGTCATGCGTAAGTGCCAATGCGCATACGGTATTAAACACGCAATCTCATTGTAGATTACCTGTAGATTACCCAATAGAGCGCGACCCCTAAGCATGATCTGACCAATGCCGTGATGTGTCATATACCGTACGCAACTAGGAATTTAAGTGCGACTCGAAGTCAAACTTAACTCTTTGTGAAACACTCCCCTAGACGCTATGGGAAATGTGTGTTAAACCAAAATCAAATCAAATAGGGCTGATCTAATACACCTGTAGATAGAACGTTTGTGATCAGTACTCCACATCGCATGATGATTTTGAATAGTTTTAAATGCAAAAAAAGTCAACTAAACACAGCAGTTGTAAAGTGCAAATTCAACTTCTGACTTCAGTCACAGTGGACAGCTGTTGCTTGCTTCAAGGAAATATTTGAACCATGCTTCAGTTTTCTTAAATAACCAAACACTGCATATCGGAACTGCATTGTGGATCAACTCAAAATGTTGAATGGCAGCAGATATAGGGTCACAAGCAGTGATCCAATGGAAACAAATGTCATAGAATAAACTGTTGTTATGGTTCACATCAGTGTTACACTAGGTAATCATCTATTCTGCTCAATATTGTAGAGGAATTCAGAAATGAAAAGACAACACATAGTAATAGATAGAAAGAGAGTAGGAGAGACATAGACAGATGTAACTGAACATCTGAATGGAATTATAGCAATCAAAATTTTATACAGCAGATATGAACGATAGAGAGAAAGAGAAAGAGAGAGAGAGACCGAGAGAGAGAGAGAGATAAGGAAAGAGACAGAAATAGAAAAGAAATATACTTTTTTAATGCGATATTAGGGGAGAGCAAGAGAGAGACTGAGACAGAGAATAAAATGAGTATGAGGTAGAAAGGAGAGAGGAAAGAGAAAGAAAGAAAAGAGGGAGAGGAAAGGGTGGAGAAAGAGAGGAGAGAGATGAGAGAGAGAGAGAAAAAGAAGAGAGGAAGAGAGAGAGAAGAGAGAGCAGAAAGGCAGGAGAGAGAGCGAGTGAGAAGAGAGAGAGAGAGAGAGAAGAGAGGAAGAGAGAGAGAAGAGAGGAAGAGAGAGAGAGAAGAGAGGAAGAGAGAGAGAAGAGAGGCAGGAGAGAGAGAGAAGAGAGGCAGGAGAGAGAGAGAAGAGAGGCAGGAGAGAGAGAGAAGAGAGGAAGAGAGAGAGAAGAGAGAGAGTGGAAAGGCAGGAGAGAGAGAAGAGAGGAAGAGAGAGAGAAGAGAGAGAAGAGAGAGGAGAGAGAGAAGAGAAAGGAAAGAGGGAGAAAGAGGAAAGAGGGAGAAAGAGGAAAGAGAAAGAAAGGAAAAAGGGGGAGGAAAATAAAGTGGAGAGAGAGAGAGAGAGAGAGAGAAGAGGAGAGAGAGGAAAGAGGGATAAGAGAAGAATGATTCCCTAAAATTAGAAAAATATGTGACTGGGCCTTACCAGCAGAGAGAGAGAGAGAAAGAGCCAAAGATGCGACCAAACACACTGGGATGGTGAGAGTTGGAGGAAATGGTACAGGGGGAGGGGGCAGAGGCATTCCTGAGTAAGAAAATTATGTCAGTGATGAAGAATCATGCAGCAAAACTAAAAAAAACATTCAACCAACAGCGTAATTCTATACAGAGGATAACATTTACATAGTAGAACAATGGCACATTCAACTTACAGAGTGAAACATATCATAGAGAGGTAGAAAGAGAGAGAAAGCGAGAGCAAGAGAGATAGAGAAAGAGAGAGAGAGAGCAAAAGAGAGAGAGAGAGATGGGCATGGGGGTTCTTTGGTGAAGATATTTAAAATTTGAAGAAAAAAAAATACATCAATCAAATAAACTAACGAATTCAAAAGGTGGTTGAAACAGTTAACACCATGGGCTTGCTAGGTCCAAAGTAAAGGGGTATCACTTCAAAGTCACTAAAATTAACCGTACTTCAAATAACATAAGTGATTCTATGACATCTTGCAGAACTAAATCAACAATACATACCGCTGTGGTCATACATGTAAACCTTCCATGTAATTCAGAATACCCATATGTATGCACTTTTAGGTAAAGAAGTGCATATTTACACATGCATGTGTGTATGACCAACTATTCCCACATACATCTACACGTTAGAGTACGCCTTGGGAAGCTTGAAGAACACATTTCCGTACCAGCATTTAATTATTTAATCTACAGAGCACAGACAAAATAGAGGGCAGACCAGTTTTAATATCTAGCTCAATGTAGTAAAATAAGTCATGCATGTATGTTTAAATGGAGGAACGATTTGGAAAAAAAATTTAGGGTAAAACTTTAGGTAAGAAGAGAAGAGCCTGATCGGTTCAGAGTAGGCATTTTGTCCGTCCGTGACATTGAATACTTTATGGATTATAATTTTAGTAGGCGACCATGGCATCCAAATTTTTATCAAATTTCAACTCCTTCAGTGATGCCCTTCACTATGAAACGTAAAATAGCTCTCTTCAATTAAATATTTATTTTCTACAGGCCTTCAAAATTTGTCAAATGTCCGCGCCTAACCGATCGGGCTCAGAGCTCTTCACCATGTATACATGGGAATGCACAAGGTTTTATCCTTCAAAATGCACTTCATCAACATCAATAACGTACCAATGCAGAAAGACCACATAATTCAAAATTGTGATCTAATTTGAAATAAGAAAATTTCATGCTTCCAGCAATGAGATTATTCTAAGGTTTAAAATGGAAAATAATATTTCATTTAGTCATTTTTCCAAAACATTTCTACAATTAAAAGGTTACTGCACACCTTACAACTTGAGTACAACTTGATTTTGAAAGAAATCACAATAGGATTTAGAACTTTAAAATAAGAAAAGATGTAAAATGTAAATTCTTCTTGATTGAGGACATATAAATGATCATTTAAATAGTAATGAAGAAAAAATTGTGAGGTGTTCTAAGCCCTCCCATAGCTGAAAAGGCCGAATCAGTTGGTGAGCAGTCAGGGGACTGATATGGCGCCTCTACTATTTGCAGCCATCTGGGTCTTTGCTCCAACTGCAAGCCTCACGACATCCCGCAGTTTTTTATACTATTCATATGACCCTTAGGGAGCAGATCAACAAGATCTACATTTTAAAACCTTCGTATTTATCATGAACACAATGACTTCACAAATCTAGTCATAGTCCAATCGTAAGGTCTGCAGTGGCCTTCATGCACACCCAAGTAAGATTAGAGACAAGATCCCTATAAACCATAAATCAAGAATAACACCGTGCAATCATTACCCTTACCAAAACTTGCATAATTGTCATGAATATACTGCTTTACAAATAAAAAAACAGAAAAATACTAGTTTTTTTAAATTATATGTAATCTATTCAGCTGCCTAAAGATTTTCTATCCTGTAGGGATATCAAGATGTCTGTCAGAGTATTGTCAAACCAGAAAAGCTCACAACATGAAACTTTCGCAAAATTGCAAAGGACAGCCATTTCCATTTAAGCAAGAAACTTTAATTTTGCGAACTGCAAAAAATTCATTGCTCTGTCTGCTGGAATTCAATAATTTCACGCCTTGAAACATTTGCGAGCCTAACCACTCGCGAAGTTTGTGAACACTGAATGTGCATGAAAGCTTCTGGGCCCTGTTTCCTAAAACTTGCCATCGATGACAAGTTGCAATAACTGTTATAAGCTACTGAAATCCTTGCCTCTGATTGGCTGAGAGCAAATTTGTCGGTAAAAAGCACAGAAAAGACACTTGATGAAACAGGGCCCTGGTTTCTGGTTTTTCAGTACATATATGCAGGGTTCTCAACAGTCCATGACACACCCTTGGCACAAATACCAAGCGTGGGGTATTTCCCAAATAAAAATTCTCGCAGGAACTTCTTCTCGACACAAGTTCTCGCAGGAACTTCTTCTCGACACGAGTGCCAACAAGGCTAATAAATATACATGACAATGCATACATATGCTTTCAACCTGCAAAATTGCTCTGATCCTCACAAGTCACCCCCTAGGACGATGCCAAGACCACATTTCACTCACTTTGGACAGTTCAAGGGGAAATAAGTTCCTGCCGAGAAGCCTGCATTATCGTCTTTTTGGAGCCAGAAGGGCGATAACTCTGTGTTACGGTATATGACCTAATGCCCTTGTGGCTGCAAACAGACGATATATGAGATGAACACATGCAAAAGTCCTCTACAATGAAATTTGTAAGATTTTTAATTCTAATATTTAAGATTGCGGCTGATGAATGCAGCAGCAAAGTGGTAATATGGCAACAGACAATCAAACCACCAAGGTAACACACAGTTTGGGTCAAGGTTGTAGGATGGGTTTACTGTTGTTTTAGGGGTCCACGCTGATAACTCAAGCCCTCCATCTCTAACACTTCATATCTATGGACCAGAGTTTCTCCCACAATGCAGCAGGGATGATGTAATTCTCCAAATAATTTGGGTTTTTTTTTCCTGACTATAATGTATTATCATAAACGTCAAACACAAAACTAAGACTGCTGGAAAACCAGAACCCTTAAGATGCATCACACTTTCACAAATTTGGCAAATTCTCTAGATTCTCAAAAAGTTTCAGGATGCGAAATGATTGAATTACAATTTGGAAGTTCTATCAATTTCTCGCTGCAAAAATGGCTATTGTGAACTATTTGTGAAAATTCAGATCAAAAAAGTTTGAGCTTGCACAGTACAGTGTATGCTTACTTCCCAGAGTACAGCGAGGGCTCTTTTGACATTAACTTATTCAATAATATGAAATATTTTTTCTTAAATGCATGTCTCTATTAGTCTTTGTTACATGAAATGAAAGTTGTATCTGAAGGGCCGAGATTTTTTTTCTAGACAAGAAAAAGTTTGTTGACCCCCGTTACCTTAACCACTACTGTGTATTACCCCATGTACCTTACAACAACAACAACAAAGTCACATAAAAGACATTGCATCTATCATTA
Source organism: Heliocidaris tuberculata (assembly GCA_025618425.1). Classification (NCBI taxonomy): domain Eukaryota; kingdom Metazoa; phylum Echinodermata; class Echinoidea; order Camarodonta; family Echinometridae; genus Heliocidaris; species Heliocidaris tuberculata. The sequence goes on from CM046833.1 coordinate 8,572,690, forward strand.
ACTTTCATGAAACATATAAATAAGAATCTATTTTACACAGATTTGGACGTCAAACCTGTTCAACATGATAACCCTCTCTACTAGTCTCTACCCTTTACAAAAATTTACTTTTAGTATGGGGGCGCACGCCATTAAACATAACCCTGTTATTCAAATATAAGGTCATAATTTACATTTTATATATAGCATGCAAGCCTTTCGATGATTCCACACATAAATATATAGATATAATCACTTACACTAATTTGTTTCTTTTATCAAGGTGTTTCAATAAAAATACTCTTAAAAATCATCTACAGGCTTACACCATGAATTACCCTTCATGATTCTTAGTTATCGGTGTGCAAGGTTTTAAAATACAAGTGCTTACATGTACATGTACACCAAACTTATAATATGAATGGTTTTATTTTCTTTTAGGAGGTCTCCTTGACAAATCAAGGCCTATTTCTTTCATATTTAATGGTAATTCTATTTCTCAAGGAGATGATGGCAGGTTGGAACATCACTTGGGAAAGAGATGAAAAAAGAGAGTGATGTTTGGTAGTCAAGTCAAGGACATAGTTTGCTTTGTGCTTATACAGATATAACTTCTTATCTTGTTTTGCAGGTGAAGGGAGGAGATGCCAACTATAAGACAAATTGAAATTAATTTAGTGTTTATCTTGACAAACTACACCCTTATTGATAACTGTTTCATTGTCAATTATCCAGAAATAGATAGTAAAGAACTATCTATTCATTTACACAAATTTGTAAAAGAGGGGCACCAAAAGGGAAATATAATAAGAAGAATACATGGTAATACTGCTACGATAATATTTAACGATTAAAATTTCCTAAATTAGATTGTCGACAAAAAGCACTGTGTCACATTACCTAAAATATTATGGTTATAGCTATTTTAAATGTTTTATAAATAATTAAAGAAGTCCCTCCCCCATTTTTACACAAAACCTAGGAAGAGACTGGGAATGCATTTCAGTTGGTCTTCTGCACTTTCTATTTCCATAAGCTTTTGACTAACATAGCAACAATGTAACAAGGTTGTGACAAAATCCATCGAGGGGTTTTAAAAACCCTATTTGCCAATTATTCAAATAATCTGGTACACATCTGAGCATAAATTTGCAAAAAGGATGGTATCGTGATGGAACTTACGACTTATCACATCACATTGCTAATTTGAACAATTAAACTAAGCGTTGATTTTTGTCAGCAAATATCCAACTTACATGTACATTAACAAGGTTAAGTCAAATGTTGGCCCCGTTTAATAAATATGCTTGATGCAAGCCATAGGGCAAGCTGTCTCTTATATATGTAATTCTTTGCTAGAGAATTTTAGTATGAACTGAAGTTAATTAAAACAAATTTAAAGGTTGACAGTGGGTATATCATTATGAAGGGAAGCAGGAATACTGGAACAATCACAATTTAGGTCAAATCTCTCCTCCAAACCATGTACGTGTTTCCTTGTTGGTAGACTGGAATCACATCATCAGTCACTTCACCTGATGTGCACCAAATTTATCTTCACCAAACTTCAAACTTCTCTGCATCACCGAAGATTAGCTGAACGATGACTTGTGGTTTCCTCGTGATAAATACTGCAAACGTCATCACCATTTGTGCTTTCAAAACAGATTAAATGCCTCTGCTAAAGCTTCATGGTCTGAAGAATTTCACTACACAATTCCTTGTACTGACTAGCGTCTCCCGAGACCCTCCGTAGTTTGAGTCCGTTGAGCGCGAGACCGGGCACCCTACAAACCTCCATCTCCATCTCCACTCCATTCTGTTGCAATTCAAACATATTCTCGTTGTTCGTGTAAACTAAATCCGGCTGCCTCCGATCCAACGTCCTTCGAATCTCATTCACAATTTCGTTTAGGTCTTTGCACGTAGTCATGCTGAAGGATTTCGCGTGCTTAATCGGTGACGGTTCGCTCGCGAGGTCCGACGAATCACTCAAGGAGATACAGCTCATGTTCATGCTCTGCCGAATTAATGGCGGAACACCGCCCTCGTAGTCGAGTTTGACGAGACCGATGGCGGTCATGCCCGAGTTATTATTGTTTGCCATGTTGAATAGATCGCCGGAAGGAACGCGAAAGGTCCGTTGCAGAAGCTGGGTCTGAACGTGCCCGGTTGTTGCGTGAGCAGAGTGGTGACGCTGGTGGTTGCGTAGCTGACCCTGACTCCCCCGGAAGCCCAAATGGAAGAGTCCTAATCCAGGCAGACAGATAGAGAGAGAGGGAGAGAGAGGGGGGAAAGACAGAAAAATGGGTGCAAGGTGATTGGTGCGTGATGAAATCATTCTCATACATATGCAATATGGAGTGATGAATATTCATGATTTTGTGTCTAGTGCAATGATGCTTGTGAAAAAGTCTGAAAATACTTCATTTTTTTTTGGTGTCAACGTACCAAAAACCATTTCAAAAACATAATCCCTAATAACATCTGATAATTTTTTTTTTTTCAGAGTAACTGTAAAACACATTTTTCCAGAATAATTCACAGGTTTTTTTCTATTAAAATATTTTCTTTGTACCACAATGTTTGGAAGGGGGGATGGGATGGACAGTATATTGATGATTTATATTTTGCAATATAGTCTTGTTCTATACTTCAATACTCCTCCTTTTGGAGCAAAAACGGTTACTTCTTTTTCTTCAAAAGCCTTTTCCAACCTTCTCACAAGTTGTTTGAAAACATTGAATGGGATGTGAAAAATAAACAAAAGCTGATGGGAGCGAGACTATGGGACAGCTACGTTTAATTTCTTTTCATGCATTTGATTTTCACTGTTGGGTTTGGAAGTAGTGCCAAAAGGGATTGTTTAGTTTCTGGGCACTTTTATAACATATCTGTTAATTTCATTTTTGAAATTAGGGTTGGTAGACATTTCACATTGATTCCATATCCACTGGTATTCACCCTTTTTTATTTCTGAAACATTAAAATCTAAAAAAAAATTACTTGCTTTCATCCATATTTTTGTCGTTGTTTTCAGGCAATCCTAAAATCAATGTTCTTAAAAGATTGAAGCATTTCCCATTCAAAACAATGTAGTTAAGATTCCTCATTCATTTCTTTCTTCACTTTCTTCTCAACTTCAGTCCCATCAAAACAATCCAAAGTGCCAAAAGGCAGCATATTTCTCTTAATGCCCTAAAATAAGTATTTTTTATGGAGAGGTGGAGGAAGGGGCAACTAAAAAGGGATGAAAATTTAGGACAAGCATGCACAAGGACTTGTGGTACATTGAGCCAAATAACAAAATAAAAAATTAATTTTGCACCAATACACTAAACACAAAATTCAATACATATTTCTCTTTCAATCGAAATTGAATGAAATAAAAAAAATAATCAGAGCATAGTAAGCATAAAATGAATCACTGAATGCGATTGAACAGGGCATGACTACATAAGAAGTCTCGGGCTTTGCTAATTAAATTGAAGGGTTATTGTACATCGACCTCTGATCTTGTGAATCTGATGATCTGTAATCGATAACCAAACAGTATATAGATAACATATTCCACCCATTTCATGTTTAGTCGCTATGCATATCATTAAAACATATGGAGGCAGAAAATGGGCAGTCTCAAATCAAATCTTTTGTGGCAAGAGCTTTCTTTCTCACAATCAAAATCTAAACAATCTGAAGAATATTCCTATCATCGAATGATCTTTGAATTTACTACTTGATACTTACTTGTCGACAAAACAAAAGCAAAATCATGAAAGTCATTTTGGTATCCATATATCCAAACACATGGACATGTTAAACTTCATTACATGGAATCAATAGTCCACAGTATGTACATTTCTAAATGAACTATCTTAAAGAATAAAGGGAAAGGGAGTTTATATTATCTTTGCTTTTTTTCTTTTGATTTTCATCTGGGTGAAGAAAAAACACAGGAAGAAGTCCGGCGACTGTAACTTAACCATTTAAAAATTGAATTAATTTTCGGTATTCTCAGGAATATTTTATAAGGAAAGTATAAAGTAGTTTCCTTCAGTGACAGAAACTTACACGTTCAGTGATGGACCCATTTCGTCAATGCACATCAATCCCTACCCCCTCCCAAATCACAAGGATCCTTTAGTATTTATCACTTGGTTCAGTTTCATCCTTAAACACTAGTAGATTTCTCCACACCTACATGTAAGTACATGTATGCTCCTTCTGTGCTAGAAACAGTCTCAGACTAGTCTAAGATTGGTCTAGTATTAATCCAAGATCCGTCTTGGAATGAACCAAGACTCATCCAGGACCAAACCCAGACTCGTCTAGGACCAGTCTAAGACTCGTCTAGAACCATTCTAAGATTCGTCTGTTACTTATATCTACAGGTAGGGCCAGACTTAAATTTTGTCCAAAACTTATCTAGGACCATCTAGGACCATTATCTAGTCTCAGAGGAGCAAACCCATTCTTGAAATCATAAAGACGATGCTTGAAGCAATAAGATGATGATGAAGCACTACTACTGGATACAAACAAGACTCAATGCATGGTGGGCATGCAGACATGGACAGGAGCGGAGAAAGAGAAAGAGAGAGGAGCAGGCCCAGCATGGCTTGGTGTCATCCTTTGCTCCCGGCTGCCATCATGGATGTAGCACAGTTCCATACAGGTTCAAAGGCCATATTTCTCCAATCTTACTTTTTAATACCTTCGACATTCTGAAAGTGATCTTATACTACATACACGACCTTACAACCAGGTCTTGCCTTGGCTTGGTGTGTCATCCGTTTCCCCCGATTACCAGTGTGGGATGTAGCAGTTTCAGGCAGCTTTGCAGCCCATATTTGATCACACTCCTTAAAACCTTCTGTAGTCTAAAAGTGACCTTTTATTAACTACCTAACCTTACAACTAGGTCATGCATTGGATTGGTGTCATCCGTTGTCCCCAGTAACCATTGTGAGTGGCATGTAGCAGAGTTACAGACAGCTTTAAAGGTTTTCCCACTAGTTATACTCCACATACATCCTGCAGTCTGCAAGCAACCTTATATCCAAGAGCTTCCCATCATATACATGTAGGCCTTGCATGAAAATATATCACTGGCATTCTGCGGCAGTCGGCTGTTCCGAAATGCCTCTGTTGCTTTCCAGAGGCTTTCCAATACCATCAGCTTTCTTACAATGGATAGCTACTATAAAACCAGATATATTTGCAAGGAACTTTCGCAAATGTAGCGAGGTGCTCCGAATCATACAAGTTTCATGGGCACTACGAAATGAATGATTTACAACACTAGTCTCATACACTAATCCAGTATATGCTATAACCCAAAGGTGTTCGATGCAAGATTGGAGGCAGCTTCTATGTGTAGCATCTGCCCTACGCCACCCACAGACGGATGCCAGTGATATCTTTTTATGCAATGCCTGTCACTAAAATCCTTAATTCCCTTAAAGACAAGGTTGAGTTCTGGGAAAGATAAGTAATAATTTGTGAGCTTTCTTATTTCTTTAATGTCAGTTTGGAAGAACATTGCAGTAGAAATGTCCCCTGAAAGGGACTGCTCTTCAAATGCCCTCACGTTTGAAATATGACAAGAAATAGCTGAAGTGTTCGGGCCAAACGTTCTTGCCACATGTGTGTGCCGTCTCATATACTGATTGCTTTTCAGCGAGACTGGGCCAATTTCTCATCACTTTGATGATTCCAAAAAACCTCAAAGTATACTCTAATTCTTATGCAGACATGATCAGCCTTTCCCAGTTGCTCCGGGACAGTTTCTTTCACAATGTAATCGCATGACCAGAACTCAACTTTATCTTTAAGTGTAAGCTCTTAACAGCATCAAACCATTGCATCACTTCTGCTCAGTGGTTGTATTGTGAAGTCACTGAATCCTCGGTCAAATTTACCTCCCAATCCATACATGTAAATGCACTTTTTCAACACAATTTCATAAACTTTTACATATTTTCAACCTCTATTTCAGCATTAACCAAACTTACATTATGAACTGTGAATCAAGGCTAACAAACCTCAACCCCTTACACTCATTTTTGTTTAAAGTTATTTACAGTTAGTCAACCCCTATCTTTTCATGCATTTACACATCCTGCTCTTACAATTTCATCATCTGCGTTTCTAATCTTTAATTTATTGAACCACCGAAGCATTTGGCCTTTATATATAGTTCAGAGCATACTGAAGGGAAATACATGTAAAAGGAGACATAACTTCTCTCACACATCTGTTAGGTGTGATTTTTACAAGTAGGCAAGTGACTGAAACATAAAGACATAAAAGAACATTTACAAATACATCTGTGTGTGTGTATCAGGTATTAAAATCCCTCCTCTCGCCTTAAAGAGAATGTTAAGTTCTGGGAAAGGTAAAAAATAATTTGTGAGCTTTCTCATTCTTTTTATGTTAGTTTGGAAGATTATCATAGCAGAAATGTCTCATGAAAAAGATTGCTCTTTAAATGCCCATACATGCAAAATATGACAAGAAACAGCTGAAATGTGAGGGCCGAACATTTGCGTGTAGTCCCATAGACACATTTCTGTGTGCAGTGCATGTGACTCTCAGCAGGATTGAGTCAATTTCTTATCATTCTGCTGATTCCAAAATCTTACAGCATACAAAAATTCTTCAACCTTTCCCAGTTGCTTTGAGACAGTTTCTTTCCCCAATCAATCTCATGCCCAGAAATCAACTTCATCTTTAGACGCAGTTTTTTATCATATCTTGAAAGGATTATCTCCTCAGTTATCTTAGGCTTTAGTGTTTAATGGGTTAACCCTTTCGAGACAAATGACCACATTTTGTGGTTTGGCTCACTAACTTTTGATCCAGAGCCCTAAAAAATATACCAGATGCATGAGTAGAAAGAGCAAAAATTTCTGCACACAGTGTGTCCATTTTTGTTGCATGACCATATTGCATTTGATGCCAGGAATTTTAAAAAGGAGAATAAGCTTCAAAATCCTTAAATTGGCAACACATTGAGAGGTTCAAAATCATTGTTTTTTATCAAAATTGGCAACTTTTTCAACTTTTCGACAATTCTTTTAACCATGTATATTGTTTTCAGAGACATTACCCTTATTACAATCTTGTAGCACTAAAAGAAAAATAGTATTGTTGCCAATTTGAAGAACAAAATGTGATCAATTTAGCCCTTGAATAATTCCTGTCCTGAAAGGGTTAAACTTGCTTCTCTCTTTATTGTTCTTGCTTGTAAGTTTTGTTGGCTTATTAGCTTATCATAGAAGTTGAATAAACCCATGGTAATGATAGTATTCAGCACTATATCCTCAGGGGAAAAAAAAAAGTTTAATTAAGCTGAATATTATCATAATAGCATTTGCAATCCAGATCCCCACATGTAAATAAAACTATTCTTTGCCTTTTCAAAACTTGGGGTAATAATAAATAACATTGTAAGCACATTGAAGTATTCATGTAATGAGCTATATAAATGTAACATATTATTATTATTATTATTATTACTTTAATTCATGAATTCCAAAAATATCAACTGTCTATTCTTTGCTTCAAGAAAATACTGACTTGGGTAACTTGAATCTAGATATATTCTGCTGGCAGGCAATGGGTAAAGAAGAAGGCGGTTTATATGTTACCTCTATATATATCATAAACATTGTTACAGAAAATAAATATGACCATTAACAGATATTCCACAAGAACTTTCCAACTGCCTGCACAGGTAAAATACAATACTCTTTCTTACAGCTTATCATATAAAATACATAGAACATTATCTCACACATCAAGGTGTTCTTTAAGAAGTCTTTAAACAGACTTTGGAAAATATGATTCTACTGGAAATATACAGGAGCATCCATCTAAACTACACATAATGCCCCGTATTCTTGAAAGGCGCCTAACTTAAGCCCCCGCCTAAGCGTGTAGATTTAGGCCACCGAATTATGGAGAGCCAAATGTCACCCTCTTTGAATCCTACAAGATCGCCACAGTTCTGGGACTAGAATACAAATACAAAAACCGACATGATAGAATTGATTTCTGAATTCTGATGCTCATTTCATGTCAAAAAAGAATTTTGTTTATTTATTCTGTTGCATAAATACAGTAATTTATACAAGACTTAGGGGTTGATGAACGGCTTTCCATAACTCAGTGGCCTAAGTTAAGCCAGGCTTAAATTTGGCCACTTTCGAGGATACGGGCCTATATACATAATGGTGTTCACTGCTCTACAAAGAGTAAATTTACGCAATCTGTGTGCCTCTAATAAAGACTAAACTCTTGAAGGAAAAAGCCTCTAGAATTTGTTAAGTATACACAGAACTAATTGATGTGGTATCTTCAAAATACTGTCTTGATAAAGAACTGCCATGCCTCAAATAACTGGTGTGAAAGTTTCTTTGAAAAACAGTTTTGAAATTGAGCGTACAGGTACACTGTATCATGCAACACATGTACATATAATCCGTACTAACATACTGTAGCATTCTGATTGCTTTATATACATACATGTACATGTACCTCACCAATTTGAACTGATACAAATACGGTACCACTACTGAAAACAATATAAAATAAACAAAAAATGTGACACTGCTTTGACTACCTTTTACTGTAAATCTACATCTACAAATATAATGTCAATTCATAATTTGGTCAGATAAAGTAAAAGTGTACAATTAACGTTTCCTAATATTGTGAAATTTCTCAATTTTCTCCACCTATACAAAAAGAAGATATAAATATAGAGTTACACAATACTCCAGCCTCTCAAGTGCTCAATTGTACTATTTCACCATACTGCATACTGACATTATCTACTTAATTGCACTAATATAAAGATAGATAACAATGAATTTAAATTCCAACAACATTACCTCTCTTCTACATATACTATACTTACTGCCAATACAAGTAATACTTATAGATATAATACATATTCAGCTCACATGCATAATGGTAATACATTGGAAGAATTTACACCTTGTCGATTTAAAGACGCTTCCTTAACTTAAAATACTGATGCCACAGAACTTGTAATTAACAAAACTCAGCTGACATTCTGACATTGCTTACATTCTGATCATCAAACCTTCCACAACATCTCTTAGTAATTATATAACTCTAGCCTTTTCAAGAGAAATAAACAAATTACACAATATATAAATCATTAATCAATTTGCTCTTCGCAATCAGAGTATGTTAACCGCAGTTATCTTCTTAGTGGCTTTTGCTGGATGTGAATGAGACAATTATTCAATTATGTTAACAACAAAAAAGGAACATAAAAATGATATAAATTTTCCAGGTGCATTTGAAATAGCTTTGAGTGGAGTTAGAGCTTTTTCGTTACACAAGAAATAGAGTAAATTTCAGCCACTGAATAATACTGACCATATCAGTATGTTTACATCAAAATTCAAGACGATCATTCTTTCAGCCCAGAAAGGACTCCTAGTTTGTTTTTATGGATTATATTTTCCAAAAATTTCCCCTTGGAACCCACCGATGGAATGGAAACCCATCTCGAGTATGGGTGCAATTTAAATGCTACAGAAATCTGTGTTGAGATGAGAGCACAGTCTCATGGGAGTAGTTAGCTTAGAACCCACACAAGGAATGGAAACTTATCTCAAGTATGAGTGGATGTTTTAGGAATCTGTGTTGAGATGAGAGCACAGTCTTGTGGATTTATTCCAACTGGAACCCACTTATGGAATGGAAACTTATCTCCTTATGAGTGGATGTTCAGCTGATATAGGAATCTGTGCTAAGATGAGAGCAAAGTCTCATGGATTTAATCAAATAGGAACCCACTTAAAGAATGGAAACCCATCTCCAATGTGAGTGAATACTGAAATACTAGAGGAATCTGTGCCGAGATGAGAGCACAAACTATTTACCTTGAAACCCACCGATGGAATGCATTTCTTGATTCTGAGTAGTGTTATCTAGCACCTGGTGATGTAGCTCCGCCTCCTCAAACTCCTGTGCCTGCTGCTGCAACTGGGAAGGAATCATGGCGGGAAGCAGATAGCGTTGACTGAAAGGCACTGCTGACATCCCCGGAGGCACCTCATTGGTGATGGCCGTAGGAGCGTTCTGCAAGGCTTCATTCAGCTCTCGATTGGCCTGGGCCGCCAGATAGGCCTGCGTGGCCGAGGGATGGTAAGGATTAGGCAAGTGAGGATGCGCCACCATAGAGGGCGTCATCCCTATGTGGAGAGGCTCGGTGGGGACACCCGAGAGTGGGCCGGTATGGTGCAAGTGTCTGTGAGCAAGGTGAGCAAAGTCTTGGATGGGGATCTGTTGGAGCGGGTGCTGGAGGGGTTGTTGGACGGTATCGGGGCTCCCGGCGATGCCTAGCGGGCTGGTGAAGTTGGAGTTCTGCTGCATCATATGAAGCTGTTGGTATGCCATGGCTTGCATCAGCTGCTCAGCGTCAATACTGGAGCTACGTTGCTCCCTTTCAAGGCTCTGGTCACTGTCTCTCCTCTCCCTACTGCTACCATCATCTGTCTCCTCTAGGAGTGGTCCATTCAAACCAACATGCTCCAAGCTTCCGTCCCCTCGAAGACTACCCGACCCTTGATTCGACCTGTCCGGACCATTCAGGTGCACTTCAACTCCGCGATGTGAGTGCACCGAATGGGCAGTAACAGGGCTTGGAACGGACTCATCCGGCTGGCTGCAAACAGAATGTGGTGACCCCACCATCGTGTCAGGCGGGTATGTCGGGAAGCTCGTATCCGTCGGGCTCTCGACACCCGTTTCCTCCGGGTGGACGGGAAGTGAGCTGGACAAGGGAGGGCTCCCTCTGCTACCTGGGCTGTGTAGCTTGCGCAGGCTTGGTGGACTGTCTGACTGGCGTTGGAGCTGTAGACGTTGTAGGTGTTGCTGGAGATGCTGGGTCTGGATGTCAGCGATAGGGACGTCACAACGGGATGAGACCGGTGAGAGATGTGGTGAAGTGCTGGATATCCCCGTTGGTGAATGAGACAACTGTAACAGGACAAGATTTAAAGCACAATTATTTTCCCCAAAGGCAACATATAAACATACAAACTTATTTTCATATAGAACATGTATCGTTTTCATACGTTGCTTGCTTTTATCCACTTCTCATTATATGGTAGATGGCCCACTCCGAAATTAAAGGATCCCCTTCCCTTTTATGTCTTGTGGTCTTAGTCATAGAATAAAAATGTGCAAAACACATGTACACGTTTCTAGATTAGGTGTACCAGATTCTAAGACAACTACCCTGGAGAACAACCCCCGTACTACCACCCCATGGACTACTACTAACCAGAAAACTACACCCCTAGGACTATTCATCCCGGGCCAACTATCCCCCTGAGGACAACTGCACCCTCAGTCAATTAACCACCTTAAAATATACCTTGTGCTTTATCAGTGAAACATTGGAAGGACAAAATCTAATTCTATATACTCAACCATTGCATGCATTTATAAAGTGGTCAGTTGCCCACCAATGCACTTCTCTATCTAAAATATGGCGCAGTTACAATTATTCATGTATGGTTTTTACCATTCCAGTTTGCCTCTTCTCCTTGTGCAGCTGATGCTGATGCTGTTGCAGCTCCTGTGCTCTAGCATCAATGGGGGAGCTGAACTGCTTTTGTAACTGCTGACACTCCTTATGAAGCTGCTTAAGAGAGCTCTTCTGACTACTGCTGCTACCCCCTCCGGTAGCGGCCAGCCGTTCAAGGCGTTCCCGTTGGTAGTACTGGAGATTGGGCATGCCATCGGACGCACGGCGCGCGTTGGTGCTGGAGGCATACAGGTGCGCAGGGCGTTCCGGTTGGAGGAAGCGTTCCCGTCGGGTACGGGAGACGATGGGCATGTCGTTGGTTGTGAGGACATCGGGACCGATGGTGTGCCGGCAGCGACCTTTCTCGAGATACCTGTGATGGGTGATGGGACATGGGAGATTGGTCGTTGATAAGATGTGAATACCACAACATGCAATACCAACATTCTCTTCAAACTCAGTTTAAAAAAATGATTAGATGAATTTCATACAACATACATGTATTCTCCTTCCTTCAAGTAAACCTCACTTCCCTCTCTAAACAAACCCAAACATTGTATATAAAACTTCACATCCAAGTAACATCTCTTCAATTTGCTCTCCATTTCCTCTCTGTCCAAATTTCTCCTGCTCATTCTCTTCTTTTCCCTCTCTCATTCATCTATTCCATTCCTTCGTTCTCTCACTCACCTGCGTATTGCCTCTTCATCGGGTTCTCCGTCTGAGTTCTCGTCTTCCTCTGGCATAGTTGTATCTGATAATCTCTGTTGTAATGTATCAGTGCCAAGCTACATGCACAAATAATATCAAACATTGGTCAGTTTTGAACAAAAGGATGTATACAGATTATCTCAGAGAAACGGCCCATTGAGCACCTAACACTTGAATCACTACCCCTTGGACAACCATCTGGGAGGCATTTCATCAAGTGTCTTGTCAGTGATTTTTAGCGACAAATTTGCTCTCAGCCAATCAGATGCAAGGATTTCAGTAGCTTATAGCAGTTATTGTAAATTGTCTGTGAAAGCAAGTTTTATGAAACGGGGGCCCTGAATGACTACCCTTCTTCAAAAAATCTCTTGATCGCCTACATGTACTCCTGGGCCCTGTTTCATAAAACTTGTCATCAATGACAAGTTGCAATAACTGTTATAAGCTACTGAAATCCTTGCATCTGATTGGCTGAGAGCAAATTTGTCGGTAAAAATCAACGACAGGACACTTGATGAAACGCCCCCCCCTTGAATTGTTATAACTATGTAGGTTCATATACTGTATATGCTATATATTTTGCCGGGGTTTTATTTTTGCGAATTTCGCGAATCGCGAGGGAGTCGCGAATTTAACAACACGCTTGTCCAATCAAATTTGTTGTCTCTTAGTCAGAAATTCACCACTTTGCTTGCAAAAGTACATCATTGGAGTCTGTAGATTTGAATTTCCGCATCGCGAATTCAACCACTCGCGAAATAGTCTGGTTAGTCCTTTTATTTATGGCCGCAGAATTTATGGCGTATACAGTATTCAACCTTTGGTGGTCATTTATAGTGGATTGCACAAATGTCACATGAAGCAATGTCTATTCGGTGAGAGTTTTCAGTTGCCATCTCAGCCACAAAAGGCAGGACTCACAATTTACCTAACAAGATTTCAAAGGGCGGGATATCAGTTGGTCTTAGCCAATGAGCCTGAAAAGAGGCCCAGACATGTTGAAGCCCCATACATGTATGTGCTGTACAATATGACGACTGAAAAAGGCCTAAAATGGGAAGGTGTGAGAAGATCATGCCAGTCATAAGCCTCAAGACTGCCATGATCTTCTTGGGGATACCTGCCCGAAGACTGGCATCCTCAAGAAGATCATGGTACAATGTACCTGTGCAACCATTAATTCGAGGGATCGACAATGAATAATACTATTCACCCGCTAGAGGGCGTCAACAGATATTTATCAAATGCTTGCTTTTGATTGGATGACCCACGCTGCGGGAGCTATGGGTCCAGCTTTCTGTTGTGTTGTCTACTTCCGGTCTTTTCGCTTACAGTACATTTCTATCGCGTCTACGTATAACATGATACAGTCCTACTGTTATTTTCCTCCACACATTGTGGCTTTGCAAAGGAACCCCACACCCACAAAAACACTTTTGTATGATTTAAATCAATGTTGAAGTCACTTTTCAATAGCGTTTTAGACTCATTCTTGACTAAGAGACATCTGTTAATCAATACGAAAACTCATGAAATGAAAATTGGCGTCATAATAAAAGGAATATTGCGCTGCTATCGGCGACTGTCTTACAATTAATGTTGATCCATCAAATTCCAAACCTAGAACAAACCTTCTGCTCCTCGGTAGTTTCCAAACACAGAACAAATCACTAACCGCAACTTTGGACCCCCAAATAAACCTTATCCTGGTACTAACCTAAAACCCAACCTAATACCTCACTCAAGCCCTAAACCAGTAACTTTGACAGAATAAAGCCCGGAACAATTGTAGCGCCTGCCAGATCATCGGATAAATACCTGTCCTGTTGCATCAATGTCCCCTGGCTGACTGGTGCGGACGGCAGTCTGAAGCTGTTTCCTGAACTGCTGAATGTTCAGGTACATGTTTGCACCACCGTCAGATGCCCTTCGACCAAAGTTGGACTGTCCGGCTGTCGCCTCTAGCGCTGGAGGCTTCAACAGGTGCTGCTCCTATAAAGATTAGGGTCAAGGAAGCAGTTGGAATCATCGGTTCACACAGAGAAATTGATGCAATGATGAGTTACAAAAAATATACATAAAACTAGGATATTTCTCACCACAAAAACTTTCAGGAAACTTGCAGGAAACTTTGCAAACTGTTAATGTCTAAGCTCGATCTCTACACTTCTTTTTCCCTCAATTTTTCAACTTAACATGCTTTTTTATGTGCCTTTTCCGTATCTGATATTCTGATTATAAACAATATCAGGTTATCGCAGCTTGATTAAAAACCCTTCTCACAAATTACCTCTGTAAAAATCTGAACTTACCTTGTATGTAAGCTGCTGTTCTGCCTGGTTAGGCATGGCATTCAGCAGAGGCAAGTTCTGTGGCAAATTACAGTTAATGTTGAACGCAGCAGTCCCCCCACCAAAGGGCAGCCCCATCAAACCGGCCAGGTTGGCGTCACCTTCCCCTCCCCCTCCTAGCCCCATGCCTGCCAGCTGGGGAGGGGGCGGGAGCTTGGCTCGTAAGGCGGCGGGGAGCTTGTGGCCAGAAGGGTCTCCGGGGATGACGGTGTTTCTTCGGATCTGGAGGTAGCGGGCGAGGGCCTCCGGGCTGGGTTCCTCTGGGTCGCTGTCCATCTCCTCTAGTTGGTCATTAGACTGAAAGTTAATGAACAAGATCACATATATTTACAGGTACGGTTTGAAGCCTACCATGAAATAGCAATATCCCAGGTAGGGCTAAAAAAACACCATGAAAAAGGAGGGAAAAAAGGGCAGGGTTCCGAGGGGCTATACACCCTACAGCCAGCATAAAAGTTGTTTCATACTAGTGACTTAGTATGATCACCCACAAGCATGCTGATATTTATAATTCTCTGTTTGCCACATATTCTTTCACAATAAATCATGAAAAAATAGAGAAATAATTATTAATATGAAGCACTTGGAGAGAAAGAATACCATACAAGTGTTCTCTATTAAAGGCAGGAATGACTGTATTCACATCTACTGCATTCTTCCACACTATGGCTCATGCGCTACTGAACTCAAAACCCGAAGTTGGGTATCAGCTCTGTGAAAACTCAAGTTCAACCAAGTAAGTTAGACCGAGGTCTAAGTTTTCTCTTTGTTAAACAAGACTTAGCCCTAGCCCTAGGTCAAACTGTAATAGCAGAATACCAGTCACAGAGTTCATGCAACAGACCTGAATAACCTGGTTGTCTTCATTCGTCACATTGACCTGGGGTATCATCTGATCGGCAAGCATCAAGTTACGCTGAGCGGCCACGCCCTCGCCCATCGCCAGGGCATACAGGGCTGCTGCTGATTGGCTCTCCTCGGCCGCCTCGGCCATGCCCCGCCCAGGCGACGCCCTCAGGTGGCGGCGATGCTTGTCCAGCAGTAGATTGTAGATTGCACTGTGTTCATCAAAACTTTGGTTTGTTATAGACTGGAAAAACAAAGAGAGACAACAGCGAAAGTAAAGGTCAAGTGGTTTGAAAGCATTTGAAACCAATTCCTTATGCATGCTCTTAACCCTTCTCAAAGAGTGGTTACAGTATATTTCACAGAGCGGATCCAAATTTTGGTTACAGACAGGAAACGAACTAACAAAGACAGAAAAAAGGTCAATGGACAGCCTGAAATTTGTTTGCGCAGAAGTGTCAAAATTTTGCACTTATTTTTTTTTTGACGTGTATGTGCTGTCTGCGCATCAATTTGCGCCCTTTTGCCAGGCACTCCTTATTTTGGTTATGGAGTTGCAACTGACCTGCATAATGGCTTCTCTCTTCAGCCCCGTAGACACCATATGTTGCAAGACCAATTCGTTGACCGGCTCCTCTCGATCACTTTCTACGTTGTGCTCTGCAAACATCTTATCAAAGACCAGATCGGGTCCATCAGCCTTGGTCCAGCGGTGGTTTAGGACCTGGTCCGTGGTATAGCGCCGACTCGGATCCAGGATCAGCATGTGCCTTATAAGATCCTCACAACCTGTCAGAGATATGAATTGCATTTACACTGTTACTGTTGCGCTTAACTCTTAATAGTGTCGACGTCACATGTGACAGACAGACTTGTCATTTTCATTCACTCAATTGCTCGACCACAGGAAAGGTATATATGGTCGTCATTTTATATCAAAATTTTGAGCATAAATCAAGCATTCTAAATATATAATTACAATTATATGCTACCATAGAAATTTTCTGAGAAAATTGCATATTTTTAAAAAGATATTACCTTATTTCAACATTAAACAATAGTAAACAAATGAGAAACCCCAAAATAATGGACAAAAAAGAAACTCAAAAATGTAATTTTCAATAATTCTTATGCATAAACATGAAAAATCTCAGTGATCGAGGTTCTGAATATTCATACAAAGAATTAGATAGCAATTTCGAGATATTGCAAACGAGTAAAAGCCAAATCAGCTCCGAATCGTAGTGACATCAGACCATCCGCGAGATGGTCTTAGATCTGAAGCTGATTTGGCCTTTCTCCGACTAGAAGGCTTGTAATGCCATAATTTTTTATGTCTAGCATTCATATAATTATTCAGAACCTCAAACTGGAAGATGATATTTGTATGAATTTCTGTATTTAATGCAGATGAATCGTATAGTAGTGTGCCGGAGGCTCTCTTTGTGTATATTTTCTCTTGTGATCCATTCACACATTTGGATGCAATGACATTTTGAGGCAGTTTACCGGATTATGTCTGAATGAGGCCCTCACTGGTACCAATATTCAGCATCATTATTATCAAGCACTTGTTCACAATGGCCCGTATTCTGAACCCTGGTTTAACTTAAACCATAGTCTAAGTGTGGTTTAAACCCAGTCTAAACAGGTCTGCCCTTTCTAGTTCATCCTGTTTCTTCTTATTCCTCCTCCTCCTCCTCATCATCATCACCGTTATCAACAGTATCATCATCTACATCATTAGCATCTATGTGTAAATCATCATTACCATTTTCATCATGTTCATAGTATCATCATCATCATCATCATCATCATTATCATTTTCATCATGTTCATAGTATCATCATCATCATCATCATCATCATCATCATCATCAACACATAAGATATTCACTCTTGTGCATTCTTCATTACTATCTATTGTGCGATATGAAAATATATCATTTGCTCCTAGAGATGAATGTGACATTGGTGAAATACATGTACCATCCATAAAGCTGCAAGAGAAACCGTACAAAAAATTAAATAACGAAGTAGGGGATTGAAAAGTTTGATAACAAGTCACAATAATTGTTATAAGCTACTGAAATCCTTGAATCTGATTGGCTGAGAGCAAATTTGTCATAGCAATGGGGCAGTTGTTATGGAGAACAAGTTTTATGAAACGGGGGCCCCGGAAAGAGCATGAATCTGCCTGCCTTGCCTGCCAGCCAGAGCGCGTTGATAGAGAGAGTTGTGACACGCGCATGATAAGCATGCGCGTACGCGGTCTTTGTTTAAAACATGGCGGATCATGGAGCTCCCAATAGTTCCCTTTCACGTACATTCTCTATGAGAGGGAACTTTTTGAAGCTCCATGAAATGACTGACCAATCAGAAGCGACCTCCAGTGTCAGGACTCTCTGTATGGACAGCTCTGCTGCCAGCCAGCCAACCCATGCTGACCTTTCCTGCCCACTATGCTCACTAAGAAAAACAAGCTAACCCTCTTCAGATTCAATTAGCAGTGCGTCCGTACCAATTGTTTTTCTTTCTTCTAATAGGGAAGCTTTTTGTTTCCTTGCTCAATTCGAAAAATAGGTCCAGGTGGAGAGGACAAGTCTCAAAGGCCAGAATTCATGAAGAAATACTATTTTAAACCATACATGTACATTTAAACCTCTAAAAGCATAGTACGTATACATGTACATGTCTGTACATGTTACAATTTAAACTTCAATTTGCTTAGTTTAGTACACAGTGAAGGACTCTGGACCATGGTTTAAATTTAAACCTCCTTTATGAATTCAGTCTAAAGAGACTTAAAAGTAGAAGGAAAAAAATTCGAAAAGTATGGTATAAAGTGGTTGCCTGAAATATATTTTCATGTTAGTTAAGAAACACTACTAATAAAAGGACAAATTCCCCTTTGAAAGACAGATTCTTCTTGTTTTGTTTTGTTTTTGTTTTCTAGAATATATTCATCTCTCATTAAATAACTACCAAGGGGTTCAAAATTAAAACTTGGTATGGACGCATCCTAGAGCCAGCATATCTAGCAATCATGCACAACTAATTCCTGCTTCAACTAGTCTAGCGCAATTGAATTCCATCCCTAATTGCCCGATGAGTTTCTCCCTGTTTCACAAGTATGAATAGCAGTATCAAACAGGGCATAATAGACGTGCACACGTTTTAATACAAGCTGGACAATGGTGCAGTATAAATGTATTAGGTCATAAATACAAATTAAACGTAATGGCATTAAAGCCTTTCGCTTCAGCTAAGGCTTTGTATGAACAAGATTGGTAACACGCAATGACCCAGTCTCTCTCTCTCTCGTCAAAGACTGCTGACCCATCTTTTGGTTCAAGTTCATCACAGTACGTGCATGTACAGTTGTTCAAGAGTAGGGCTGCACTTTTACAGAAAGACATTCTACTTTTTGTTGATGTTACTGAAGGAAAACAGTTTGAAAGATTGACTTGGTATTTTTTATCTCAATGTCAAAACAAGTTTCAGAACAGATCGTCCACGATTAGGGAAGGGTTATGAAAACCATAGGTTTCAAGAAACGTAAGGATAATAGTAACTGTCAGCCTCCAATTACAAAGAAGCCTTTTTCCTAACCAGAATTCATTCAAATTCCATTTTCCTTCTGCATACTGTTCTCTTCTACTCGAACATTTTCGTTTCGTTCTCTGAAAACATTTCATTCCACTCAAATATAACTTTCTTTTACCAGCAGTTAAATTAGCAACTAGATAAAGATTTACCATATTACATTATTCCACATAGCACTGACATACATACATGTAACACTGATTTAGCACTTGATTACCATATCACAGACAATTATGCATTACACTAGCACTCAGTTAGCACCTTGCCCTCAGAATTACCCATTCCATGAAGCACCGACTTGGCACCGAGTATGCACGTGCTCAATTATCATGCTAAAGAGGCAACTTAACACTACACAAGCACACAGTTAGCACCTAAACTTGGCTTGGTTTGATGGTTTATTTCACCTGGCTGCTTAGAAAGCATGTGTATGCTTGTTAATAAGCAACCGGGGACTGACGGCTTTAAGTTTGTTTAAGCGCTTGTTTCACACTATTCCACAAAGCACTGCCTAAGCACTGAATATGCATTCAATCCATCATACTATTGAGGTGTTTCTACACTATACTAGCACTTTCTTAGCACCTAGACTTACCTTCTGACATAAAGAACGGTATCCTAAACTGCCCTGATAGTACCCTGGCTCTTAGGTTGTGTAACGTCTTCCCATCAAAAGGCAAAGCACCAGATACTAATACATATAATACTACTCCCAGACTCTGCACGGGGAAAAAGAAAGAATTTGCAATGCAATCAGAGATAGAAAACAAAACACAGACAGATTTAATTAGGGTTGAGGATATCTATATCCTGTTAATTTATAGAATTTCATGTCTACAGTTGTTCTCTCTCCATGATTTTACTTTTGTTTCCACATAGGACTGCATCTTGAGAATGGAGCACACATGTCCTTTCATATTATGTGCTCAGAGTGAAGTTCCTGGGCCCTGTTTCATCAAACTTGTTATCAATAACAACTGCTCCAGATCTATGACAAATTTCTTCTTAGCCAATCAAATTCATTGATTTCAATAGCTTGTAACAACTATCGTAACTTGTCATTGATCACAGTTTTTATGAAACGGGGGGCCCTGAAGAAGAAATACCAGTCATGAGTGATGTGTCACCAGGAAGCCTGAACAAACTCCCCAGATATCATTTTTCATTTTTAAGCATCATCATAATCTGCCATTTTAAGAAAGCTGTTCACTGATAAACAATAGAGGGTTTTCGAATGTGTCAACGTGAACACCGTCCTAGATCCTCCCAGCTACAATGGACTGCCTTTGTGTTAACTGCATACAAAGTAGGTGAAGCGAGGTTCACGTTTTAGAGAAGACGGCAATACCATATTCAACGCATTCTCAATCTGACTAGTGGACGAGGGAGAAGCCAGTGGACGGGTGAGCCGTTCTTGCACTAAGTGCGGTATGCAGTTAACACAAAGTAGTCCATTGTAGCTGGAAGGATCTAGGATGGCGTTCACGTTGAAACATTCGAAACCCCTCTAATATACACCTACATTACATGTACATGTATGTCTCGTGAGGTTTCGCTGCAACACATCAAAATATTAACTTTACAAAGGTTTTGAATAATACTTTTAGTTATCTCGAGTTTAATAGCCAAAAGCACAGATACATGTACATGTAGTATAAAAATGCATTTATAAATAGAAGGATGAGTTTTCGTGAAGGTGAGAATAATTTGTGAGCTTGTTCTCAATCTCTTTCAAGTATAAGTTTGGAAGAATACTGTGGAAGAAATGTCCCCTTGAAAAGGATTGTTCTTCACCTGTTCCCATATTCAATATATATGATGAGAAATAGCTGAAATTTTTGGATCAAACTTTCAAGTCACATACATGTATAGTGCATGAGGCTTTCAGCAAGATTTAGTGAATTTCATATCATTTTAATGATTCCCAAACTTCACAGTATAGACAAATTATCATGTGCTACATAATCAACCTTTCCTAATTGCTACCAGACAGTCTCTTTCACGAAATTTGTAATCACATGACCAGAACTCAATTATTTTTAACACAAGCTACGTTCATACTGGACTTGTAGTTTCGAAACTTTAAGTTAATGAAACAACGGCTCACTAACAATGACGAGAGTTCACACGGGCCCGAAACATTACGCTCGTTGTTCTGAGACTACAAGTCGGGCGATCGTCATTTAACATGAGCAGGGAGGTCCTTGTTAACAAAGAGATCGCTAAATTAAAAGTTTAGTCTGTCCACATGGTCCTTAACTATAACGAGGACCCCCCACTGTTCGTGGTTTCGGCGTTAACTACAAGCTCGCTTGTGGTTCTGGAACTACAAGTAAACTTAAAGTTTCAAAACTACAAGTCTGTTCATACGGTCTGAAATTACAAAATAACTTTAAGTTTTCAAACTACAAGTGAAACTTAAAGTTTAGCTCTCTTTGTGTGAACCTGACTTCAGTATGTCTTTGGCAGCTCCATGTAAAAGGCAATTCCATGGTTACTCACTTTTCATTTGGAGAGGTTTTGAGTAACATCTTAAGCTCCTGTTCTCTTACTACAGGAGTTAGGTAAAATGAGGTTTAGTTTCAACATTGCACACAGTATTAGAGTACCTTAATACAGTATCAAAACTTCAGAAGAAGAAGCATACCTTCTGCTAACCCTGCAAATGTTCAGTAACTCAGGTTACATTTTTTTTTTCTTAACCCTTTCAGGACAGGAAATACTAAATTTATCACATTTTTGCCCTCAAAATGGCAACAACAATATTTTTTTTAGTGCTACATGGTTCTAATAAAATGAAATGTCTTTGAAGACAATATACATGGACAGGAATTTTGTCAAAAAGTTGAAAAAAATTGCTAATTCTGATTTTTAAAAAATCATAATTTTGGACCTCTAAATGTTTCCAATTTAAGGATTTCAAAGATTATTCTCCTTTTTAAAATTCCTGCCATCAAACGCAATACGGTCAGGCAGCAAAATTGGACACAGTGTGTGCAGAAATTATTGTGCTTTCTACTCATGCATCTGGTATATTTTGTAGAGCTCTGAATCAAAAGTTATTGAGCCAAATCACAAAATGTGGTCAATTGTCTGAAATGGGCTAATACTGTAATGTGAGTAGCGGTGGAATTGCCCTAAACTTACCCATACATCAGCCTTTGGGCCATTGTACTCCCTGCCTTCAAAGAGTTCTGGGGCAGCATAGGGAGGACTACCACACCAGGTCTTCAGGAGATGATCCTTCTCAAAAAAATTACTGAATCCAAAATCTGCAAAGAGGAGGCGGGGATGGAATGATGACGTTGATGATGATGATGATGATGATGATGATGATGATGATGATGATGATGATGATGATGATGATGTTGGTGGTGGTGGTGGTGGTGGTGGTCGTGGAGATGGAAATGATGATATTGGAGAAAATGAAAATGATGAAAATAGAGCAGAATAGGATTGCACAAGAAAAAATATAAGAAGAAAATAGAATATGTAAAAGAAAAAGAAATTTGAAAACAATAATAAATGCAATTAAATAGGCTGTTTCAAACACTTTTCAAGCTTCTCCTCTGATGCAAAATTACTACACGTTTGTCTTTTAGAAATCTAAATTAGTAATGGTTCTAGTAATATGATACACAAACGATTGCTGTCAGAGTGAACAAAATGTATACCCTTATCTATTAAATATTTGCAGAATAAATTTCATTCAAAAAAAGCAATGCATAACCAATTACAAAGCTGGTATCAAGACAATGGCTGCATCATAATTTTTTTCCTGATAAACATCAATCAATCAGTATTTGGACAAAGAGCAAAAATACAATGATCAATTATTGTACCAGCAATTACTATCCTTCCCAGGCACTATGCCAATATGCACATTACAATAAGTGAAGAATACCTGTACAAAAAGGACTATTTCTACTTGAGCTGAGATCTTAGTCAACAATGGAACCATTCACTAATCAACCGCTTCCGTGCCACCAGCATTTCCAAGAGTTATAAATCAGAAATAAACTTTGAAGAGCCACATGCTGAGGGTTTGTTCTTCATATCATTAACTAGTGAATTGGGCATACACGTATATACAGCTGTCTCTTCCATGAAAACAACTTTATATAATCCATTGCACAGTGTACCTGCTAAATTTTTACAGCAAAATGGCATTTTGTATGCCTTTTTTGAAACAGAAATCCTCAGAAAAAGAGAGGAAGAAAGAAAGAGAGGCCAAAATATAGGAACCCTTCCTATAATCACAACATAGGAAAAGTTGCCAGCCATGTATATTTCTTTCTTTAAAGGTACTTCATCCCTTTGGCAGACTTACACAAATTCCTGAAGCTTTGCACAGATTTAGTATAATTGTATTTATCATTTTAAAAATTAAGTGTTTCTTTTTGAGTGGAAAAAAAAATAAAGTGTAACCAAATTGTTGTCATTACTTACTTACATGTAAAAGCAAATTATAATCCTTTTCAAATCCGTACATGTACAAGTTTTTCAATTATAGGCCTTAATTCTTTTGTAATCTATCGCACGCAATATACTCTCACACAACTTCAGAATTCAGGGCTACAAAAGTGATGAAGTACATTTAGGATGAAGAAAGTGGCTATTCACAGTCCAACAACGGCAGGGAAAGATTTGATATCCACGGCCAAGAAGGGGATGAAATCATACAGCTGAAGAATAGATGGAGGGGAAGACAAACTTACCTGCTATTTTAACATTCATGTTTGCATCAAGAAGAAGATTTTCAGCCTTCAGGTCCCTGTGAACGATGCCTCGCTTGTGACAGTAGTGGACGGCTGCAACGATTTGCTTGAATTTCTGCCGGGCTTCCCTCTCCGTCATCTTACCGTGTGATATAAGATGATCTAAATAAGACAACAGAACATCGGTAGTTTTGGAAATCATGATAATTATACAGTGGAAACTCGCTATAATGAGGACCTTAGGACCATGAACGTTACCTTGTTACATCAGAAATCTCCATAATACAGTATATGAGGTTAAATAGACAAAAGAACATAAAGACCTGGGGTGGTATTCTGAGATTTATTTTATCTTGATTTTAGTGAAATAATTTCAATTGTCATAACAAAATGTACGCTTATGGCGCATCATTGGTTAATGCCTGCGCAAAAGTGGCTGCGTACACGGAATTCATCTGCGCAAACACCAATGAAATGTTGCAGTTTGAAATTTGTTATGACAATTATAATCTTTTCACTAAAATCAAGATAAAATAAATCTCAGAATACTGTATAAGCTGTTTTTTTCGCGTACAGATATTTTCGCGATTTTGGACTACATGTAGGTAGGGAAATTCGCGAGGGTTTAATTTCGTGATTTTTGTGATGTTTTTGTTACTATAAATAGCCATATATTGAAGTGGAAATTTTCGCGAGGACCGAATCGCGAAAATCGCGAAAATAAAACCACCGCGAAAATAACCACTTATACAGTACATGTACATGTACCACCCCAGGGACTAATAAAATTGCCTTGCTATATCAGGAATCTTGTTATATTGAAACTCTTTATAACAAGTTTCCACTGTATTAAACATTCCTGTACAGAAAATATTATCAGAACTTTGTGCTTTCATCCGTTGAGAGTCAGAGAGCCAGAAGGACATTATCTCTTTCAAGAAAATTGACCACATTTTGTAGTTTGGCCAACTAATTTTTGATTCAGAGCCCTAAAAAATATACCAGATGCATGAGTAGAAAAGAAAGAACAAAAATTTCCACATGTTATACACTGTGTCCACTTTTATTGGAGGTGTCGTGGTATAGTGGTTCATTCACTTGACTCTCAATCCAAGGGTTGAGGGTTCGAATCTCAGCCCTGCACTAGCGTCTTTTGGCAAGACATTAATCCACATTTGCCACTCTCCACCCAGGTGTTAAATGGGTACCTGGCAGGATTTATCCTTGAAATGCACTGTGTGCTGATTACGGCTGCCGGAGCTAAAGCCAGGGTAATAATATCCAAACCCTTTGGAAGCGCATAGGGACGTTATATCATAATGTGATATGCGCTATACAAGAACGGTTTATTATTGCATGACCATACTGCGTTTCGGAATCGCGAACCTTCGGAAATATGAACCCTTTTTCATTTTTGGAATTACATGTATGAATCAACCCTATTTCATTTTCGGAATTGCGAAACGTCAGAGTAATGAACCTTTGGAAATATGAACCTTCAGAAAAATGGCATGTAACCATCCTTACATGGAGGTGAGATCCTTTAATAACTGCAGATTGAAGAGTGGATTTCATAACTTTCAATGGGCAATTCTTAAGATTTATTAACATTCTCTTATATCATATTCATGTTTCTTAATTCCTAATGTATGTACAGGTAGTTTCACATCTTTTGACAGACTGTCCTAAGTTTCTTTCTCTTCCATTGAGGAACAGCATTTCCAGAAGGGCTGAATGCATCGATCATTGCCTCCTAAAATTGGCAACAATTTCATCTTCCTTTCACTTTTACTTTCTTATTGAACTGTACACACAATATATAATGAATAATTCCTAAAATCGGTCTGAAATGTGACTCCATGCAAATATTTCATAAGTACATCGAAATCAATTTACTCTCTCAAAATAATTTTCATATGAAAAATATTATGACGAGTTTTGAGAAATGTGATCCTGTCTGTACTGCAACAGAAACTGATTCAAATGATGTACATGTATAGTGATTTCCATTCTTTCTGTCCATGAATGCATTTTGTGAAACCGACACCATTCTGGTACTTCAAAAAAATGATGTCATAATGCCACCACTTACATTGTGGCACCTACAAATTACATATTCATTGATGGGAATGACCCACTTACATTAGTTCACTGTTCGGGGGAGTTGAACATTTTCAATACGTGTTCATCAGTATATATGTACAAACATGTACATGTATGTACATTGTGCCTCACATTTAAAAGCCAAATAAGTACAGTACAAACATGCAAATGTTGCATAAATTGCTCAAGAAATATATACTGTACATGTATGTTAGGCTTCTTCCATACACTAACAAAATGAATAATTCCTAAAATCTGTCTGAAATGTGACTCCATGCAAATGTTTCATAAGACACATGCTTTTTATTCATCTTTCTTCAAGAGTTGGCCAGAAAAGGCTGGGGATATATTAACATCATGCATATATTAAGTGAACGACAATGTAATACTCTGAAAATGTCAACAGTAAGAGGTATAAAGACAGGTGCCAACGTCATCAGGACGGATTGGAAAAACAGAAATATATTTGTATTGTTTTAAAGGGCAACATGGATAGCCCTCTGACAACCCAAGAACACAGCGGAAACTGTGTTCATATTCACTGTCATACAGAGAGGATGGAGTCCAGGGGAGCGTTTCATAAAGTGTTTTGTCAGTGATTTTTACCGACAACTGTTATAAGCTACTGAAATCCTTGCATCTGATTGGCTGAGAGCAAATTTGTAAGTAAAAATCACGGACAAAACACTTGATGAAACGCTCCCCTGAGTGATATCTACCTCTAATCACACTACCTTTCATACATGTACATACATTGTACATTACAGCAGCTACATGTACATGTAGATGGCATCATTCTGCTACATGCACATTGTAAGCACATTAAAATTATTTCCATATTTGCCCAGAAGGAAATGTTTAATATTCCAAAGCTTCTTCCCCCCCCCCCCACCCCCACCATCCCTGCATAAAACACACAAGTATTCACTGTACTACTCCCATCCACAAGGAAACGTGTGTGCACATTGCATCTCAATCTACACTGAATAATAGTGCAGAACACTGTTCACATTTGCCAAGAATCCACTGTCGCTTCTGACAAAGTCTGAACTCACCCTCCTTTCAGTCAGAGCGGGTCAAGCAGTCCCCTTTGAATGAAGATCAAAGGGATGCTGATACCGTTCACTTTACAGTGTAGCTTTTGGGTTTAGAACGGGTCCAGACTCAGACTAACCTCACATGACCCACTTTTAACCCTGATATGAAAGGGCTATAAAAGAAATCCATTACCACATGTGTACGAAACTGAGCCACTGCCCCCTCAACAGGCGCAGGGTTGGTGTTCACATCTAGTTCACTTGCGGACAATTTACTCAAATTGACTGCCATGCCACATGATTTCTTTAAATCTATTATTTCAACCACGCGTCTTATTAAATAGAAACTGAAATCAGGCATGAATTAGCCTCATTCTACCCACAACATGTGCCTTATTAAATGGTAGGAGAAAGAAGACACTAAGTAGGGCTTAAAGGGCAATCCAACCTTGGTAATAAGATGATTTGGGTGAAAGTAGAAAAATAAGAAAAACAGGATGGTGAAAGTTTGAAAGAAATCGGACAAGGACTAAGAAAGTTATGGATGTTTGAAAAATGAGATCACTACATCTATGCGAATCTCAAATTGGCAATTTGGTGAGTCAATTGTGACATTTTTGTGGACAACTCTCCCATTTGTCGTACACAAAAATATCATTAATCTGCGGTTTTCTTCGAGGCGCTTTTACCCTCGGGGCTGTACTCAAAATATATTGGAGATAGCATATTGTTATAGGTCTTCATGAACGAAAAGATCCTACTGAGTAATGCATTTTGAAAAAAAAGGGACATTTTAGTCATTTTGTGTGTTAGAGCGAATGGGGGAGTTGTCCACAGCTACATCACAGTGACATTACCTATTCGGCCAATTTGAGATCCCCATGAGCATAGTGATTAGAACTTTCAAAAATTCATAACTTTTTTATTGCTTGTCCGATTTTGTTCAAACTTTCACCAATCTGCTTCTCTGATTTTTCCTCTTTCTTTCAAAGCAACTTGCTATTAAGGTTGGATTTCCCTTTAAGTCCTATTCACACAACTTCAAGGGAAGCTGGAGTTCTGGGAAGGTAAAAAATAATTTGTGAGCTTTCTCATTCTTAAAATGTTAGTTTGGAAGATTATCATAGTAAATATGTCCCCTGAAAAGGATTACTTTTCAAATGCCCTCACATTCAAAATATGACAAGAAATAACTGAAATGTTCAGGCCGAACATTTATGTCTAGTCCCATTACATACATACATGTATTTCTGTGTGCAGTGCATACAATCTCAGCAGGACTGAGTCAATTTCCTATCATTTTGGTGATTCCAAAACCTTACAGCAAACACCAATTCGTAGATGTACATGTGCTATATAATCAACCTTTTTCAATTGCTTTGAGACAGTTTCTTTCACAATTCAATATCATGACAAGAATTCAACTTTATCTTTAATGTAGTGACATATCAAATAGAAATGGAAAAAGGCAGAATATTGGACCTTGTTACTTTTCACCGCTACATGTACACTCTGTACGTGCCCATTATTAAATAGAAGAAGAAAGAAGACACGCACTTGCATTTTGTTTAGAGTAATTACATGTAGCTCAATCCCTTTCATGAAATTAAATTGTTTTAAAGATAAACTTGAGTTCTGGGGAGCTTTTCATCAAGTGTTTTGTCAGTGATTTTTACTGACAAATTCGCTCTCAGCCAATCAGCTGCAAGGATTTCAGCAGCTTATAACAGTCGTCGGTAAAAATCACTGACAAAACGCTTGATGAAACGCTCCTCTGGTCATGAGATTGAATTGTAAAAGAAACTGTCTCAGAGCAATTGGGAAAGGTTGATTATATAGCACATAAGAATTGGTGTATGCTGTAAGGTTTTGGAATCACCAAATGATAAGAAATTGACTCAATCCTGCTGAGAGTCACATGCACTGCACACAGAAATGTGTACGTTATATGAGACTACACACAAATGTTCGGCCCAAACATTTCAGCTGTTTCTTGTCATATTTTGAATGTGAGAGCATTTGAAGAGCAATCTTTTTCAGGGGACATATCAATAATCTTCCAAACTAACATAAAAAGAACGAGAAAGCTCACAAACCATTTTTGACCTTTCCCAGAACTCAAATTTCCCTTTAATCTTGTACACTTAATGTAGTTCTACAACTGAATCATCTACATTTAAGAGAAAGCTGCGTTCTGGTAAAGGTGAAAGATAATTTGTGAGCCTTTTTTCATTCTTTTAATTACAGTGTGGAAGAATATCAAAGAAGTATTATCCCCTGGGCGCCGTTTCATTAAACTAATCAATAACAAGTTACAATAATATATACACTGTACATGTACATGTAATACAGTATACCAGTTCGTAATTACAATTTGCGCATACATGTGCAGACAGAGGCTACATGTATTTGAACAAAGTACGATTGACCTTCATACGCTGTCATAGTGTGCGCACCATGAAGCGCGCTCCAGTTTGATTTTACATGTTAATTAAAACAGATGCACGTACGCTTACAAACAGGGGTCATTTCAGGGTGATTTGTACAGTACCATGCACTAATTACGAACTGGCATATTGTTATAAGCTATTTAAATCCTTGAATCTGATTGGCCGAGAGCAAATTTTTCATAGAAATGGGGCACTTGTTTACTGATAACAAATTTTAAGAAACAGGGCCCAGATAAGGACTGCTCTCCAATAAACACCCTCATATTTGAAATATAACAAGAAATAGCTGAAAAGTTGGGACCAAATTTTCATGGCAAAGGAGTGTGTAGTCCCATACATGTACACATTACTATGTGCAGAGCATGTGACTTTCAACAAGACTGAGTCACTTTCTTATCATTTTTTATTCATCTTTCTTCAAGAGTTGGCCAGAAAAGGCTTGGGAAACATCATGCATAGTAAGCTACAGTGTACAACGTACAATGTAATACATGTTAACAGTAAGAAGTACATGTAAGACTGGTGCCAACGTCATCAGGACGGATTGGAAAAACAGAAATATACACATGTATTGTTTTAAAAGGGCAACATCGATAGCCCTCTGACAACCCAAGAACACAGCGGAAACTGTGTTCTTATTCACTGTCATCTACAGAGAGGATGATGTCCAGAGCGTTAGCTACATGTACCTCAAATCATGCAACCTTTCGTACTTACACTTACGCTGCTCGTGGTTTTGGCATCAACCACGAGCTTGCTAGTGGTTCTAGAACTACTAGTAAACTTTAAATTTTGAAACTACAAGTCCATTCATACAGTCTGAAACTATACAAGATACATGTAACTACAAGTTAACTTTAAGACATTCATGTGCTACATAATCAACATTTTCCCTGGAACTGCTTCCAGACAGTTTCTTTCACAATGTTTGCAACATTCACCTGACCAGAACTCACTTTCTTCTTTACATCTAGCAGTAGCAGTATAGTGTCTGCTTTCAGTGACATTTTCGTATTATCTTTTGATTTCAGAATTCTAGGAATTACACATCATACATGTACATGCACATGAGCAAAAAGAGCAAAAATCACAGAAAATTTTGAGTCTATTTCCAATGCAGTACGTTGTGCTGTTAATGAATACAAGAAATTTAATTGTAACTAATCATTAAAGTCTCTAAATTGGCAAAGGGTGTAAAATATTTAATCACCATTTTGGTGTACAAAGTGGCAATTTTTCTCTTAAATTTTGCAATTTTCATTGACATCAATTGGTTAACAAACAGTTTGAGGAAGGAAACTGATTAATTTAAACCATACAAAAATTCTGAACTGCTATAGGTTGAAGACACAGCATTCAGGATGGCATAATTCCTGTGTGTACTTCTTGGCAATTTGCTTCAATTCACTGCATTCCCATCACATTATTAACAAACGGTTTCCATTCTTTTCAACCTAATTCTTTCACTGTGTGGCTATGCATGTAGGTAACAGAAAAGAGACACAAAATGATCCTTGTTCTAATCACGGTATAGTCATGGATTGTATTACCGAACAGCATTGTATTACCAAACGCGTACACAGTTAAGCACCTAAAATAGCTTTCATACGCATGGGACTATGCGTATATTCTCCACACTATTTGACATAGAGAACACAGGGCAGAAGATCATAAAAAAACATAGATGTAAGTAATATCTTATAACAGGCTCTCTCATCACCCCCAGTAGTCACCCCCAGTCGTCACCCCGTCGGCCCCAAATCGAGGTAGGTTGTGTCTTTTTCCATAGGGGGCACACATTTGGTAATACAATACCTTTTGCAAGGGACCAAAACGCTGCGTCGTTGGGAAGGGGTTCGCTTGGAAGGGAATATTGTATTAAATCTATGTTGTCTTTTTCAAATTCCACCAACTTCTTTTTCTGTAGGACTTTAAGCATTCATTAGGTAAGTTTGACAGATCTATATTCGTTTGTTATTTTATATGATATGGTTAATTTTCTGAAAAGTGTTCGGTAATAGGATCCACTTCCATACATCCCAGTAGACCGACAGCCAACAATGACCGACAACCCACAAACGGCTCATGAGACGGACAGCCAAAAAGACTGACAATGTCAGTCAAATGAACCCTTCAAAAAGTTGTCAAAAGGATCTAGAAACACATTTTTTCTGAGGATTCGCTAGACCGACATTGTCAGTCTCATTCATGGGCTGTAGCCCTCTAATAGTTATTACTGGGTGTTCAATTTCAATGCTTTTCCCCCCAAACACTCAAGCAACTCTATGTGTGCCTCTTTCCATTTAAACAGGAAGTCCATCCTGATATCACGTTTGTTTTCAAGGAAGTTGAAAAATGACAGAAAAGCCTAAAAGGGTAAGTGATCACATGCTTGCAAAGGAAATCACAGTTGTAGATTTTGTATTTGACAGGTTGCAGCTTTGAAGATAAAGTTGAGTTCTGGTCATGAGATTGAATTGTGAAAGAAACTGTCTCAAAACAATTGGGAAAGGTTCACTGTATAGCACATAAGAATTGGTGTATGCTGTAAGGTTTTGGAATCACCAAAATGATAAGAAATTGACTCAATCCTGCTGCGAGTTACATGCACTGTACACAGAAATGTGTATATGGGACTGCACACAAATGTTCGGCCCAAACATTTCAGCTGTTTGTCATATTTTGAATGTGAGGGAATTTGGAAAGCAATCCTTTTCAGGGGGGAATTTCTACAATGATAATCTTCCAAACTAACATATACAGAATGAGAAAGCTCACAAATTATTTTTTACCTTTCCCTGAACTCAACCTTCCCTTTAAAACTTAACATCTCTCTTATCCTCAGCAGGGCAGCAGGGGGCACACTAAATTTTCTTTCTCTAGAGAAGGTCTGGATCAATACACTTTTAGGGTGTGTGCATTGGGGCTTGGTTCACGTTTCAAAGTTGGGATTCCCAAAATCGAAGTTAGAGGGCCCCCACGGACAGGGACCCCTGTTTAGCGTTGAGCCAAGCTTACTCAGATCATCCTCATGATCTGTTTCTCTCCTTTTCCTGCCGTTATTGAAGCCAAATGAATTCAAGAGGGACTTTCCCTTCGAATTCAAAGGATGTTAGGTGCATTACACTCTGAAAAACTAAAGTGTTGAATCACCATTTAAAAGGGCCGAGGAGTGACCTCTTTTTCAAAATGGCAGATCAACTCTTTTAACATGCGGGATGCTACACTATAAAGGCTGAATCCCGCATGTTAAAAGTGTAAATCTACCATTTTGAAGAAGTGGTCACTCCTTAATTGGCCCTGTTAAATGGTGATTTAATCGTTTTTAGAGTGTAACATTTGATCTTATCGGACATTTCACCTCGGCTGGCATACTCGGCAACAAGGTACATAGGATGTATGACATTTGCTCCTGCGACAATTACTCCGGTCTAACTTTGCCATGCTAATTCTAAACCTAAACCTAACCCTAACCCTAATCCTAAACCTAATCCTAATCTTCACATCGTCTTGAACAAAAAAACAAATCATGACCTTGACCTTAACCTTTGACCTTTCGAGATATGGACTGTGGAGCAAATGTCGCAGGAGCAAATGTCGCCGCCCCGGTACATACACATGTATGTATCTGTCCGTCTCCATGTCTTGATAGAGACATATGATATGAGGATGGCAGGACTAAGAATCGGGTTGGGGGTTAAAGTTAGGGTTAAGCTTAAAGGGGAAGTTCACCCCGAAGATTACTTGAGTTTAAAAGATGCAGAAAAAATAAAGAAAAATATTGGCGAAAGTTTGGACAAAATCCGTTAAAGAATAACGGAGTTATGGACTTTTGAAGTTTTGATTTTGTGACGTCACATGCGAGCAGCTCCTCCATTATGTAATGTGATAAATATTCCATAAAATACAGTTTTCTCAGAAAATTTAGAATATTTTCGTCTGTGCATTTGATATATTGTCAGAAATGTTATTCAATACTAGATTCTGAAAAGAAACAATATTAATTTATCGTGGAACGTAAAAAAAAAATGCGAATATATGGAATATTTATTACGTGACCAATGGGCAGCTGCTCGCATGTGACGTCACGAATCCAAAACTTTAAATACTCATAACTCTTTTATTATTTGACCGATTTTCATCAAACCTTCGCCAATATTTTTCTTTATTTTTTCTGCATTTTTTAAACTCAAGTAATCTTCAGGGTGAACTTCCCCTTTAAGAGCATGGGTTGGAGTACCAACATTGGGTCTTACCGAATATTTCCCCTCCGCTGGCATACTCGGTAACAAGGTACATGTATCTGTCCGTCTCCATGACTTGATAGAGACGTATGATGTGGGGATGGCTAAGGAGCTTCATTACTTTGACCTCGCGGACGATCTTCTGTATGTTGTCTCCCTCTAATTGTGTCTTGTCGATGATTTTAATGGCCACCTGTATCGGATGAGAGACAGAGATTGGAAAGGCAATGACATGTAGTTCTAGGTATCTTCATTATTTCTGTGTCTAGACTGTACATCTGCTTACTAGCAACCCAAGGGTGAATATTCCTTTTAATTTTGGACAAACCCACAGATATCAACCGAATTTCCAATGAAGGCACTACTAATGTTTAGAAAATACATGGTGAAAGGCCCATCCAGATGGTTTTGGGAAGCAAAATTAATGTGTGCTGACAAATCTCATGGAATTTCTTTGAAATTACTCTCACAGTCATCAAGATACAAACGATTATTATTCATACCACAAAACGAACAGAGTTCTTGTAACAGGTATTTTTATCAAAAATCATTTCATTTTTCGCAGAGTACAGTCAAGTCTTAGGGTTTGGTTTGGCATAGGATGATTATGTACGTGACACTGAATGCCAAAATCTGCGTTATCAAGGGTTGAGCTACAGTCTGTTTTATGAGTGTGTTCAACTTTAGTGAGTTCAACTCTCCAGACATCTAAAAAGTTGAAGGTAATATCACTGATTAGATACCCACACAACTTAATGAATAAATGTAGTATATGTCTCATTTCTCCAAAAGCTCTTCCATAATTTCTGCTCAGTCATGTTTGCAAACTAATGACAAGGCACAGAATGCTGCTCTGCACAGAAGCTAAATGTTTTCTTAATGCAAATCTTCTTAAACTGTAAGGACAGCAAAAAAACTTCTTGTTTTTTTTATTGAAATAAAAAACATGACTTGAAGCAAGTTCTGGAGACCTGTCTAAACATAGCCCAAGAATGCTTGCTTCTAGAGCTGCTCGATTTTTTAAACAATATCAAAATATAATAACATATATTTCAGTAAGTACTGCAAAAATGGAATTATTGGATAATGAGTTTTGCCAAATTACATTCAAACAATATGTTTAAAGATAAAGTTGAGTTATGGTCATGCAATTACAATGGGATTTGGGAAAGAAACTGACTCAAAGCAATTGGGTAAGGTTGATCATGTCTGCAGAAGAATGGGTGTATACTGTGAGGTTTTGGAATTATCACAATGTTAAGAAATTGACCCAACATCGCTGAAAATCATGTGCACTTTTACACAGAAATGGGTATGTGGGATTGCACAATGACTATTCGGCCACAAACACTTCAGCTATTTCTTGTCATATTTTGTTATATGAGAGCAAATGAAGATCAATCCTTTTCAGGGGACATTTCTACTACGACGTTCTTCCAAATTGACATAAAAGGAATGAGAAAGCTCACAAATTATTTTTCACCTTTCCCAGAACTCAACCTTCTCTTTACAAATATTGTCACGTTGATATGTCGGTGAGTTTTAGACATGACTGATGGAAGAAAAATATCACAAGATATAATAAATTCAAAAGGAACTGCCAAGTATTTTGACCCAGAGAAAGCATACATGTACATGTATGCATTGGCTTTGGCAGTTAAAGGGAAAGTTCATCCCAAGATTACTTGAGTTTAAAAAATGCAGAAAAAATAAAGAAAAATATTTGCGAAAGTTTGGACAAAATCCGTTAAAGAATAACGGAGTTATGGACTTTTGAAGTTTTGATTTTGTGACGTCACATGCGAGCAGCTCCTCCATTATGTAATGTGATAAATATTCCATAAAACACAGTTTTCTCAGAAAATTTAGAATATTTTCGTCTGTGCATTTGATATATTGTCAGAAATGTTATTCAATACTAGATTCTGAAAAGAAACAATATTAATTTATCGTGGAACGTAAAAAAAAATGCGAATATATGGAATATTTATTACATGACCAATGGGCAGCTGCTCGCATGTGACGTCACGAATCCAAAACTTTAAATACTCATAACTCTTTTATTATTTGACCGATTTTCATCAAACCTTCGCCAATATTTTTCTTTATTTTTTCTGCATTTTTTAAACTCAAGTAATCTTCAGGGTGAACTTCCCCTTTAAAATTGTATGGTAGAGCAAACAAAGAGATCTTTCCTTGCCAAAACAAGTACATGTAGGTATCATATTTGTCTGTAGAAAAAACACAGATCTGAGCAGAGAGCTATTCAGGTCAGGGAAGCTCTGAAAGATGTTTGGAAACCTTTTCAACCCTTTCAGGACAGGAAATATTTAAGGGTTAAATTGATCACATTTTGTTCTTCAAATTGGCAACAATAATATATTTCTTTTAGTGCTACATGGTTCTAATAAGGTGTAATGTCTTTGAAAACAGTATAAATGGTTAGGAATTTTGTCGAAAAAGTTGAAAAAATTGCCAAATTTTAGAAAAAACAATGATTTTGAACTTCTCAATATGTTGCCAATTTAAGAATTTTAAAGCTTATTCTTTATTTTAAAATTCCTGGCATCAAACACAATATGGTCATGCAACAAATATGGACATGGTGTGTATAGAAATTTTTGCTCTTTCTACTGAATGCATCTGGTATATTTTTTAGGGCCATGAATCAAAAGTTATCGAGCCAATGTGGTCAATTGTCCTGAAAGGGTTAAAATGGTCCAGTAACAAAACAATACAAAACAAAGAAACCTGTACCTGAAAATCTCACTTTTACATTAGTAATTCAAGAAGAAGAAGAAAAAAAAAAAAAACCTGTGAAGAAAGAAGTATTTTTTGCTTTTGCTTCATTTGCTTATTTTGCATCCTCGATAGATGTTTGACAGAACACTTTCCCCAGTTTACTCTGACACTTATGATGTCTGACTGTAACTCTATGTACACAAGTGTCATGCATACATGTATATGCATCATTGTACTGTGTAAAGTGGCCCATATACATGTATGCAGGGGCAGATACAGGGTTTTCTGTATTCAAAAAAAGGGAGGGGGGGGGTGTACAATTATGATTTCTCAGGAGCCTTTCGGGTTGAAGATTTATGGAGGGGGGGGGGACACATTTTTTCTTTTCTGTACTTACATACATGTATACAGTATACCACATCGGTTGGTACTACATGTAGGCTTCAGCGACAATTGCCACAGGTTTTATTTCATTACAATTATAGGGTTAGGTTTAGGGTTGCTACATGTATATAGGGTTTTAGGTTAGGTTTAGGGTAAGAGTTAAAGTTAGAGTTAGGAACATGTACATGTAAATATTGTGTATGATCAAGGATTAAAGTTTAGAATTCAGTTAGTGTAGAATATTGACTGTGAAGCAATTGTAGCAGGAGTGTTCTTTTTTGGGGGGTTCAAAATGGGGGGGGGGGCACAAGCCAGTTGTCCCCCCCCCCCCCTCCAACCATCAAACCCACCCTACCCCCCATCAGCCAGCAAATACATGTACATGTATAATGTATTGGGCTGAGAGACAAAACAGGCGTCACAATGGGTGCATGATGCTTGAAACAGCTGATCTTAAGTATTTGTTTACACTGGAGTCTCAAGAGCTACAGTGTATTTGTTGGAACATTTCCCTTTGTTTACTCAGAAACATGAGATGTCTGATCAAACCTCCAGGGCTATACCAAGCAGACTAGTATTGCTGTGTTTACATTGTAGGCCTAACCTTATCCTTAACAAAATGATGACTGAGGGTATCACATATATATCCTATCATTCTTGTCCTATCTCCAAATATCCATCAAAAAGTTGGGAGATATCATTTCAACCAATCAAAACAAACACTTGGTAAATGTATACCTCGAACGGATTTTGCTTGATTTCCACAGCTTGAGGGTACATGAAACACACTGAGAAGGCCCTTGTACTGTTGCTGCTTCATATTTGACTTTGGAAAGTTGAGTAAGGCTTGACTCAAGACACAGCTTATTTTGTTGTGTGTCCTATTAGAGTCTGTACTTGCAGGCTATCATCAACCGATAAAAACATAAAGTCAGTGACTTATTTCTTTACGAAATAACATTTTGAGGAGGATTTTGCCTCTTTTCCACCAAGTATATAAAAACATATTTATAAGGCCATGTACTGTAGCTTCTCTTGCCAGTATTGTTTGACTTTTGAAAGCTGGGTTACGAGCTGGTCACATCTGTCCGATTTTTCATTAAAGGTAAAACTGAAGGGCTTACATGTACCCTATAATATAAACAGACATGAGCATACTTACATGTACACACCATGTACAAAATGTAGTACGGTGTACCTTTAATTGAAAATCTTGTAATCGTTATTGGACAAATACCACCAGCCCTTTAGGCTTGACTCAAGACACGGTGCATATTGCAACAAAAGTGCCAAATTAGAGTCCGCGCCTGCAGACTATCATCCTGGACAGTGGGACAGGGAAACAAGTATGTACATCACAATGGATGTACAATGCTTGATTTTCAAGCAGCTCACTCAAAAGAAGATCTATTTGCATATTAGCCCGTTCAGACTACGGAAAGTTATGCAAAATTCATATAAAGAAATGTCGTATAAAGAAACGCTGTACAGTGTAAGGAGCACGCATAGACTGGACTCTGGTATCGTATAAAGAAACGTCGCATAAAGAACTGGTTTGGGGGAAGTCAGCTGACACCATATGTTTTGTATCAGGTTATGTCATGGACAGCAATGGACAAAAAATTACAAAAACTACACCTGATTGGTCACATCAGCGCGCGTACACGATAAGCCTCGCCCAGTTATACGATTCTTTTACAATATGACTAGTACTATACAAGGAGATGCTCATTCTTTATCAAGGTTTCGTTTGAAACGATGCTCAAAAATGCATTTTGCTAATACGATGTTCAGGCCATAGAAATTTAATTACTTATCGTAGAGCTACACATGTACATGTGTATGGTTTTTGTATAGCTATACGATGAACTTATAGGTAGTCTGAACAGGGGGGTATGTTGCCTGGAGAGATGTTTGCACGCACATGTTCCCTGTTTATTTAAAAACTTATGATATCTGATCGTTATGTTACCGAATAATAATGTGCATTCGTGTCGATTCAAAAGATAGCTGACTTCCAATCTGGCTCTCAGCCAAGGTCAAACCGTTACAAATAAAAAGTGTTGGATTCGGGTACATGTAACTTTGTTGATAAAAAGAATGGAGTGAAAAACAAGCTTCACTATGTCCTCTATGATTTAACACCCAGGGACGTGGTGAAAAACTGTAAAAAAGATTAAGTTCTGAAAATATCTATAGGCGCAGTATTTACAAATGTTTTTGAACATTGAAGTGCAAACTTGAGATTACAGTAATTTTACTTTGGGGAGCTCTTTCACTGATATATATTCTTAAAACTTTTTTTTCTTATTTAATTTTTTAAAATCTTTAAATTACTGTTTATACCTCAATGTATTTTTGCATGCATTGAA
Source organism: Heliocidaris tuberculata (assembly GCA_025618425.1). Taxonomy (NCBI): domain Eukaryota; kingdom Metazoa; phylum Echinodermata; class Echinoidea; order Camarodonta; family Echinometridae; genus Heliocidaris; species Heliocidaris tuberculata. Next base: position 8,611,807 of record CM046833.1, read on the forward strand.
ATTCTCACATGTATTGTAAAACAGTACAACAAATTGGAGATGTGGGATAATGCCTGTTGAGAGCCTAAATGTATGTTAATTCTGCGCTAAAGGATATTAATATCGTTCTAGATACATATATTTGCTCTTTTTGCTCAGGTATAATGTGTAATTCCTAGCATTCTGGACCAAAAGATAATGCAAAAACATCACTACAAGGAAACACTGTACAGCTACATACTGTACAATGGGTTGATCAAGGGGTGTTCAGAGTAAGAATTTGTGACCCAAGTAGAAGGCGCCTGTCTGTGTGAAGCCAGGTCGTAACCATTTCACATCTTCCTTAGATTTATGTACATGTACGTGTACTTTGTGCATTTCTTTGGCTCAGTGTACCCTTTCAGGACAGGAATTATTTAAGGGCTAAATTGATCACATTTTGTTCTTCAAATTGGCAACAATAAAAATTGTCCTTCAGTGCTTCATGGTTTAATAAGGTGTAATATCTTTTAAAACAATATACACGGTTAACGTTATGTCGAAACGTTGAAAAAATTGCCAATTTTGATGAAAAAACAATGATTTTGAACCTCTCAATGTGTTGCCAATTTAAGGATTTAAAATCTTATTCTGGTTTTTAAATTTCCTGGCATCAAACGCAGCATGGTCATGCAACAAAAATGGACATAGTTTGTGCAGAAATTTTGCTCTTTCTACTCATGCATCCAGTATATTTTTTAGAGCTCTGAATCAAAAGTTATTGAGCCAAACCACAAAATGTGGTCAATTGTTGCGAAAGGGTTAAGGAACAACGCATGCAAAAAAAACAACTTCAAAGGTGTCACCCAGAAGAAAATGTAGTCCATAAACTCTTCTTTACTTCTATCATTTATCATGACTTTTCATGTCGGAGAACAATTTAAGTTCAACATTTAAATATGCATATTTTTATGACTCCTTGAAATGGCAAATTGCTGTTATTGACACAGGATACAAATAAACTCAATGATCTATTTCCACTATAACGTGTCCACATAATTGTGTTTGTTGAAGGTCTATTTGTAGCGTATTTTCCTAAAATAATCATTCCATGTTGATCTTAAGAGCTCCGAGATAACCTACAAGCTCTGTATCTATTTGCCTGTGTACATGCGTGGACGTGCATGTGAGTCTGTTTGTTGTGCGGTCTGCCTATTGTACGTTTGTGAATAATTAGCTGAAGCTATATGTGTATATCCTCCAATATCAAACAAATATTTGCTTTTTTTTAATGGAATCTCTTCTTAAAATGGAATCTCCTTAACCCTTTCAGGACAATTGACCACATTTTGTGGTTTGGCCCAATAACTTTTGATTTAGAGCCTTAAAAAATATACCAGATGCATAAGCAGAAAGAGCAAAAAATTCTGCACATACCGTGTCCATTTTTGTTGCATGATCATATTGCGTTTGATGCCAGGAATTTTAAAAAGGAGAATAAGATTGAACATCCTTAAATTGGCAACACATTGAGAGATTCAAAATCATTGTTCTTTGTCCAAATTGGCAACTTTTTCAACTTTTCGACAAAGTTCCTAACCATGTATATTATTTTCAAGACATTACATCTTATTAGAACCACGTAGCACTAAAAGAAAAATATTACTGTTGCCAATTTGCAGAACAAAATGTGATCAATTTAGCCCTTAAATAATTCCTGTCCTGAAAGGGTTAAAAAGGAATCTCTTCCACAGATTTTACATATAAGCGTAGAGCAAATAAAACATGCAATACCTACATGTACTTGTACATCTACTCCACTAAAGAACAATTAAACAATAATAACCAAAGTTTCAGATCTTACAAACAGTAATGCTTGGCATCCTATTGTACATGTATGTAAATTGATGTTTTCTATTGCATCTAATATTCACACTTGTGTACTCTATATTCTTAATAATCAATCCAAGATATGAAGGAAGATCAAATATTCAAATACCATTACACCCCCCCCCCCCCCCCACATCCTCCAGAAGGGGGCTTGATGTGACAATGACTTGAACAAGTAGTATTGACTAAGTCATGATATTTTGCCACTTTCCGTATTTAGACATGTATGCTTGGGTAATAAAGCACTTTGTACCCTCAGGGGAGCAATTCATCGTACGTTTCGTCAGTGATTTTTACTGACAAATTTGCTCTCAGCCAATCAGATGCAAGGATTTCAGTAGCTTATAACAGCTGTCGGTAAAAATCACGGACAAAACACTTGATGAAACGCTCCCCAGGATGTATAAAAGGCTGTATGAATCCGACTATAATTAGTCAGGTTCACACGAAGGAAGCTAAACTTTAAGTTTTGCTTGTAGTTTCAAAACTTAAAGTTAACTTGTAGTTATCTTGTAGTTACAGACCGTATGAATGGGATCGTAAGTTTCGAAACTTTAAGTTTACTTGTAGTTCTAGAACCAGAAGCGAGCTTGCGGTTAACGCTGAAACCACGAGCAGCGGGGGGTCCTCCATCGCAGTTTTGGACCATGTGGACAGAATAAACTAAGTTTCGCAAGCTTGTAGTTCACAATGACCTCTCTGTTCATGTAAAACTTCCGGGTCATACCCTTCGCACGAATTATGAACATATGTGTACTGTACACACAAAATTTGTTAGTATCTACATGTACATGTACTTCCGGTGTTAACAACGACAATCGCTCGGCTTGTAGTTTCAGTACAACGACCATCGATGTTTTGGGTCTGTGTGAACCCTCTTCATGGTTAGTGAGTTGTTTCGTTAGCTTAAATTTTCGCTAACTTAAAGCTTCAAAACCATAAGTCCTCTATGAACGTAGCTATTATCATTACTTCATATTCTAAAATTGTGCAAACTGTAGTTGACCATTTTTTATTGCGAGAATACATAGTATGAATAATTTGCATTAATATAGTCGACTTTAAATACCAAAGTCATCATATTATCAACTACATGTACACATCTACATGTACAGCAGTAACCTGCAGTGATTTTGTAAGCTCAGGGATTAAAGATACTGCAAGCCACTGTGGTTGTTGGTTTTTTTTTTTCATAACAGTGAACTTTGATCTGAGGGAAAAAAATCCTTGATATCGAACACTTGTTGGAGTGTAGAGATAACCCAGATATAAGGATATTTGCACGAGGGATTACAGATAATTCATCATTACAGTTTAGGAGACCAGACTGGAGTACAATACCCATACAATTTTTGTTTTCCTTGAACGGTGTGTCCCACTGAAACCTCTAATAAAGTAGAGCTCTACACTACCTTTTTGAGGGTAGGAGTCCAAGGCCCTGTAACACAGAAGTTTTGCATCAAATTGCACATTTGAAACAACGATTCCGATTGGTTAATGGTCAGCCTTGCGAAAAATATGTGCATGAAACGATGATCTTAAGTGGCCATTGCCATTTGACAATCATATCAATTCCTTCGGGGAATTAACCAGGCGTAACTAGCTTTCCATGCGCCACTGGCCTATGGGGAAAGTGGCTGAAAAATGTGTGATTTCCCAATGAATCCTGCCCTTTACACACAATACAGACCCTTCTCTTCTTCAATATATATTGAGGTTGATATTCCATACTTCCACAACATTGTTTTCAATTTCAATGAAGTTGTCAATGAGACTCAGGTTTGGCCTTTCATTCATTCCTTTCCTTTCATTGGTCGAGAGTTCGCTTGCAGTTTTTGTTTTTATAAGAAAACATCTGGCAAAAGGTGGAGATTTTCAGAGCACCGCCGGCGTGAGCGCACATTGTGTGTTTTCACGCCTCACAGTATGCCCGCAGGGCCCCATGCCCCTGTATCTCTGCACAGCACAGTGGAGTAAAGCGTGTGCATGTGAGCATTTTGCGGTTCAATCGACTGAAAAGGAATTGGCCTAGATTGACATTCATGGGGTCTTTAAACATGTTCACTGTACATGAGTCCGATGTTAATATGGTGAAATCTGGGGGTGCGGACATAGATTTGGGGGCACCCAAGTGTCCAAGGCACCTTTTAGTATCCAGCCCTGCCTATAGTAACTTGTCCATAAAGACCACCTGCTTATAAAGACTGGATTCCTTGTCTTACTAAAAGAGGTTGAGTTCTGATAAAGGTGGAAAATAATTGGTTAGCTTTCTCATTCTTTTTTATGTCACAGTTTTGGAGAAAGAAATACAAGAAATTTCCTCTGAAAGGGATTGTTCTTTAAATGCCTGCATATTTGAAATATGACAAGAAATAGCTGAAAAGTTTGGACCAAATTTTCATGCCACATGTGTGTGTAGTCCCACTCAACTTTCTCTTGAAGCCTATAGCTTTGATCGGTCAGGAAAGAAACCATCAATTACACATAGCCTATATTGCCAACATTTTCTGATTTTCGTCAATATGAGAGTTTAAAAAACACTGTTCCATTAATAGTCCCTTAAAAAAATGCTGTCCTGAATATAAAAAGCCATACCTTCGCAAGAGACTCAGTAACAAGCATTGAACTATTCTGGTACTTTTATTTCCCCGTGATACACCCATATTCATCGGTTTTGAAGCGAAGCCACATGTTGCTTACCATGTTTACATGGTACGTGAAGAGGCCATAATGTACAATCAAGCTAATGGCAGGAATGGCCTGCAGAAGAACCCAACACACTAATGAGAAAGCAGGCTTCTCTCCTCTCACTACATGTACATGTACATGCACTTCCTTAAAGGGACACATCACTTTAACCCACACTTCCTTAAAGGGACACATCACTTTAACCTGCACTTCCTTAAAGGGACACATCACTTTAACCCTTTCAAGAAAACTGACCACATTTTGTGGTTTGGCTCCATAACTTTTGATTCAGAGCTCTAAACAAATATACCAGATACATGAGTAGAAAGAGCAAAAATTTCTGCACACACTGTGTCCAATTTTGCTGCAGGACCATACTGCATTTAATGTCAAGAATTTTACAAAGGAGAATAAGCTTTTTTAGATTGACAAGTACATGTACAACCCTCCCTTTAAAAAAGTATATTTTCCAAATTTGAATGCAACTCATTTTGATGCTAATTATCCAAAAGGGGGAAAAAAGAATTACATCTAGATACACAATGTATGTTTAAAGAAGTCAACACAGACTGTCATACAAAGATGCTCCACTCTGCCTTATCAAGTTGTACTGTGTGTACATGTACAAGCAGGAGTACGTGTGTAAGGCATCTTCTTTGGATGTGAACTTACTGAGCAGTGTCAATACATGTAGGTGACCTCATAGGTATTTCCAGGAAACTTTATGTACCCAATAACTTCCTGTAGTTCAAAGAGTGCATTCACTTTGCATTATTAACCCATAGCAGTATAGTGTCTCCTTTTAGTGACGTTTTTGCTTATCTTTTGCCCAAGAATTCTAGAAATTATACATTGTACAGGAGCAGAAAGAGCAAATATCTCTGATGATTTTGATACTATTTCCAATGTACATTTGGTATGTTGTGGCATTTACGAATAAGAGCAAAAATTCTAATTATTAAAGTCTCTAAATTGGCAATGCTCTTTAAAATATTACTATTTTTATGTACAAATTGGCAATTTTTCTGTTCAATTTTGCAATTTTCATTCACATTGGTTTATTTAATGAGCATTTTAATTTTTTCAAACTATGAAGGAATGAAAAATAAGAATTGTTGCTAAATGGAGTAGGGAAAACTGATTAATTTAAACCATAAGAAAACTCTGAATTGCTATGGATTAAAATTGTAGCTTTACATACCATGATGTTGATGTGTATAGTACATGTACATGTATGAATCACATCAAATGAAATCAAATACTACAATACTATTGTGTATTGCACCTGCCATTTTGCAACAACTTTTGCTGGTGAGAAGACATTTGTCCTATGCTTCATTTCATCACAAAAGTGCCTTAGGGTTAGCCGTCAGGTTGCAAATACATGTAGGTTTCAGTTTAGGCTTAGGGTTAGGTTTCCGATGAGGAATTGGTCCAGGGCTGAAGTCATAGAATAAGCCAGTTCGTAATTATTGCACACACATATGTGGTAAAGATGACCCTTATATGACCCTAATTTGTACGCTCACGCGTGTCTGTTTCAGTGGATACGCCAATGTTTAACACTTTCGAGACAATTGACCACATTTTGTGTTTTGGCTCAATAACTTTTGATTCAAGCCCCTACAAAATATACCACATACACACACTGTGTCGATTTTTGTTTCATGACCATATTACATTTGATGCCAGGAATTTAAAAAAGGAGAATAAGCTTAAAAATCCTTAAATTGGCAACAGATTTAGAGGTTCAAAATCATTGTTTTTCATCAAAGTTGGCATTTTTTTTCAACTTTTCGTCAAAGTTCCTAACCAGTCTTTTCAAAGATTATACATTTTATTAGAACCATATAGCATTAAAAGAAAAATATTTTTGTTGCCAATTTGAAGAACAAAATGTGATCAATTTAGCCCTTAAATAATTCCTGTCATGAAAGGGTTAACAACAAAAATCACTGTTGGTGAAAGTGTCTAAAGGTCAATTGTACTTGGTACAAATGACCTTTATCGGCACATGCGCAGATAGTACAAACTGGCTTTTTCTGTTAGTATAGGAACTCGATTGCACTTGGTGAAATTGTCTCAAGAGGATGCATCGAAGAACCTCTGAGCTCCCTAATGTCATGAATAATTCATGATGCAGTTGCTTGAAAAAAATTGTTGTAGCTGCAGTGTACATGTATGCAAAGGTATCATTGTGATCAGAACAAATTGCTGATAGCCACAGAGTCTGGGCTTGATTTGTCAAAGAGTGGAAGCCTATATACGCTCTTCAACTTTACAATGAGTGCAAACTTTAACATGACACTAGTTGTAACCTTATTATAATGGATTAAAAATGTCACGTTTTCTATACCTCGTATACATGTACATGTACATGTAATACGCTCTGACAAGATATTATATATCACTGGTACAGAGATACCAGGGGACAACTGATTAGATAAAGTCACCCGATACCAAGGAGAGTTGCTTTTACAATAATTACAACACAATGCAGGAAATAAAATCTGAGGAGTATCAAAAAAAATGAATTAGATTGGTACCTAGAACAAACATTTCCTGTTAAACTGGGCATTTCCTTCCATAATATAGGTACTTGGAATTTAGAAGACTACTTAAAATGAAGTATCAACAACTGAAGCATGCAGAGTATCTAATTTAACTGATTAATTAAAGTTTTAAAATGTGTAATTTGCCTATGATTTATGACCTATTCCTTCCGCAGAAAAAAAAAAAATATAGTCAAAGGACCAACATCAATTAATGACTATTTCCTTCAGTATAAAATGAATTCAAGAGGAATGATATCAAATTATGACTGTTTCCTTCAGAAGAAATAAAACAAGAAACAGAAAACACCCAATTTCCTATGTATTGAATAATTTTCCAAAAACAATTTCAATTTGTTATTTATAGGTGGGACTTAATGAATGTGAATGTCAAGTTGTTATGTACATGCAACTAGAGAACAAAACTTGTCCTGATGTACATTACTTTGAAAGCAGAATTGGAAAGAAAAGAGAGAGAGAGAGAGAGAGAGAAAGGGAGAGAGAGAGAGAGAGAGAAAGAAATTTCAACACAGAGTTGACGCCCTTCTGGCTCTCAACGTTCAGACAAACTGATGGCAAATGAGCATAAATGTAAGTAATGTAGGCAACAAGGAACAAAATGATAGGAATTAATAAATTCCAAGCAGCACAACCAGCAGAGGTAACATCCTTCTCTCTCTCAAAGAACAAAATGATAGGAATTAGGAAATGCCAAGCAGCACAACCAACAGAGGTAAGGCCCTTCTCGCTCTCAAAGAACAAAATGATAGGAATTAAGAAATGCCAAGCAGTGCAACCAACAGAGGTAAGGCCCTTCTCGCTCTCAAAGAACAAAATGATAGGAATTAAGAAATGCCAAGCAGCACAACCAACAGAGGTAAGGCCCTTCTCGCTCTCAAAGAACAAAATGATAGGAATTAAGAAATGCCAAGCAGCACAACCAACAGAGGTAAGGCCCTTCTCGCTCTCAAAGAACAAAATGATAGGAATTAAGAAATGCCAAGCAGCACAACCAACAGAGGTAAGGCCCTTCTCGCTCTCAAAGAACAAAATGATAGGAATTAAGAAATGCCAAGCAGCACAACCAACAGAGGTAATTAAGGCCCTTTTCACTCTGAAAGAACAAAATGACAGGAATTAAGAAATGCCAAGCAGCACAACCAACAGAGGTAAGGCCCTTCTTGCTCTCAAAGAACAAAATGACAGGAATTAGGAAAAGCCAAGCAGCGCAACCAACAGAGGTAATTAAGGCCCTTTTCACTCTGAAAGAACAAAATGACAGGAATTAGGAAATGCCAAGCAGTGCAACCAACAGAGGTAATGCCATTCTGGCTCTCAATTTAGAGGAAATGCTGGAAATGCTAAGCAATGCAACCAAGAGAGTTTAATACCCTTCTGGCCCTGAACAGACAAAGTAACGGAAGATGCCAAGCAACGCAGGCATTGCCTTTTGTTCGGCCAGCCGGCACTAATATCTTTTCCGTAATTCAAATTGATTTTTCAATTTGAGATGTGAGCAGTATTGTGCCGTATGCCAGCTTGTTGCTCAACATTAAGAAACGATCTTCCTCACAGATTCACAAGAACACAGTCAATTTTCCACAATGTTAGGATGTCTAATTTGTCAAATATCATGCACAAATACATGTGCAGTCTAATAATTAAGGACTGAGTTGGGTTTAATGTCAGAGACCGATAAATGGCAGTATTCTGAGAACTATTATGTGAGAGAAAAGTATGTAAATTGTCAAAAGGAATTGAAAATTGTGTGGAATAAACACTTATTACTGGTGCTCACACACACACAGATGTCTCTCTCTCTTCACTTACATACAATGTACACAGCCAGCTTTCTAAAGACATTAACTAATGACTTGCCCTAACTTCAATTTATTACAATTAACACTTTCATTTGCAAGCATTAAAAACATATTTTTAATGTATGTACCATTCTCATAGGATAACTTTTTCAGAAAATTTGTGTTTCTTCTTTCAGTAAAAAATACATGTAGTTTTAAGAATACCTCTCACGTTCTGAAAGAAATATTGATAGAAAGTAAAAAGAAAAATTCAGGACAATGGAACAAAATGTAAGAAACCAATTCATTTGTTTGATGGCAGAGAATGAGTTTATATTTTATAGAAAGAGATTCAAATGACAAGGTCTGAAGTACATGTGTATGTAGATGTAAATATAAAGTTTAAACATCTAAAGACAATGGAATTACATGTATAGTGTAAGAAAAAAAACGTTTTATTGCCAGGAATTGAGTATGGACTTGATAAAAAGAGAATTGACGAGTTTAAAGTATTGATCAGTATTCACATAAAGTTACAACATCTAATGAGGAGGAATACGACATTGTATGGCATGAAAGCTAATTAAGACCTTCCAAAGTTAGCTGTGCCAACAAGTCCATAATCTATTACTTATTTTTTAAAAAAGGAAAAATAATCAAAATAAGATAACGCAAAATGGAAGAAAAATGTTCCAAGAAGTGGGTACATGACTGCGTGTTTTATGTCGGTAACTTGATCACTGTTTCATACTCCTGAATCTGGATTTGAGATAGCATATATTCAGTAGCCCTGAGAAAGGGATTTTATTACATTTTCTCAAAATGGTTTTAAACATACTCAGTTGCCTAAGAAAAGGATTCTATTACATTTTTTTTAAACAAATGGTTAGCAATTACTAACGGTACATGCAGGCTTACATGTAGATAATTCACTCTCATTGTAATAAAAGCAAAGTTGTAGACATTCTTTAATAGGTAAAGCGAATAAGCCATTCTCAGTCATGAGTGTGATCAGAATTCCAAAAAGTAGTTGATTTAAACCTAATTTTTCAGTATTTATCTCGTAGCAGAAGTCTCTCATTTTGGATTTTGAAATAACAATCTTACCCCCAACAGAAGGATTGTAATTATTATAAACGAGAGTACATTGTACCTCATTTTCAGGTGTCAAAATTAGGTCAGTCACATGTGTGACCACTCAAAAAAGGCGTTTTTAAATGTCTCTTTAAAAAAGTTACGGTTGGTCTTGTCAAAGAAAAGGAAATCTTTTTCATTGAAGAAACTGGTGATATTATAAAAAAAAATCAATAACATGTCATTTGATTTTCCGGCTTTGAGGTCAAATTAGATGGTCACGTCTGTGACTGTTTGTTTCACTTTATAAAGAAGGGCCCAAATCAGTTAGGGTTATCACTTTATCTTCTTGTTATCATATTCTCTCTTGAAACATTTCTCATCACATTTGACAAAAGAATTCAAAACGTTTTAACTTTGCCAATGTATACAGTCATTCCCACAGAGTGGTTTTGTATCTCCCTTTGATAATCAAATCCACAATGTGAATAGCAATCTAACACCCACCGGGTACCATGCCTTAATGTGCACATGTACACGTGTGAAGGACATAATGCACGCATTCTTGAAAACTTGAAAGTGCAGTAAGGGGGACGAGCGTTGTTTACGCATCAAACTTAAAAGCAGGTCAGAGCGTTCGATCTTATATTATTTTAACGAAGGAATGCTAGTTAAAAATTGTATTTAAACTTTTAGAGACAGGCTAAAAAACAATTTCAGTCTTAACGTATATTGTTCTCATATTTTCCTTTCTTCTTTCTTTGATTTACACCCTTTATAACATCTGGAGAAATTCCCAAAGAGAACATTTTTATGAAGTTCAAATCTAAACACATCAACTCTTCAATCAAAAGTTAATCACTGTCTAGACCTATGTTCCAGATACATGTACATAAAAAAGCAATGATCATTCTAGCTTTAGGCGCACAAGGGATGATATCATCATTCATTGAAAGCCAGAAAGGTATTAACTCCTAACTTTTATAGAGTTTGTGCCCTTCTGACTCTAAACACACAATACCATCTAGGCCCCATTCCATAAAACTTGTTATCAATAACAAGTTACAATTACTGTTATAAGCTACTGAAATCCTTGAATCTGATTGGCTGAGAGCGAATTTGTCATAGAAACGGGGCAGTTGTTATTGATAACAAGTTTTATGAAACGGGGCCCAGGTACACATATTTTTCTAAAAAACAAGATTGCCTTTCCTTGGCTAATTTCAAAACTGTTGGAAATACTTTCAACCTACTTTTTTCGCAACCATTTCTTTTTTTGGGGGGGGGCTATGTTTTTTTTTAGTATGCAATAATACAAATGAAATACTAAGAATAATGAATCAAATAAACTATATAAAAGAACAAAATAACATGTACATGTAGGTTAGTCTGTTGGTCAACTTAAGAAGTCAGAAGTTTTGAAACAACTTAAAATGAAACCATTCAATACCATACTCATTTCTCACATTGACACTGACTGTCAACTTGCACGGATTGTAATGCTTTTAGTGTTATTAAAAAATACACAAAAACTTTTCCAAACATCCAGAGTAAATGCTCAATATATGCGCAGGGGCTAAACATCTGTTTCTACATGGAGGTGTTTCCTATGTATGATCTTGACAAATTTCCGAGGACAACTGCTTCCTACCATCATTACAAGTATGTAAATGTGTTTGTATAAAACATGTATATGGGTCTTCATAACATAAAATGTAACTTTAGTAACTAAAAGGGTAAAGAATTGAAAAAAATGCAGACTTTACATACATGTATAAACAGGGTAACCTTGCTAGCCATAAGGACTGCTATTCATAAGGACTGCTATTCATAAGGTCCACTTATTCATAACGTGTGACTAAATGAATAGCGGTTTTGTATGAATAGCAGTCCTTCTGAATAGCGAGCAAACCATAGACAAAATTACCTCGCTATTCATAAGGACCACTATTCATAACTACTCATAAGGACCGCTATTCATAGTGCGTGTTAAATGAATAGCGGTTTTCTATGAATACCGGTAGCGGTTCTTATGAATAGCGAGCCGACCCGGTATAAGCAGGTTACTTTATTGCCTGTAGGTTACTTTATTAGACCAGGTTTCGATGAAAAACACTATTTGAGAAAAACAACTGAAGTCATTTTATACAGGTGCTTGCTGAAGCAGGTTTCAGGCAGTACTTCTGTTATTTTGCAAGAGAGCTCTCTGTTTTTGTGATCTCGACAGCTCTTTGAGAGCTTCTTATCGCTGCATATGTCGTTCACGATTCCCATGTATTTTTGCTCCATGATAGAATTACCCTTCTAACATCTAGATACATGGACATGTCAACATGTATACAGCAGCACAAAGGAAAGAGCTGCAAATTTCTGTATGAAAAAATAAAAACAGGAGAGTAGCACTGCAAGAGCAAGCAAGCAAGAAAGGAATAGACCGAGAAATCAAACCTTCTTCAAAACAACTCATCTTGCATAAGGCAGACTTTACAAGAGCCCAGCCAGATTTCATAAGTTGAAATTCTATCAGCTTGACATTATGTCACAATGAGCATGTCAACGAGCAAACACCTGGAGGGGAGACTAACTGTAAAGTGATCGCATCGTTAAGAGACAAGAGCAGTGAAAATGGATTACATGTACAAGGCCCAACTTTCTTTTTAGCTCTCATTATTTTTACCTTAATACATTGTTTTTATTGCTCCTTCTTTCCCTTAAAGATAAAATTGAGTTCTGGTCACGAGAATTATAAAAGAAACTGTCTCAAAGCAATTGGGAGAGGTTGATTATATAGAACATAAGGATTGGTTCATGCTGTAAGGTTTTGGAATCATCAAAATGATAAGAAATTGGCGCAATCCTGCTGAGAGTCGCATGCCCTGCACACAGAAATGCGTATATGGGACTACACACATTTCAGCTGTTTCTTGTCATATTTTGAATGTGAGGGCATTTGAAGAGCGATCCTTCTCAAGGGGCATTTCTACTATGATAATCTTCCAAACTACATAAAAAGAATGATACAGCTCACAAATTTATTTTTGAATTTTCCAAGAACTCAACCTTCCCTTTAACCCGGATTAGTGCACTTTTATCCCTACATATCCTACACATAACTCATGCACTCCCAGCTATAGGAGTACTATTCCTACTCCTCAACATGTACACATGTATATTACATACTGTATCAGTCTTCTGGGCAGAAATTTATTTACTCTTTGTTAAAACTCCATGAAATATGATGGACTTGTGGTATGGTATCCTTGGGGGGGGGGGGGGGGGGGAGATGTGTATGAAACCAAAGCAATGTTGCAGGTTGAATGTATGTGTATGCATTGTCATTCATTACTCTTGTTTGGGGGGGGGGGGAATGCCCTTGGTATTTTTTTCTTTTCAGAAGTACCCCACCATTGGTATTACATCCATGCTGCACCAAGGAGAGAACCTTCTGGGGAGCGTTTCATCAAGCACTTTGTCAGTGATTTTTACTGACAAATTTGCTCTCAGCCAATCAGATGCAAGGATTTCAGTAGCTTATAACACTTGTCGGAAAAAATATCCGACAAATCCTTTCATGAAACGCTCCCCTGTATCTTGCCTCAGCTACATACATGTATGTGTGTCACTGTCAGAGTTGTGCAAATGATGAATACAACACCGCAAACTGCATTACTGCACATTTCCACCACATCAAAGAAAGCTCAGGCATCACTTCTGTTTGTCGAGCAAAGTGAAGCCTTAGACCTGCCCATTACAAATCATGTCTTTTCATGGTTCACCGATGTCATTTACACAAAAAAAAAAACCAGGAGAAGCCCTCCAAAATGCACTTTGTGAAGGTGCTGACGTGTTTGTGCGTCGATGTAGCTTTTCGTCGACGTCAGCCCACGACCACAAGGATACTGCCTGCATACATTGTGCACACATCAGACTCACAGCAAATCTAGGGTTTGACGTACAGAGTCGGCCGGGTCTCCTTTCAAAAATGATAATTCTGCGACGATGTTTGAAAGGTAATCTTAGTTATATATCAACAGCCAACAAATTTTGCAATACATTTGTATTTTTCTCCCGAGGCTCTTTTCAAATTTCATACATAATTCCTAATGAAGAAAGAACAAAGGTACAGGACTGGATACAGTTCTGACGAACATGTACAGCATTGAGGTATTCTTTCAAAATAACAACTCTGCAATGATGTTTAAAAGTAATCCAATATACATCACCGTTTCAACAATCCTAAATATTCTTCTTTTTTTTCAGTGGCTCTTTTAACATTTTTGACATAAAAACTGTCGTAATCCAAAGCAGTTCAGGGTTTCTTATGGTCTAAATTAAAGAAGAAAAAAAAAAATCCATGAACCAATGTGAATGAAAATTGCCAATATGAACATGTACAAGAGGATAGTGATTATATAGTTTACACTGCATTGCCAATTTAAAGAGTTCAGTGATTAGTTACAATAAAACTGCTCTTATTCATAAATGGTACAGTGTACTGCATTAGAAATAAACTCAAAACTTTCAGTGATTTTTGTGCTCTTTCTGCTCATAATGTGTACTTTGTGGTCAAAAGATAATGCAAGAAGTCACTATTAAAAAGGAGACACTGTACTGCTATGGGTTAAGACAGGACTCGACACTAACACGCACCCGGGAAACATGACTTGAGCCCCCCAAATCTAATCCTGGACCCCCCCCCCCCCCCAAAAAAAATGTCAACATTTTAACATTTTAAAACCCTTTCAGGACAGGAATTATTTAAGCATCAAATTTATCATACTTTGTTCTTCAAATTGGCAACAATAATATTTTTCTTTTAGTGCTACAAGGTTCTAATAAGGTGTAATGTATTTGAAAACAAGATTAGAAATTTTGTCGAAAAGTTGAAAAAATTGCCAATTTGCATGAAAAAACAATGAATTTGAACCTCTCAATGTGTTGCCAGTTTTAGGATTTCACAGCTTACTCTTGGTTTGAACATTCCTGGCATCCAAGGCAATATGGTAATGCAACAAAGTCAAAAATGGACACAATGTATGCAGAAAGTTTTTGCTCTTTCTACTCATATATGTACCTCTGGTATATTTTTTTAGAGCTCTGAATCAAAAGTTACAGAGCCAAGCCACAAAATGTGGTCAACTGTCTCGAAAGGGTTTAACATGGAGCTCATGCACACATTTCACAAAAATGCCATTTCAGACTCCCTCTGAAAAAAGTTAGTGTGCAGCCCGACCTAACGGAGGAAAACATACGGAAGAGCTGAAGTATATAGGGGTTGCCTACAGGGTATTCTGAGCAAGGGACACCAAATCCAAACTGTTCTGTCAAATGAAGTACATGTACAAATTAAAAACCACATGAAAACAGACTGACGTCTAAAACGAAAAAGAGTAAAAGACCAATTAAAGCCATCATGAATATGCAAATTTTAAGTACATCATGAGTAAGTGCTAAACAATCAGTTCACAGGTAAATGCTTACAAATTAGTTTACTGTTTTCACGGATAATTTACACTGAAGTACTCATGACTGAGCAAGCGGATACCTACAGAAAGATCTGGGCCCTTTTTCTTAAAACTTGTTATCAATAACAAGTTGCAACAACTGTTATAAGCTAATGAAATCCTTGCATCTGACTGGCTAAGAGCAAATTTGTCACAGAAATGTGGCAGTTGTTACTGATAACAAGTTTTATGACACAGGGGCCCTGGCATGTATACCCTTTAGCATGTTTGAGAGAGATGCTTAACCCTTTCAGGACAGGAATTTATATTCGTGGGCTAAATTGATATTTTGTTCTTCAAACTGGTAACAACTACATGTAGAATATCACTGAAGGTGATTAATACCCCCACCCCAATGTGTGTGCCAAATTTCCTGAGCCTTGCTCGAAAAATGAGGTAGTGGTTTGATGTGCAATATTTTCCAGTTTTATTGCCATATGTCTTAACCATGGTAATGTATTTGCCACACATTGAAACAATATGTCTTGCACATCTTTACCACAAGACCAATGTATGTGCCAAATTTCAGGAGCATTGCTCAAAAAATGAGGAAGTACGTGTAGTTCGATGCGCAAGATTTCAACTTGATTTGTTGCCATAGTATGCCGTTACCATAGCAACGCAGTTCCGACACATTAAAAAAATATGTCTTGCACATTTCCATTCCAAGACGTGAAAAAAACACAGTAAATACATAATAAAAGATGGAAGAAGGCAAAGCAACGAAATACAGAAGAAAAAAATAAAAAGAGAATATCAAAGAAATATACATGCAGAGATATAGAAATATATAGAAAAAATAAAGGAGGATAGAAAGAAATGCATAGGGGAATATTGAAAGAGAGGTGGAAAGATAAAAACGGTATAACTACCAGAACGTAAGGAAATTTAAAAAGAGAAGATGATAGAAAAGCAGAAAAAAGAAATGCATAGGATTAGAATGAGAATTAAGATTATAAAACATGGAAACAAAGTAATACATCAGGAACAATAGAAAACAAGAGAAGGAAAAAAAAAAGAAATACAGATAGATACAAAAGAATACAAACTTAAAGACAGAAAAAAAAGTTATGCATAAGGAATACAGAATGAGAAGAAAACATAAAACGGGAAAACAAAAATAAGGAGGACTAGAAATGGCAGATAAAGGACAGGAGACACAAGGAAATGCATGTACATAGGGCAAGATAGAAAAAAGAAAGAAGAAAATACAAAAAATACATAAGAACAGATAAGAGGCTGATCGGTTGGTCACGGACGTACATTTGACAAATTTTGAAAGTTTGAAGGCCTGTAGAAAATAAGTATTTAATTGAAGCAAGCTACATGTATTTTGTGTTTCACTCTGAAGGGCATAACTGAAAGAATTGAAATGTGATAAAATTTGGTTGCCACAGTTGCCATCTAAAATTATCATTCATAAAATATCCAATGTCACAGATGGACAAAATGCCCACTCCTATTAACCGATCAGGCTCATAAAAATCAAGATAAGTGAAAACTGATGATAAAGAAAGAAAGAAATGAACAAAGAAATACATAATGAAATAGAGGAAGAGAAGCAGATAGAAAGAGAAAAAAATTGGATGAAACGAGAAGATAAAGAAGAGTAAAACATAGAAATACATTAAGAAGTTTGAATGCAGTTGGTTTTCGGGAGGGGGGAGGGTCGGACTCAGAACTGTTGCTCATTAACACTTTTATATGGGCCAAGACTCATTTTGTCAGCGAAACAGGGGTCTTCTTGGTAATATTCACATCACTTACTTAGACTTAATATGCACACCGCTTGCTAAAACCTGCAATAACTGAGCTACAATGAGATTATCGCCTTGCATGAATATCTCAAATATGTTTGGAAAAAAAGTAGGAGAAATTGAAAAAAGGTAGGATATATTAGAATTGGGGAAAAAGTAGGAGAAGTAGGAGGATGTTCAAAAAAGTAGGGAAAATTAGGAAAAGTAGGAGCACTTGAAAGCCTGCAATTTAAGGATTTCAAAGCTTATTCTCATTTTAAAGTTCCTGGCATCAAACGCTTACATATGGTCATGCAATAAAAATGGACATACTGTATTGTGTGCAGACGTTTTTGCTCTTTCTACTCATGCATCTGTAATCAAAGGTTATTGAGGCAACCCACAAAATGTGGTCAATTATCTCTAAAGGATTTGGACCATCCATTGCTACAGCACAGAAGGACAGAATCCTTGCAAACACCTCTTTTTGCTATGTCGGGGAGGTCTCCAGCAAACTCTTGGGAAGGGAACATCAACTTAATAAATGCTTATATGAAGTATATCATTTGAATAATTCATCAACATGTTGAGAGATTTCACAAAATTTTCCAAAAGTAAAATGAATTCAAGCAATATTTTTATCATGTTAATTTACTACATGTAAATACTTCACAACTCCATTGAATGGCAATAGTAACATGACCTGTTAATCGAGTTCCTTTTACCACATATTTATCCTGGGAAATGTCAATTGGTAATCTACAATCTGTATGAGTCATATCCCAAGGTCAATGGCACTCGTACTGTGCTCCCTAGACATAGCAAGATCAGTGCAAAAAGGGCTTAATGCCAAGTTTGAAAAATATATATCTTCAACTGAGATACATGGTACAAGGTTCAAGTGAAGCACAGTAGCAAGCAGCATGGCAAAAACAAGGAGATAGAGTAGACAGGGATACTATGAAATCGTCGCCCGCATCACGAACCGTCCTCTCTGCGCGTTTCGAGGCGAAACTCAGTTTTGCAGAAAACGCGTTTAAAGGAAAGGACTTTTTGAAACGGAGATTTCTGCATCTTAAAGTAGATGATATTGAAAATAAATGGGAATGCCTGAAAGCATAGGTTTTAAAGTTTTATACAGTATGTATCGCATTTTTGGGGATGGGGTATTTTAGCTACAATTGGTTTGTAAACAGAGAGGACGGTTCGTGGAAAAGATGAAATGCGCGAACGCGCTTCGCTATTTCACCACGAACCGTCCGGTCTCCTTGCGCGCAACCCGACAGTGTACAAATTGAATGAAAGCGGAAGAAACTCTTTTTGGAAATCGTGATTTACAGACATCGATGTTCTAATTCGAGTTTTCTAAAAGTTTTTGGGGATGATAAATATAACCAATGTGATTAGAGTATTCTATGTCATATTTGTTATCACTCAGCATCG
This sequence comes from Heliocidaris tuberculata, assembly GCA_025618425.1. Taxonomy (NCBI): domain Eukaryota; kingdom Metazoa; phylum Echinodermata; class Echinoidea; order Camarodonta; family Echinometridae; genus Heliocidaris; species Heliocidaris tuberculata. The sequence continues at coordinate 8,630,451 of CM046833.1, forward strand.
ATTCTTCCATTTCCATGGAATAGTTTTGTTTCTAATGACTTATAAACAGAGAGGACGGTTCGTGGAAAAGATGAAATGTGCGATCGCGCTTCGCTATTTCACCACGAACCGTCCGGTCTCCTTGCGCGCAACCCGACAGTGTACAAATTGAATGGAAGCGGAAGAAACTCTTTTGGGAAATTGTGATTTACAGACATGGATGTTCTAATTCGAGTTTTCAAACAGTTTTGGGGGGATGATGAATATAACCAATGTTATTAGAGTATTTCATGATACATTTGTTCTCACTCAGCATCAATTCTTCCATATTCATGAAGTACTTTTGTCTCGATACTGACTTACAAACATAGAGGACGGTTCGTGGAAAAGATGAAATGCGCAAACATGCTGAGATATTTCACCACGAACCGTCCGCTCCATAGAGTTATATACGTAACTCTATGGTCCGCTCTCATTTGCGCCCCATCAGAACGTGTACAAATTCAAAGGAATTGCTAGTTGAAGGTATCTTTCTGATTAACTGTTAGTTTAAAGTTGTTTGAATACCATTATTGGGTGTTTTTTTACCGGTTTTTTTTTACTAAATGAATGTAACCAATATGAATTTATTTGCATTAAATATACGATTTTTAATCATCCAGAAAATTTTTTATTTGGTTTTAATTGGCCTAATACTATAATATTACAGAGAAGGCATTTCGAGTATGTAATAAGAGATAAATTGCACAGCCGAATTTTGCTGATTAAACTGATCTCCCTTGATTTTCAACAAAATGAATGTCAAACCCAAAATAATTTCGGGACATATGGACCCTTTTTATTAGCCCTATTATTTAAGTATTTATTTATGTTATGTTTGTTATTATTACTACTATTATTATTATTATTATTATTATTATCATTTATTATTATTATGTTATTATTTATCTATTTTTATTTTTGCTAACACCCTACTCCTTGTTGACCTATAGGCCTATAGCGCTCAAAAATTCTATTCTGTACCCATATTACTACTACTATTATTAATATTAACATTTACTAATATTATTTCATTATTATTTTTAATTTTTATGTTTGCTTACTACTCCCTACTCCTTGTTTACCTATATATAGTGCTCGAGAATTCTATTCTGTGCCCATATGCACGTTTAAAGATTTGTTTTTAGGGGGATATTTCAGAAAGGGCATGTCTGATGGAAATAGTTTGCTCTAGAATTACTCAATCATTCTTAACAGGCATTTGGCTCTTCTCCATCTTGCTAAAGAATCGCAAATATATGTGTTTTCAAATATTCAAAACTACGCAAAAAGTATCCCCCCCCCTCAATGTTATATTAATATGAAAATTTCTTAGATGTTTGACTATTTCTTTTAACTAAAAATTCCGACCTTGATTCCTCACCCATTTTTCTCATTATGACAAAGGCCTTTTCTAATTATTTAGTTTCTCCGTGTGAGAACCTTTTCTTGAGACGTCTTCCTTCACTCATATATACCTTTGTTAATGGGAATTTGCTTTGCTTAACAACATCACAGTTTTCAGTCATTCTCAATTCATGCTTGTTATTAGGGCCCGCATATTATGATCAAACAAATCCACTTTTCTCCATATTATCATATTTTTTGTTTGTTTTGTTTCAGCAATATATGAAATTCCTTTCGATATTTTTTTAATGATTATTTTATATTTTTTTAAAGTGAAAAACAATATTTCTGACATGGCAACAAAGGCACATAAGCTCGGCAGAATAATCACTAGACTTATATCGTTGCATTGAGCAAATCAAATTTCATTTCATTTTTGTAAAGTATTTAAATTCATAATTTCTTTTCCAATTCAAAATATTAATGATACAAAGGAAACACAGAGATCTAAGTGTTATTTCAAACCTCCAGTCCACAATCATATAAGAAGTTAAGCGATAGGAACACTGTTACCTTAATGTTTGTAGGAGACATTATTCTAGGAAGGCAGTGGAATAAATTTGAATTATTTATTGTTGAAATGAATGAACAGATGAAAACGGGTTTTGCTTTCTCATTACACTCAATCTATTTTGAATAAACAAGCTTACCGGTATCACATCTTAGAACATAACAGAAATTCCAACAGATCCTTCACCACGTGCTACGGAGCGCGCGTGTATAGACTATGCGCGCATTCAAGAGAGGACGCTTCGTGGTGCAGATAAATCTCATTTACTGATGAGAGGACGCTTTGCAGTGTTGTCATTATTACGTAACCACGCATTTTCAGATTCTGAAACTTGCACAGATGCAAGATAACCATGAGTACATATGAAAAATGCAAAAAACTCAAAAATGAAAAAAATCACAAATTTGGCTAAAGAGGACGGTTCGTGATGAAGGCGACGAAATGCTTTCGAAAATCTCAGGGAACATGAAAAAAAAAATATACCGCTAGAAAATCAAAGAGGAAATAGCAACAGGCATTAATATTTCTATGTACATTAGTTTTGTAATATCAGGCGAGCAAGCCGTAAGCACACTTAAGGGAAAAGAGCGTTAGCTATTGTTGAAAAAGCAGGCCTCTACAAATGCATTTAATAAACTTCCTGTTTAATAAGAAAAAGTGTTTTGTTTACCGGTACAAGGCATAAAGGGTCTATGAAAGTCTTGAATAGCTGGAAACTACTCTAAATTCATGGTTTTTTTTTTTTCAAAGTATAATTCATCTCCATACATGTAGTGCAAACAAATCTGAAGATCATCAAATCTATCCACTGAAAAAAAATCTTGAAAGTTCTCAATCTCAAATCTATCGATTAGCTTAGAAACAAAGGCAGCTACATCTACAAACCAAACTTAACATAATACATTTCTTAATATTACTACATATAATTGCAGTAGTCTTTTGGATGGATGTTACCAAAACAAAGGGAATATTGCTTTCTTACGTGGTTAAATCATGGTCAATTCATCTAAATTTAATAAGTTTTGTTGTGACTTTCTTTGGTCAATAACTCCCAAAGCACAAAACTGTCCATCTCCAACTGAAATTCACAAAGGTGTCCAAAATCAGACTGACGCCCTTTTTGCATCCGGCCTTTCTGGCTCCTCCAACTGCACTGGGAGCTGTGAAACAATCTAGTGGGCCATTTTGGATTATTAATGTCAGAATTAATTAGGGTCACTGTGGAGCGCACAACAGCGCACCTGTGTAGAGAGTGGCATGGACCTCTCTAGTAGGTCTTATGGGTGTATGGACGCATGAACAGCAGGGGGGTAGTGATTACACCCCCCTAAATTGGGATCATGCTGGTATGACATAAATTATGTAGTCTAGGGCTCAGAGAAAGGAATGTTGTGCATTCTAAATGTTCAGGAGGGTGTTTCATAAAGCTGCTTGTAACGCTGCGCATGACTTTACGAACGACTTGAATATGAAGTGCCAGACAGGATGCCAAAAGTTTTACCTGATGTTTTAACAAAGTGTGACTGTATTTCCAATAACCTCAATTAAATCATGGCAAAAAATATACTTTGCATTAAAAATGTTTATTATAATAAGAATGTTAATCTACATCTGCACAGTTCAACTTTAGTTGATGCAGTTAAAAATGATTGAGCATCCCATTTGGCTTGTCATATCTACATGTAAGTCATTCGTAAAGTCATGCATAACTTTACGAACTGCTTAATGAAACAACCCCCAGGTGTGTCTACATGTGTGTATATACATGTATAACGTGTAAAGATGATGTATAGAAATTATTTTTTCTATGAATCACCTAAACACCAAATTATGAAGGGAGTACAGTATGCCCAGGGCAACATGTTTTTTTTTTTTACATGGCGACATAAAAATAAAATAGCTACAATGAACAAAAACATGTTAATATGTGAAAAGAAAATGCATACCAGAAACAAATAATATAAAAAAAGAAAAAAATACACATGGAATTGATGTTAATGGACAATCAATATAATCTGCAATTTATCTACAGAATATCTTAAACTTTACTGTATTTTGTGGATATTTTGTTACAAGTTTATTTTTCTCGTAATGAGATTTTAATAAAAGAAAAGTAGCATTCATAGATGTATATATAGATTTAAAATCCCATTACAATGGAACAACTGCATTTACAACAAAGGTTAAAGAAAGCATGCAAGTTACATGTATGTACATGTATAAAACACAGACAAAAATCCTTGTGTGAATGGTAGAAGGTCATGTACACAATTTTTGGTCACATTTACACAGGTTCAGAGCTACACGTAGGAAACCACTTTCTGGTCATTTTCCTTCCAAATTTCTTTGAAATTTGAACCAATTGATTGCACACTGGGTAATCAGACAAACTCTTTTTCTTCTATGACATTTGTGGAGGCATGCAGAGTGATACCACATTTTATGAAAGTCAGGCAAAATCTTTTTTAGTAAAAAAAACAAAAAAACATTTATGCGTGAAATTATGAAAAGGCCGTAAATTTGTGACAGCATCTTCACTCCCTGCACTGCCTCTACCAAAATTGCAAAACTCTTAACTGTACAACCAGAGACATTCGCGAGTTGTAAATGACAGCCATTTTTACAGGAAGAAACTTTCGTGATTTGCGAAAAATTTAGTATTCTATGTCAATTATGATCCAATGATTTACCAGCACGAAACTGTCGCGATTTTGAACCACTCGCAAAATTCGCAAACAATGAATGCACGCAGAAGTTTTACAGTACATTGGCTACTGGAAGCACTGCCTTTTGAGCATTCTACATGTATATCTCTACTAGTGTCAGACATTTCCACACACACACACACACACCATAAAAGGGACACTGAAGCAAAACGAGCCACAGATTGTATCCTGGGAAGCATGAATAACATTATCTGGGCGAAATATTTTTCTTAATAAGGAAATTTTGAGAGAAATAGAGCAAACATTGTCTTGTTGTTCTGGTCCACCAAGCGAGCCATTTTTTGCACATCAATTCATACTGCACATACATTACATAGAGTCATGGTGGTTGCGATGTTGCCTGTACTAATACATAACTTTGCATGTGCTACATGTATATGTTACGTCAGCTTCACCCTTTCAGGACAGGACTTTTTTAAGAGCTAAATTGATCACATTTTGTTCTTCAAATGGGCAACAAAAACATTTTTCTTTTAATGCTACATGGTTCTATTAAGGTGAAATGTCTTTGAAAACAATATACATATACACGGTTAGGGATTTTGTCGAAAAGTTGAAAAAATTGCCAACTTTGATTAAAAAAACAATGATTTGAAGCTCTCAATTTGGTGAAAATTTAAGGATTTTAAAGCTTATTCTCCTTTGTAAAATTCCTGGCATCAAGCAAAACAAAAATGGACACAGTGTGTGCAGAAAATGTTGCTTTTTCTACTCATGCATCAGGTATATTTTTAGAGCTCTGAATCAAAAGTTATTGAGGCAAACCACAAAATGTGGTCAATTGTCTTGAAATGGTTAAAGGGAAATCCAACCTTAATAGCAAGTTGCTCTGAAAGAAAGAGGAAAAATCAGAGAAGCAGTTTGGTGAAAGTTTCAACGAAATCGGACAAGCAATAAGAAAGTTATGAATTTTTGAAAGTTGTAATCACTATGCATATGGGAATTTCAAATTGGCCGAATAGGTAATGTCACTGTGATGTATCTGTGGACAACTCCCCCATTCGCTCTAACACACAAAATGACTAAAATGTCACTTTTTTCCAAAATGCATTACTCATTAGGATTTTTTCATTCATGAAGACCTATAACAATATGGTATCTCCACTATATTTTGAGTACTGCCCCGAGGGTAAAAGCGCCTCGAAGAAAACCGCAAATTAGTGATATTTTTGTGTACGACAAATGGGAGAGTTGTCCACAGAAATGTCACAATTGACTCACAAAATTGCCAATTTGAGATTCGCATAGATGTAGTGATCTCATTTTTCAAACATCCATAACTTTCTTAGTCCTTGTCCGATTTCTTTCAAACTTTCACCATCCTGTTTTTCTTATTTTTCCGCTTTCACACAAATCATCTTACTACCAAGGTTGGATTGCCCTTTAAACATGTCTATTGCAAAGTATGCAGTTTGATTTTGATTTTTTCAATACTGAAAAAGAGGCATTGAATCCTAATATTGTCACATAAACCTGCAGGTGTTTAATACCTTCCACAGGTTGGCCCTAGTCAAATATGGATGAACCAATTCTGTTGGACAACTGGAAAAACACATGCATACATATACAGTTAACCTTATAACTCGAAGTCGCACAAGTCGAAGTTCACCTACGTCAAATCAATTTATTTTGACCAAACTATGCAAAACATGTGCTATTTACATTTCTTAAGTCTAATTTTGCATAAGTCCAACTATTTTTTGTGGTCCCAACTGTGCATTCAATGTTCACAAATTTCGCGAGCGGTTCAGTTTCACGAAAGTTGAATCACGTTGACGTGACGTGAACGTGATCACACGACGGTTCATAGCAAGCCCTTGACCTACATGTAACAATAAATTTTTGAAAATCTCGAAAGTTTCTTGCTGTGAAAATCATTTAAAATTCGCGAAAGTTTCAAGTCATGAACGTTTATGGTTTTTCAGTATTGTAGTCAGCCCCTTTACTGCTAATAATCCATGGTTTGCCTATTAAAGCCTTGTTCACAAGACATAATAAACTGCCTCAAAAATCCCCCTATGGTGAAATAAAAAACATTCAATGTACAAATGAATTGCAAGTATGGATGTGAAAAGCATAGCTGCGCACAACATAGGCCCCTAAAGGGTGATTCCGTGCAGAGTGTCCTGAACGACATGTATGAAATTTATCCATATATTTCACTGAAAAAAGAAAAAAAATCTCTTTGATATGACCATGAGTATCTACAACATGTAGGTAGTGAAACAAGAAAGCACCATTATTCAAGGGCCATGTCAAGAGCTTCTTCATTTTTGGAAAAAATATGTGGAAAAAAGGACAAATGTCGTAGGGACACATTGCACACGTCCTTTGTGTTTAATAATAAACTGTGCAAAGCATACTATTACACCTGTGTATGTATGTTGTATTTTGCCGTAGCAGTCTTTTGAGGCTCTTTGCGACATCATGTTCAAACGAAGCTTTGTACAGTAATATTTTCCTGGACTTGCACAATCACAACTTCTCACAGCAGTGATCAATTTGCAGCAAGCATTTTCTCTTTGTCCAATTTTCAAGATTCACTAATTGACGGCACTGAAGCAGGAATACTTTTGCATTATGTCGATTTCCATATTTGCAGTGACCGATTTGGTTTCTGTGATTTATTACTTTTATGTACAATGCAGGCATTTTCTTTGGCAGAAGCATATTTTCTGGCAAAAACTATAAACATGTGTGGGCCCTCCGTAACGCAAACGACAATTGCGGGATGCCAGCATACCACTCGTAATGGTGATTTGTGTAACTTTCATAAAAATGTTCCCCAGGGAATAGCACTTAATCAATTGAATTGTCAAGCGTAGATATGACGTGGTGACTACATGTATGTGGCCGAGAATGCCGTAGGTATGAATTTGCGTCATTTCGCCAGGATCTGTGTGAAGGGTTAACTGCCCTCATGTTTACGCCGGTATTAAAGGTGATGTGGAGTATTGGTCATTGGATTGCATTGTGAAGGAAAGAATCCAGAAGAAATTGGGAAAGGTTGATCATTTTTAAATGCAGTATAATGTATGTACATGTAATAATGATTGTGTATCATGATGTTTATCAAAGTGATAACTTATTGACCCAATCTTCAGGCAAATCAGAGTGAAAAGCAGGGCACACAGATATACGGGACTACACTAAACATATGGCATCAAAATGTGGTTCAAAGAGTGTTTGAATTATTTAATTTAGTAGTCACAATTCATTTCAAGTGTGGAGACACTCTTCATAAAACCCACTTTTCAAAGCAGATTGAGAAGTCCTGACTAATTTCGGAGCAAAGCGATACTAATGCAGATACCTTTCACTGGCTTTTTAGTCCAGCCTCGACCCTCTTTGGCAGTGAATATGAAAAGAGGGTCGAGACAAACGCTTTGTACATTGTTCTAGCCGGATCATTTCAAATTCAGAGCAAGTAGGAAGGAAACTTTCCTTCTGTATACTTGCAACTAAGACATCACTCCCTGGCTAAAGAATGACCTACATTACCATTATGTAATGAGACACCTAAATCACTTTTCATTTAATGCATCGCACACAATGCTGGCAATGCAAATTGGCAACATGCAATAGGCACTCTCTCTCTCTCTCTCTCTCTCTCTCTCTTTTTCTCTTTCTGTCTCTAGCCCAGGACTCTCTGATGCTTTTTTCTCCCTATCTACGATGTACATCTCTCTCTCTTTCTCTCTCTCTCTCTGCTTTGTGTAATGTATACTGTCTGTCTTTGTCTCTGTCTCTGTCTGTCTTTCTGTCTCTCTCTGTTTCTCTCTGTCTCTCTGTCTCTCTCTGTCTCTCTCTGTCTCTCTCTCTCTCTCTCTGTCTCTCTCACACACACACACCCACTGCCTTGAGAGATTCGGGTGTTGTCTTACTAACGGAACAGCAATTCTTTAGGGTGAATTCACCAAGTGGATGTGATACTCGCAAAAAGTCAGGTGAATACAAAATGAAGCTAGTAACCGATACCAGGTTGCCTAAGAATAAATTACAATTTAGGGCTTTCATCTCGTGGAGAAAGAAGCTCATTTGAAATTCTGCTTGGTACACTGGCTTGTATGTACTGCCTTACGATAGGCTACTACCAGGCGTGTATGTACCAGTAGTAGTGTAGGGTGCACCCGGGATAATGCTCCCCAAGTGACTGTTATGAATTAGAGCGTCGACATAACAATGTAGCATCAACGTCATCGGGTGAAAGATGACACCGCTCGTTTGGCGGAGACCGGGGCAAACGCAATCTGCAATAATCACGGGAGAAAGAGAGGGTGTTGATGGGTGGGGGGGGGGGGGGGGGGGGTTTTCGAGGGAAAGAGATGGGCAAGATACATGTACCTCCCCTGCCCCCCCCCTACCCCCACCCACCACTTATGATCTAATGAAAGGAAGAATAATGTTCATCTAATACATGCACTGCAGTACAATACAATCTTGAGATGTCCAAGGACTATGGACGTGTACGACACCTAAATGTATTCAAATTGTATTACGTACATGTACATGTAGGCCTATGTTCTTATTAACCCTTTCGAGACAATTGACCACATTTTGTGGTTTGGCTCAATAACTTTTGATTCAGAGCTGTAAAAAATATACCAGATGCATGAGTAGAAAGAGCAAAAATTTCTGCACACAATATGTCCATTTTGTTGTATGACCATAATGCGTTTGATGCAAGGAATTTTGAAAATGAGAATAAACTTTAAAATCCTTAAATTGGCAACACATAGAGAGGTTCAAAATCATTGTTTTTCATCAAAATTGGCAATTTTTTTCAACTTTCAACAAAATTCCTAACCATGCATATTGTTTTTAAAGACATTACACCTTATTTATAGAACCATGTAGCACTGAAAGAGAAACATTGTTGTTGCCAATTTGAAGAACGAAATGCGATCAATTTAGCCCTGAAATAATTCCTGTCCTGAAAGGGTTAACATCCCTTAATAATCCTTTGTATATCTTACAGGAAATTATTATTCTGGATCTATTTTTAAGGCGAATATTGAAAATAAGGATTCTTTTTTAGATTACAAAAGAAGACAACAGCATTCTACATGTATGCTTAAAGATAAAGTTGAGTTCTGGTCATGAGATTGAATTGTGAAAGAAACTGTCTCAAAGCAATTGGGAAAGGTTCATTATATTGCAAATAAGAATTAGTGTGTATACTGTAAGGTTTTGGAATCACCAAAATGATAGGAAATGGACTCAATCCTGCTGAAAGCCACATGCACTGCACACAGATATGTGTATATGGGACTACACGCAAATGTTCGGCCCGAACATTTCAGCTGTTTCTTGTCATATTTTGAATATGAGAGCATTGGGAGAGCAATCTTTTTCAGGGGACATATCTACTAGATGATAATCTTCCAAACTAACATAAAAAGAATGAGAAAGCTCACAAGTTATTTCTTACCTTTCCCAGAACTCAAGCTTCCCTTTAAGGTGAATATTGAAAATAAGGATGCTTTTTTAAGGTGACAACAGCATTCTATGTATGTTTAAGATTGGATTCTGCACAATTCAATGTCCCTCATTTTTCACTCAAGTTTTCAAATCCGTACCGCAAGTGAAATCTATTTTATTTATCTTTTCTTGTCCATAACATTCACATGACTCTCATCAATTCTTCAGCTGTTTTGTACACACTGTTATCATGCTTTTGTTTTAGCCCAGAAAAAAAATGATAACAATGATAGCCCAAATGTTCAATACAACATGTTCTTATACATGTACATGTATGGACCCTGTTTCATAAAACTTGTTATCAATAACGAGTTGCAATAACTGATAAAAGCTACTGAAATCCTTTGATCTGATTGGCGGAGAGCAAATTTGTTATAGAAATTTGGCAGTTGTTATGGATAACAAGTTTCATGAAACATGGCCATGGCCTTCACTACATAAAACGCAATGGGATCATTCCATGGGTTAATAACCAGTTTGAAACTGTTACGTACATGTATATCTTCGCATTAAGTTCTTAAATTACAAAATATTTAATAATGACAACCCAAATATTCAATATGACATGTTTTTTTCATAACACACGCATGGGTCTTCCATAACATACCACAAAACAGCAGGACATTCAAAGGGTAAACCAGTTTGAATCTGTTTGCGTATCATCCTTGCATGCAGTTACTGTTGCAATAAGCACTTCCCCATACCAATTGTATCTATGTGTATGAAAGCTGACAGCATGCCTCCCGAAGTGACCCGTATTTCTTTGAAAATCGTTAGCTGCTGATTCCCCTATGGGAATAAAGCAGTGGAGACCTGGGAGCTTCTGATGTCATAAATCTGTGGGAGGAGGATGGGCAAACATGTTTTTGATTCACGTGTGATCGAGACGGTGCGAGTGGATTCAATGTTACATACATGTAGACCTATGGGGATGTGGGTTGGAAGGAAAATATGAAAAACATATTCTGATGTAAGACGTGGCATGGAGGGTGGGGTTAACGATGTGAGTACTGTTATTGAATTTTATGTAACGAAGACCCTGTAGAAATGCGTGTTAGAAGAAAAACATTAAAAACATATTTTTAATAATTCGTACATGTAGATGTACATGTACATGTGTGAGGCGTGACATGTAGAGTGGACTTTAACCCTTTCGAGACAATTGACCACATTTTGTCGTTTGGCTCAGTAACTTTTGATTCAGAGCTCTACAAAATATATCAGATGCATGAGTAGAAAGAGCAAAAATTTATGCACACTTTATGTCCATTTTTCTTGCATGACCATATCGCGTTTGATGCAAGGAATTTTAAAAATGAGAATAAGCTTTAAAATCCTTAAATTGGCAACACATTGAGAGGTTCAAAATCATTGTTTTTCATCAAAATTGGCAATTTTTAAAATTTTTCAACAATAATTCCTAACCATGTATATTGTTTTCAAAGACATTACACCATATTAGAAGCATGTAGCACTAAAAGAAAAATATTATTGTTGCCAATTTGAAGAACAAAATGTGATCAATTTTGCCCTTCCAGTCCCAAAAGGGTTAATAACCCTGTGAACACTGCCATGACATTTTTGATTCAGTTCAAGTTTATTTCCACAATAAAAAACACAAAACAATCAAAGAGACAAACAAGAATAAAACATACGTAAATTATGTATAATATTAAACAGACAGTGGGGGGATTGATATACATGCAGGCCTACATGTACAGGCCTTTCTAAGGTCAATCCCTGGAGTGTTTTTAAATCACATTTCACAGAATAGAAACTAAGTAACAATTTAGAACTACAACAGACTACAATTCAAAAAAAAAAAAAAAAAAGGTGGGAAAAGGGAAAGGGAGAGAAAGGGAAAAGTTGAATTAACAGAAATTTAAAAGATGAATTTTATATGTTTGTTTAAAAACTGAAAGTTTATGTAACAAAGACCTACATGTACATGTACATCTATACATGTACATCTATACATGTACATGAAGTGTTAAAAGAGAAACATTAAAACATGTTTTTGATGCATGTGTGAAACTGAACATTTAGAGCGCATACTGCCAATAAATTTTATGTAACAAAGAGCTATAGAGGTGTGTGTTTTAAGAAAATCATTAAAAACAAGTTTTTGATACAAGTTCATGTGTGAAACTGAACATTTACAGTGAATACTGCCAATATATTTTATGTAACAGAAACCCACAATGTATAGAGATACAAACATTATAAGAAGAAAACATCAAACAGGATTTTAATTCACGCGTGAGACTGTACAATGTGTAGAGTAAATACTGCCAATTGATTTAACACGCGCACATATTAAACAAAGACGCATAGAAATACATACATTATGAGAAAGACATAAAAACATGTTTTTCATTCATGTATGAGACTGTGCAATATGCATGAAAAATGTGCTTGTACATGAACAAGTCACCCAGTAAATTTGGAGTTGAGAATTTTATGTAACAAAGAGTGTGTTGAATAAGAAAGTCAAAGTCCAAAACTCTTTTAAATTCACCATATATGTGTACATGTGTATGTAGAGATGTGTATCATAAGAAAAAAAACTATGAAAAATCGTAATTCATGAAAAACAGTTCATGTAAGAAAAAAAAATCTTATTCCAAGGTGAGATCGTACAGTTGTACATGAACAGTACATGCAGAGTGCAATTAACCCTGTAATTACATCTTATGTTTTACAAAGATCTGTAAGTACTTTATTTATTTTATTCAAGTCTTTTTTTAAACACTGTATAGAGTGGCCCTTCCAATAACAAATAATGCTTTTCCAAGATGGGACTACAGAGATGTGTAAAAAAACATACTTAACTTATCGCTGGAAATCACGGTCAATGAAGGTACATGTATGTTATTATATTGCTGATATAACTCAGGTAAATCTGACAAGCTTATTATGTTAAAGTTCTTTGCTATTTACTCAACACCTTAAATATTTTCAACCAAAATTATTTGTCAGATATCATTTGTTTGTAGTATCAAACAGTGAGGGTACAATGTAAAGTTTGGGTTGAATAGATTGCAGTTTTATTTTCTTTGCTAATTACTCAGCGCCTTTATATTTTCAACAAAAATTGTTTGTCAGCAGCCAGTGTAAAATCTGAGGATAACAAGGAAACAACATTCAGCAACATCATGCAATTTCACCTTCTTTTGAAGATCTCAATTAAGCGCTTATAAATGTACAAATAAAACTGCACGCATAAAATTTGTGTGGAATTTGACCAAATGGCAATTTTATGATCAGGAAAATTATCTAATAATTAAAGAAAAAAAACACGGAACCCCCTCCTCCTCATTTTTAAAAGATCGGACAATAAACAAGGAATCTATTTAATTTGGCCCGACATTTACAGCTTTAATTTTTTTCTCCTGGGGCCTACATGTAATTCCTTTCATCAATCCTTTTACCCAGCCATCTCACTTCAGATAACTTTGCAGTACTATCTAACAGTCAGTGTACAAAGTAAGTTTGGGTTGAATTCATGCACGTGATCTTATTTTTGTCACTACTTGAACTTAACTTAAATTACTCAAGATGATATCTAATGCTTTTATTTTTTTCTCTTTGATATTTCCTTCCTTCCTTCTGTCCATCCTTTACCCAGTTATCTCATATCAGTTTTAACTACTCCCCCCCCCCCCCCTCTTTAACTACTCCATGGTCCATGGTTACTCCATTGCTTCTCACATCGACAATCATATCCTACCGCAGGCACACACAGACATACGCCACTTCCTACGCTATGGATGTACGCGCTTCAGCCCCAGAGCACACCGAGGGGAATAAACTATCACCAATAACAATCAATAACGCTGGTCAGGGTCTGTTCCCACGGTCACAAATGGCTTGATATATACATTTTGGATAAATGGATTCATTCCTGTTTTATGCAGTCTGCAATGTAAACATGCATCCCCTCTGTACCAGTCTGTACCAAGTGCATTTAACATGTCAGCATGTTGTCAGGTAAGGCATGCATCAATCATAAAGCTTTAATAGCAACATGCAGATATTGCCATAATAAAGCATTCATTTACAAATCACAGGTTTATATGCCAAATTAAATGCTCCATAAAAAAATGATGAATTTGAGTTTTATTTCTCAAATATCCCAAACATTTTTGTTTTGTCTTGTATGTTTGATTGAATTTTATTTCTGCATTCAATAACAGGATACATAATAATCTAATATTACAGAAAACTACTGTATATTGACGCATTTTCAGACAGTAAGAATTTACTTCTAAACACAAAGAAAATATGCATATTACATGGATAGAAGATTAACATAAATCTTACATTTAACAGAATTTGTGAACGCAGGAGACTGTCATCATCAACAGTTATTGGTTCTGTTTTTCTTTTCGAAAAAATATCTAGCTCTGAAAAAATAATAAGTTTTACAAGTAATATGGTCCAACAGCTCCAACTGATCAGGCATCTCCTCGACCAAAATATCAACAAAAATATTTATACTATTTTCTCAATGTCAGTGCAACAGAATAGAGTCAACCGAGTGAAAGGTGAGTGATGAATCTCACTGCATCAAAAATGAGAGCGACAGTAGATGGCTACATTTAGTGGCAATGGGAACAGAGCTTAAAACTGATTTAAGGGCAAAATCATCATTGCTCACATGAACTGACCTGGTTTGTAGAAGCGGAATAGATATTAGATGGCCTTCCTAGCCTACAGTTTGTACATACAAATACTATCATGTATAGTTGAACGAGCATCTTCTAGGTTGATACCTAATGTGTTCTTGATATTTTCTTTATTTTAATTCTGTTCAATAGACATGACTAGATACACGTACATGTAACTGATTTGAAAACAATGCAAATCTTTATTCAAAACATAAATTACATTAAAAAATATATACATGTATGTTCATGTTCATGTACATGTACATCTTTCATTCTAGCAAAGGAAGGACCTACAAAGTACAACACTGATGTGACTACTTTGTTCTGTAATCATTATTACAGTCTTTCACAAACACACAATCATCTATGTAAACATACATGTTAACATGTATGTTTACTTATTCACATTACATGCAAACATGTACATTGTATGTTTACTATACTCACATTACATGCAAACATGTTAAATGGACTGCTCCTACAAAAACATTTATCTTTTTGTTTGAGCAGTGTTTATATTTCGACTTTCAGAACTTGTACATGTATACAGTTTTATGTTCTTTGTTGCCACCCAAGTGCAATGTACTCAAGATATTTTCTTTTTCATTTCTGTATATACATGTACAAATACATGTATTCCATAAGAGTGAATAGAAAGTAATCAACTTGAAAAAACAAAAAATTGAGAAATTGAAAAAGAATATAGTCAAACCTGCTTTGGCAACTACCTGTAAAGAATTACCACCTGTCTTTATTAAAGACCATAATTTTCATTTCCCTTGAACAGTGTTTCCCACTGAAGTGTATATTAACCCTTTCAAGACAGGAATTAATTTAGGACTAAATTGATCACATTTTGTTCTTCAAATTGGCAACGATAACATTTTTCTTTTAGTTCTATATGGTTCTAATAGGATGTTATGTCTTTGAAAACAATATACGTGGTTAGAAATTTTGTCAAACAGTTGAAAAAATTGCCAATTTTGATGAAAAACAATGATTTCTAACCTCTTAATGTGTTGCCAACTTAAGGATTTTAAAGCTTATATTCTCATCGTAAAAATCCCTGGCATCAAATGAATATGGTCATGCAACAAAAATTGACATAGTGTGTGCAGAAGTTTTTGCTCTTTCTACTCATGCATCCAGGCCCTCTTGCATAAAAAGTTGCGTTTAATCGCAACTCAAAAAATTAAACGCAAGTCCCAAATACGCGATCCTGATTGGTTGAAAATCAAGCTGCGTTTAATTTTTTTAGTTGCGTTTAATCACAACTTTTTATGCAAGAGGGCCCTGGTATATTTTTGAGAGCTCTAATCAAAAGTTATTGAGCCAAACCACAGAATGTGGTCAATTTTCTCAAAAGGGTCAAAGGGACCTGTCCATAAAGACCACCTGCTCTTAAAGACTGCTTTTCTTGTCTCCACTGAGCCGGCTCGGGTTTCACTATATACATGTATTTGCTCACTCCAAGGCAGTCGAATGGTTTACAAAGTACTAATACTAATACATCTGCTCGTTGATTTGATAGCTTCGGTTCATAATCAGGTGTTGGGTCCAGAGTTGAAGTTAGGAATTCAACTGGAGCAAGAAATTGATTGTGGAGCCAAGAAAATGACTGCCTGAGCATGAATTGTACAATTTTAATATGTATAGATATAAATGTACAAGTATTGTACAGGTGGCCCACACAATAAGAGAGAGAGAGAGAGAGAGAGAGAGAGAGAGAGAGAGAGAAGAGGGGGAGAGAGAGAATTTACGTTACCATCAAAGCCAGTCCAATGTCTAGGAAACTTACCTGCAGATAAAAGAAAAAGCAAACAAAAGAAAATAGTAATTACCGAGGAGTGAATAACAAGAAACGGGATGAGCTACATGTTTGTATATTTGTATTTTGTAAAGCAATACACTATGCAGAGATTTTAAAGTGCTGCTAAGTTATAATGTTGTACATAGCCATGGGGGCATGGAATGATCCCCCGCCCCTCCCCCATCAAAAAACATGGGAGGAAAAAAAGAGGAAAAATGGGAGAGAGGGGAAGGTACATGTCATAGGAAATTTGGTACTTTGATTTGCCGAATAAAATAATAATATTAATAATGTGGGGAAAAAAAGGACACTACACCTCCTCTGACTAACCTTGCTAATTTCCATTCAGTCCACCTTTTTTCTTCTTCTTTTTTTTCTTTTTTTTTTGGGGGGGGGAGGGGGGGTTCCCTGTGAATTGTAATTCTGACATTATTATTTAAACTTACATGTATGTTACCCTCTGTACATGTATCAAACTGAAAATTGAGAATAATCCTCCATGTTTGGATTTTAATCAATTTAAAAACAACAAAATGAATTTAACCCTTTCGAGACAATTGACCACATTGTGTGGTTTGGCTCAATAACTTTTCATTCAGAGCTCTGAAAAATATAACACATACATGAGCAGAAAAAGCAAAAATTACTGCACACACTATGCCCATTTTTGTTACATGACGATTTTGCGTTTGATCCCAGGAATTTTAAAAAGGAGAATAAGCTTTAAAATCCTTAAATTGGCAACACATTGAGAGGTTCAAAATCATTGTTTTTTATCGAAATTGGCAACTTTTTCAACTTTTCACCAATTCTTTTAACCATGTATATTGTTTTCAAAGACATTACCCGTTATCACAATCTTGTAGCACTAAAAGAAAAATATCATTGTTGCCAATTTGAAGAACAAAATGTGATCAATTTAGCCCTGAAATAATTCCTGTCCTGAAATGGTTAAATTTTGAATTTTAAAGGGCCAGTGCCCCCTCCCCCCCCCCCCCTCGAACAATGCCAGTGCCCCCTCCCAATGACTGGACCACTGACATGCCATTACATGTACGTGTACATGTAAATGTACATGTAGGCCTACATGATGTGCGGTTACCTATTCATGCAGGTATATCGCATGAGCACTATGGTACACCCTTTGACCCCCAAGAACTTGACCCAGAACAGATCCTTATAATTCATCTCACTGATAGTAGAGACACTATTAACCCTTTCAAGACAATTGACCACATTTTGTGGTTTGGCTCAATAACTTTTGATTCAGAGCTCTAAAAAATATACCAGATGTATGAGTAGAAAGAGCAAAATTTTCTGCACACACTATGTCCATTTTTGTTGCATGACCATATTGCGTTTGATGCCAGGAATTTTAAAAACGAGAATAAGCTTTGAAATCTTTAAATTGGCAACACATTGACAGGTTCAAAATCATTGTTTTTCATCAAAATTGGCAATTTTTTCAACTTTTCAACATATTTCTAACCATGTACATTGTTTTCAAATACATTACACCTTATTAGAACCATGTAGCATTAAAAGAAAAATATTTTTGTTGCCAATTTGAAGAACAAAATGTGATCAATTTAGCCCTTAAATAATTCCTGTCCTGAAAGGGTTAACAAGTATTTTACACCAAACAATACACCTATTGTGGTGTAAAGCTGACCCTGAGTGAAGAGGGTTGGAAGGTGATACTTGGTTGAATAAGGACAATACCTCTACACTAGATCATTTGTTGTCTTTCAATGAATTACACACCAGTCAATGGTCAGTGTTTAGGATTAGATATACATACATGTATGTAGGCCTACTTGTATCTAGTTGAAGTAGTACGGACCCGTTAGTTACATGTTCACCCTTTCAAGACAAGAATCATTTAAGGGCTAAATTGATCACATTTCGTTATTCAAATTGGCAACAATAATATTTTTCTTTTAGTGCTGCATGGTTCTAATAAGGTGTAATGTCTTTGAGAACAATAAACATGGTTAAAATTTGGTCGAAAAGTTGAAAAAAAAATTGCCAATTTTAATGAAAATCAATGATTTTGAACCTCTCAATGTGTTGCCAATTTAAGGATTTCAAAGCTTATTCTCGTTTTCAAAATTCCTGGCATCAAACGCAATATGGTCATGCAACAAAAATGGAGAGAGCATGTGCAGAAATTTTTGCTCTTTCTTCTCATGTATCTGGTATATTTTTTAGAGCTCTGAATCAAAAGTTATGGAGCCAAACCACAAAATGTGGTCCATTGTCTTGAAAGGGTTAACCAGTGTGTACTTGTAAACGTATACCAGTGCAGAATTACATTTGTACATGTACATGGGGAGTATAAAAATTGGAAGCTTTCATGGAATTTGGTGTGTGGTCGTGAAAATATGAAGCCACAAAATGTTTGAACCACAGATCTGAAATTGCCGACTGGCGAAAGTTTTTCGCCATGAAACTGGCAACAGCCATGGGCACTTCCGGTCATAAAAGTTTGCAGTATACATGAAGGGCTAGATATTGCAATAGATCTATACATGTACATCTTGTGAGCCTTTTGAGTAGGCTACATGTACTGTATTTGCCATAGGCATGGATTTTCATCATACTCCTGACAACCCTACATACATGTAAATCAAAATGAAACATTCTGTACACGTATGAAGACCTGCTTACCATACGATTTGCTGTGTTCAACTGTTGCATAGATCTGGCATGCAAATCATACGTGTGACCTTACATGTACGTGTGAGACTGTGGATACATTTGTATGCTTATTATCTCCCCACAGTTAAGCCCGAAAGAAAGTCTTACCTTCAACACTCAAAATTCCAAGCTTTACCTTGAAATTCAGATAGTGTAAAAGGTAGGCTGACACTTTTGTAAGGTAGAGTGTAGAGCAGTTGTAGGTAACATGTTAAGGAACAGTTAATAATCCATTGACCTTATCAAGCGTAAACACACCTACCTTCATACACACACTCTTTTAGATACATGTAACTACAGTCAACCTTGCCTAAGTCGAATCTGTAGGGACTGAAGAAATAGCTTCGACTTTAATAGAGAAAATTCGACTTATGAGGGGTTAAAACAATAGAATATAAAGAGAAGAGGACTTGAATAGACCTTCGACTTAGGCGATTATTTGTCTTATGCGAGTTCGACTTATGCAAGGTTGACTGTACATATATGTACTCCTTGAAGAACAATAGATCAATCCAAACATAATGTAGGATTAGTGAAGGGAAAAGGGTCTTTCAGGATGCCACTAATTGGAAGACAATAGAAAAGTGTAACATGTAGACACAACACTTTTCCAATCTGTGACAGGAACGGTATGGCAACACTCAATTTTTCACTCTCATGGCTCAAATTTACATGTTTGCATGTTTTGAAGGTAAAGTGTTGAGCTTTTCATCAGGGTGGTACTGTAGACTTAAATTACTTCTTCTTCTTCTTCAGGTGTGGTACAGTCCACTGCTTGCGCATTATCGTACCTTGTGCCTGTCAAGTGCTGAGTGTACAGTGTGCAAGTAAAAAGCCTCTGCAACTTTCTATAAGTGCAGCTATACACGTGTGAAGGCCTACCTACACCTACCTACACGTACATGTTACTGACCTTTGTTTGACTGGTTAACCACAACCCACTGTTCAACTAATTACATTAACATACACATTTATCATTCGTTAACCCATAGCAGTCCAGAATTTTCTTAAAGGTGTTCATGAGTCAGCTTTCCCGCTTCAAATCGGCTACAATTATTGTTATTTTTCACTCCTTCATGGTTTGAAAAAAAAATTGAAGTTTATTTATGTGACTGAAAATGGCAAAATTTAACAGAAAAATTGCCAATTAAAAATTTGTTCAAAAAAATTAGTAATTACATGTATTTATCTGCACTGCCAATTTAAAGACTTAAATGATGATACATGTAGATTAGTTACTGCACTGCCAAAAATAGAGACTTAAATGATGATAGATTAGTTACAACTGAATTGCTTTTATTCATGAACAGACATACTGTATTGGAAATAGACTAAAAATCTTCTGTGATTTTTGCTCTTTCTGCTCATGTATAATGTGTAATTAAATTCAAGGATCAAAAGATAATTAATGCAAAAACAAACATCAGTAAAAGGAGAAACTGTACTGCTACGGGTTTTGAATTCATACCAAAAGTGATTACCATTAGTTTCTCATCAAATCGAAATCGAAAGACTGCAATAAAAAAGGCATCAGGTTCATTATCTCAGGATTTACATGTAGGACTAAACAAAGTCGACCCTTGTCCTTGTAAGTGTTCTCTACCTGTCTTACTATGTGTACCCAAAAAGCAGGTGTACACGTAAAACAAAACAAAAAAAAAATTCTAGTTGAGTATCATTATTTGGATTATTTTCCTCCTATAATATAAATAATTTATGTTCAATCTTAGTATGATATGGATACTAGGATAGATGTATTACGCACTTGTTACACAATTGATTTGTATTATGCATGCATGTACATTTTAACGCAAAAAACAGCAGAAAACGGTGAATTTCTCATTATGGAGGTACATGTACATGTAAGCCTTTACATTGCTGGTACATGTAGTAGCTCAGGGTGAGTGCTTCATCTTTATTTCCATATCAATGGGCAAATTATTCAAAATGTCTGGGCAAACTATTCAAAATGTCCGCGCAGGAAATGTCCATTCATTGTGTAGTGAGCGAACATACATGTACGTGAAGTGGTTGGCCTACAAATACACATTAGACCACTAGTATACAAACTACATGTACACATGAAGGCCTAGAACTAATTGTGCATACATATACATTTAGGGGCCTACATGTTGTGTGAGAATGCAGGCCTACAGTTACAACCCTGACCCTGACCATCTAGTCACCTCTGTAATTGACCCATATTTGAAATGGAGGTCAACAGATCTCCTGTTAGACTGTAGAATGTACATCAATACAAAACTAGGAATGCTGCACTATTAAAGCCTTCAGAGGCAGCAATGCACTGACCCATAAACACAGTTAGTTGTTGATCTAAACAATAGTCGATGCATTTTTGTTCACGAGCAAAACAACAGTGACTGCATAGGATAAGGGGGGACAGTTATAGCATAGGCCGACATGTGACTACAGCCATATAACTCAGCAGTTCTTTATAAATATCTTGCCAAATTTTTCACACAATAACCTACATTTCTCTTCATCTACAAGTAGCTTGAAGTGGCAAGCTGTTTCACTTTGTTTGCATTTTATTGGGGGTGTTTTTATCCCATTGTCATCACTGGGGCCAGTTGCACAAAGAGTAGCGTTTAAAGTAGATATTCAAAGCAAATCACAAATATGCTCAATAATGTATCTCTAGAAACTAGAAAGCTTGCAGATGGTAATCGTATAAGTTTTACGTTAACTGCGTGTTTGATGATTAAAAAATGGCACAAATAAAAACGCTTCTCAGCATCTGGGATATCCGAGCGATTCACCAGAAATATACCCATGTTTTCATGACGTCACATCAGGTACCAATCCTGCCTAAGCAGACGACGTCCTATATCAAGTGAACGTAACTGCAATGCAATTATTTTTAAATTATAAAGAGTTTAGTGTGTTTCACCATGACCGTATTTAACATCATTCTAAAAGGGAAGTGAAACCGTTTCTAGTATTAAACTAAAATCTTTTGTTTGTAAAAAGTCATGATAAGGGTCAATGATCAATCAAAGAAATCACACTTTCGAATTGTAAAGCCCGCTGAATTATAGCATGGATGGTATTCGTTCCCTCTTGAAACGCCGACATGCCACGGTGCATGCAGCTGAAAATACAATGGCATCTTATTTTGTTTACAAGCAATTGATTCCTTTATTTTTTTAACGCTGCATTTTTCATCAAAATAATACCATGCAGGAAATTTAGAGTGAGGCAAAAAATAAACATTTATACTGACGCTAGCGAAGTAAGAGAAATAAGTGAAGATGAGATGACAAAACAGGCACTGAAAATGTGTAAGATGTTATGGGGCATCGTCTGCTTAGGAAGGATTGCTCCCCGGTATGACGTCACATATCTCAGCAGCGTTCAAAGAGCTCTATAGGTGCTATAGCGGGGCTGTGTTATATCATTTTATAATTGATAATAATCATTACTTCAAATGTTTCCAAGCGTTGAATTTTGATGAACCTTGTTCACTCTAAGCTTCACCTATGCAATAATAAAAATTAAATCAATATTCAAAATCAATGAAATTCTACTTTAAACGCAACTCTTAAAATCAAACGCAAGTCCTTAATGCGCACTTCTGATTGGTGGAAAATAAAGTTGCGGTTGATTTTCCTGAGTTGCGTTCAAACGCAAGTTTTATGCAATGGGCCCCTTTCACTACCTTTCTTGTGTACATTACATACTCCTTTGCAAGTATACACTAAACACATCACATGTATCATAATCAGTGGAGTCTGAATGCTGTAGCCAGGCACACAGGGTCTACACGACCACAGATAGGCCTACATAATGTACTCTGTGGAGTCTGAACGCTACAGCCTGGCATTCTCCAAGAAGCCGAAGAAATTTAGCCCTACATACTTCCATATACATACATGTCCTATCAAGCCTATACAAATTGTATTATTGGAGTCTGTAAGCTAAAGCCTAGCACCACTTACCAGAGGCAGAGGCCAAAGTCAAGACATGCTGGGTCCTACATGCAGTGGCGGATCCAGGATTTTATGAGGGAGGGGGCTCAACATTCAACATTCACAAACTTTTCTGATAAGCAACAAAAAAGAAAAAAAAATTTTTTTAATTAAAAAAAAGTTCCTCAGCAATATTTGGACCCCTTAACTCAAAATATCTCTGACAAGCAAAAAAAAAAAAAAAAAAAAAAAAGTCCTCAGCATTCTGGGGCCCCTTCTTAACACTTTCAGGACAGGAATTATGTAAGAGCTCAATTGATCACATTTTGTTCTGCAAATTGGCAACAATAATATTTTTCTTTTAGTGCTACGTGGTTCTAATAAGATGTAATGTCTTGAAAATAATATACATGGTTAGGAACTTTGTCGAAAAGTTTAAAAAGTTGCCAATTTGAACAAAAAAACAATGATTTTGAATCTCTCAATGTGTTGCCAATTTAAGGATGTTCAATCTTATTCTCCTTTTTAAAATTCCTGGCATCAAACGCAATATGATCATGCAACAAAAATGGACACAGTACATGTATGTGCAGAATTTTTTGCTCTTTCTACTCATGCATCTGGTATATTTTTTAAGGCTCTAAATCAAAAGTTATTGGGCCAAACCACAAAATGTGGTCAATTGTCTCGAAAGGGTTAACTCAAAAAATCTCTGACAAGCAAAAAAAAAAAAAAAAAAGGTCCTCAGCATTTTTTGAGCCCCTTTTTGGTCCCAGGGGAGGGGGCCCGGGCCCCCCCCCCCCTGGATCCGCCACTGCCTACATGTACATGACCACGTAGGCCCACATGTACATGTACATGTATACATCATCGATCTCTACCACGTGGATATATACATACATTGTAGCATCTCACGCACAGCTCTACATGTATGCGATCAGGTGTCCGTAACATAAAGAGATCTATACAATCAATCTTACATGTACAATCAATTGTAACTCTTCAGTACATGGTTTGCCATAGACTTAATACAATTGATATCAATCGTAAGATTGATTTATCTCTTTATGTTACAGGCCCCAGTTGATGCAGCCGCACAACCAAAATTAGGAACCCTACACTCAAACGCAGTACGTGGGACACCAAATGCTGTGTACGATTCCAGTGTACTCCTATGCAAAAGATATGAAATTTGATTTTTTTTAATTTTAAAAAGACATTATGCTGATTGTCACATTAAATTGCCTTTAGAATTTGTAAGGATAAACTTGGTTTGCCTGTTTGTACAGTCAATTTGTGGAAAAAACTTCACGGTGCTGAATTATTTGATTCTAAAAATGCATAAAATTGTATTGAAACAGTACAGCGGTGGTGGTGTTTTTTTGTTTGTTTGTTTTTGCGAGCTCTAACATGGTGACCGATCGCATCAAACGTAGAGGGCATTGCTTTGTCCACTGCTAGAGATCGGTGGTTCATACATAATCGCACATGTTGGTAGGCCCACATGTAATGTACACACATTGTAATCTATGGAGTCTGAAACCTATAGCCTAGCACCACCCTACCAGAGGCCCAGGACAGACATGTAAGTGACCTTGACCTCACACGCCCTGGAATGCCATGACCTGATTTCCCCCAGCCAGGCCAGACACACAGCTCAGCTCAGCTCAGGCAAGGATTTGTTTACATTCTTAGCATGCCAGTGTGTATCATCTCAAAAAGCTTGTGTGTGTTGTGTGTGTTGTGTGTGAATGTGTATTCTACACAAACACAATGCAAGTGGGGGTACTGCTGAAAAAACAACACAAGTCACAAGAGTGACATCTGATATTGTGGAGTGAACCGAAAGGTTGACATCTGTACATGTATGACATGTACATGTACATGTATGCACACCAGATAAAAATTACTAGAAGAAAGTCACTTTGTGCACAAATAACATGTTTATCTACACTGCTCAACACACAGTCACAGGAAATGTACACTGTGCATGTGTGTCACACAGAATAGTATAAGTGGGACTAAACGTTTGAAAATTTCACAACTGCACATGATGTGTATAGTGAAATGGGGTACAATTACCAACAGTAAACATCTTTTGATAAACATTTTTTGCATACATCGCACCAGTGCAATAAGTGAAAAGATCTCCATGTGCCTTTGTTAATTGTTACAGCCCCTCCAGTGCTTTTCTGCAGAACTAGTTGAACCACTTACTCACGTTACAAGTTCCTTCCAATATCAACATCAACCTGTCATAATTCATGCATGTGATTTTCTGAGAGATTTTTTTTCATTGTTTCATCTTTTCATCAAGATTTTTTCATTCTTGGTACATGACTGCATGTAGCTCAGACAACACCGAAGGTCCAATACATGTACATTATACATACATGACATTGCCATTAAGTACAACTTGTATTGTATAATTACATGATCTACAATTCAGAATTACTCGAACCATGCACTTTTCCGTTCCAAATGCAATTTCAATACAAGGTACTCTACGCTCAGCAATAACTAAGCCTAGCAATAACGCTACATGTTCTTTTTCACTTCCAAGCCGTACTACGTACTTGAATAGAGTGTTTTCTTCGAGCTAGAAATTGGTGAGGGGCAATTTACAAGCGCAATCCCAGACATCAGGTCATTTGCTCAAGAGGGAAAAACCAATATTGCATCTCCAATACATACTGTACAGCGTCTAAAATGCATCAACAGCTTGTGGACTGCCCAAAGACTGTGCAGCGCCCATGTCTGCGTACACGCGTAACCGCGCGATTCTGATAAAACAAAACCCGCAACGGACACAAACTTTTCGTCTTTATCATACTGTTAGATATTCATTCAAAAACAAGTCAAAATATTGAAAAATGTTTCATTTTGGTAATCTTATTCACAGCCCTATATTTTCAGTTATTAATCCATTCAGTATGGTATATTTTTCATCTCTATCGAAAGGTTAAAAAGCATTTACAAACATGAAACATTTAAATACATGTACATGTACTGTCTATTTCTTGTTAAAGTCAGTTTGCAAAACAGACAACAGAAAACTAGAAAACAGAGAAAAAAAAATCTCTGCAAACACATTTATGTAAATGTATGGGTATAATCTTGTCTGCTTAAAATTTTAAAACAAAGGTTTATTACTTTCAAACATATACTCTCAGGCCTTAAATTTCGTCATTTTAAGGGCAAGGCCACTTTGGCCTTAAATGCTTCATAATTTTAAGGGCACCAAGGCCACTACAAAGGGCACCAAGGCCAAAATCATTTTATAAAAAGGGCATCGAATGCCAAAATTTTTTCTGCATACTTTTTTTTTAGATGTGTGTAATTATATTAAAATGTGCGAGTTCAATGTCCCATTACACAAGTCTAGTATTACATGTACTAGTAGAATTGCCACTTGACTTTCAATTACTATTATTGTGACTGTTTTTTTTTATAATATGATCCTCATACATGTAGGTGCACTAAACAGAATAATTTTATAATCTAAATGCAATTTATTGAACAGAATGATGAGGATGTACTGTAACAGTTGACCTGCAGAACTAGCACAGTACCACAACACCCCAAGTGCAGCTTCAATATCACATACAGATCATTCTCACATTTTAGCTAACAATTCAGCCTTAACTTTTATCCTTGTTTATTTGCTCTGATTTTTAAATCAATATTTTATGTTCTATGAGCATCTATTCATATCATTTATATGTGTGTGTGTGTGTGTGTGTGTGTATATATCGTATGCGTATGTGTGTGTGCATGGGTGTGTGGAAGAGGGTGTGTGGGAGTATGTATAATGGGCAGGGGCGGCAGAGTGTCTTTTAAAGGGGGGGGGGCACCAGCAAAAAAGGGCACTTTTGGGGGGGTGAACAAGGGGCACCTCCAAATGGTGAACATAAATCTGAAAAAGGGACCATTTTGTGATATTGGTATTACCCTACATGCATCATCTAATTTTTATTGTGGCTCTGGAAAGTGCTTACTGTCGTTTATGAGAAAATGGCCACATATCAGAAGTAAAAATGCACTTAATCAAAGGAGAAAGGGCACATATTAGAGAGAAAAGGAGGAAATTATCAGCTTTGAAAAGTGGTACTTATCGAAGGGAAAAGGGCACTTAGATAATTAGGCATTTATCAGATCTGAAAAGGGGCACTTATCAGGAGGAAAAAAAGGGGGGAAGGGCGAAGGGCACTTATTAGAAAGGACAAGGAAAATTTTAGTAAAAAAGGGCACTTATGAAAGATAAAGGGGGCATATTTTTCAGAAATAAATAGGGCACTTTGGGGGTATTTGGAAAAGTGGGGGGGGGGGGCACTGTTCCCCCTACCACCCCCCTCCCTCTCTCTCTGATAACAGGGTACATATGTTTGTGTGACTTTAGTTTTACTCTTTTTCTTCTTTTTTTTATCTCGGGGAGGAATGGGAGAACAGACAAAATTTTTCTCTCGGAAGTTCTACAGAGTATTCTTTGATGAAGTATATGAAAAAATAATTATTTTCTAAACAGTTTATGAAAATGTACTTTCTGAATTTTTATTTTTTTTATTTTTTTTTTTATTTTTTTTTGTTGTATTTTTGTTTTACCGTAATTAATGTTTAAGTTCAGTCAAAATATCAATGTATAATGCATCCGGTTTTGTTATGATTTGATAGAAAGAAAAAAACAACAACTATAAACTAACGGGTTTTAGAATGATTAGGGGAATAAAATGTCATAAAAAAAACATGAAAGATATCGTGGAGGATCGGTGAAATATTTTGACAAAGAAAAAGACGCAAGCAAAGTCACGATGTAGTCCACTAGCACGACTAGGTTGTGCTTCGTGCAGGTACAGGTACAAATACTGAACGAGATTGGATCAAACTAAGCTTTAAAACAACAAAAATACCCCTAAAAAAAAAGAATTACCGTAAAGCAATTATTTGGTTTTGAAAATCATACAACTGTTACCCAAAACAACTCCCAGAAATAATGACTTTCAAGGAGTTTCGACATAAAGACGTACTCCGGAACGGAAAGCCAATATGAGAAATGTTTTTGACAGCAGAAGGCAAACTCATGAATATTCAACAAGCTGCCCTGAGTATCTCGATGACGAAGGTATTTATTATTCATGAGTCTGTACCGCGAAGTTTGAATTTTCCTTGCACCCCGAATACAGGCTGTGCTTTGTGCAGGCACAGGTACAGATATACTGAACGAGATTGGATCAAACTAAGCTTTGAAGCAACAAAAATACACCTAAAAAACAAGAATACCATAAAGCAATTCCTTGCTTTTGAAAATCATACTATTGTTACCCAAAAAAACTCCCAGAAATAATGACTTTCGAGGAGTTTCGACATAAAGACGTACTTCGGAACGGAAAGCCAATATGAGAAATTATAATGCTTTTGACAGCAGAGGGCGAAAGTCATGAATATTCAACAAGCAGCCCTGAGTATCTAGGTGACGAAGGTATTTATTATTCATGAGTCTGTACCGCGAAGTTTGAATGTTCCTTGCACCCCACAACATTTTTCGAGCGATGAAAAAAATCTCGTCTTTCGAAAAAATATAATTCTATTTTCCTATTAATCAGAATTTTCAAAATCAGTTTAATACAATGTGATATTTATTTTTGAATCGTGATGGTCTGTGATTGGGTGGGTAACCGTTTCTAGTTGTGCTATATTTTAGGTGACTGGAAATGTACTGTTTTGGGTGGTGACGTTATATAGGCGATATTGACAGCTGACGATAATCGAATAACCCAGTACGCCATATCGAGCAGCCCTAGTATGCACGATATCGCGTATTGTCAACAACAACAAAAAAAAAAAAAAGAAGAAGAAGAAAAAAAAAAAAACGGGGGGGGGGGGGGGGGGGGGTGCAAACATACCAGTGCGCCCTTTCTCGTTGTAAACACATCTGACACATGTACATGTACACACACACACACAATAGCTACATACATCTAGGTACCTCTCTCGTGCTACATTGTAGCTAGCTCTCGTGCTCGCTTCTTCAGCTTGCCAAGCTGAAATATCAGTGGTGTGAGTCGATGTAGCGAGCGCATGTTTGCGCGGATTTTATAGACTTCGAGATGAAACAAATCTGACATATTTGTACTTTATATGTAGAGCATATTATCAATCACGGAAAAGGGCACGACGGCCAGTTTGAAAAAAAGGGGCACGGCCTCTTTGGCCGTGAATTGATCATTTTTTTGGAGGGCATCTCGGCCAGTCATAGGGGCATCGACGGCCTGGCCGTCGATGGCCGTCGATTAATTTATGCCCTGTACTCTACATGTACATACATGTAATACATTCATTCATTCTTTTTCTTTCTTTCTCCCTCCCTCCCTCCCTCTCTCCCTCCCTCCCTCCCTCCCTCCCTCTCTTCCTCTCTTCCTTTCTCTCTCTCTCTTCCTTTCTCTTTCTCTCTCCCTCTCTCTCTCTTCTATTCTCTTAAATTTTTAACACTGGTCAGCAGAGATTCCTAAATGAGTTCAGCTTTGGTCATTTTTTATTGAAAATGTTTATCAGCCTGATATTTTGAAGATGGGACAAACAAAAAAATGGATTCAGAAAAGTCATTATCAATAATACGATTCAATAAATCAATAACTGTACAGCTACTTAAATTATTGAATATGATTGGCTGTGAGCAACTTTGTTTTAGAAGCATGGCAGCTCTGTTAAATTCCACAGCAAGGTTTATGGAGCAGGGCCAAGATTTTACAAAAGTCAACAGATGATTCATTTCTCTTGCTCTTTCTTAAAGATAAGGACCCTTATTCTCGAAAGCTGACTCAATTGAGACCATAGTTTATGCAGATTTCGTGGTATAAGTATGCTTGATTTAGTGCATACACTTAAAAAGATCCAATGCTGAACGCGCGTGATTGGCAAAGGGCGCTAAATTCACGCTAGTTGCCATGGTTCAGACCATGATTTACATGTATGTAAATTAATTTAAATAAAATGTGCATAAATTCACATAAACCATGGTCTAAACCATGGCAACTAGCATGAATTTAGCATGAATTAATTTAAATAAACTTTGCATAAATTTACATAAACCATGGTCTGAACCATGGCAACTAGCGTGAATTTAACGCACTTTGCCAATCAAGTACGTTCATTACTGGATCTTTTTAAGTGTATGCGCTAAATCAAGCGAACTTATACCACAAAATCTGCATAAACCGTGGTCTCAATTGAGTCCGCTTTCGAGAATACAAGCCAAGGTTGACCCATTGACTACTGAATTCTCGGATTTCCATATAGAGTATACACAGGAGCAACCTGGTTCCCATAGGCAATGCGTTATTCTTTCAGGCAAGAATTATTCAAGCACTAAATTGATCACATTTTGTTCTTCAAATTGACAACAATAATTAATATTTTTCTTTAAGTGCTGAATGGTTCTAATAAGGTGTGATGTTTTTGAAAACAATATATATGGTTAAAAATTTTGTGGAAAAGTTGAGAAATTGCCAATTTTGATAAAAAAACAATGATTTCAAACCTTTTGTGTTGCCAATTTAATGATTTTACAGCTTATTCTCCTTTTTAAAATGCCTGGCATCAAACGCAATATAGTCATGCAATAAAAATGGACCCAATGTGTGTAGAAATTTTTTTTCTAAATTGTACTCATGCAGCTGGTATATTTTTTAGGGCTCTGAATCAAAAGTTATTGAGCCAAACCACAAAATGTGCTCAATTGTCTTGAAAGGGTAATGAATACAACTGTATTGTGAGAGAAACTATCCAGGATTATTAGTTATAAATGTAAATACAAGTATGATGATTGTATATAGTAAGGTTTTGGAATCATCGAGATAAAAATTTGACCCAATCTTGCTGGAAATCTCCCTCAAAGAAATGGACTGAACACAAATATGGGTAATTGGGTATACATGTACATGTATGGGACTACAAACACGCATGGTATCAAAATTTGGTTCAGATGTTTGAACAATTTCTAGTCAAAAGTTGGAATACGAGAACTGAACAAAGGCAATCTTCTTCATGTGACATTGATAGTATGATATTCTTCCACATGTGCATGTAGAATTTTTAAAAAACAAGAGAACTCACAAATAATTCTCACCATTTCCAGAACCCAATCTTCCCTTTTAACCACAACGGTAAGTGAGGCATTTAATACGCGCGTCAGACTGAGTGGTTTGTTTATTAGGTATGACATTTTTCCACATACACGTAAATCTATACAACATAGAAACAAGAAAGCTCACAAATAATTGTTCGCCATTACACTAACTCAACCCTCCCCTTTTAACAACAGAAAGTATACAAGTCAGAATGAGCGATTTGTAGGGGGCCCCCTGCACAACTTGCGTTGGCTTTCATTATCACTGCAGGAAGGCGAGAAAATTACTCAAATATTTCTTGCATGGCATACGCAGGCACAAATTATTGAAATGTCAAAGGCAGTGCAGACATGTGTTAGGCATTCATTAGGTTTTCACCAGCGTCTTTTCTTTGCCAACTCTCAGGGCTCCCCTCCCAGCAGCATTTTATTACTCCTACTGCGTCAGCATTGGAATACATGAATTACAGCATTAATCTAATTCCCAATCCATTCTCTTTTATTCTTTCTTCACCCGTAAAGACCCATTCTAGCAAAGATACATGTATGCTACTCCCTAAAGTGTATAACTCTACATACATTGTTTTCATGTATAGATCTAGTGTATTTCTCTATCTTTCAACTCGCTGTCTCTCTCTCTCTCCTTCTCCCTCTCTCTCTCTTTCTCTCTCTCTTTCTCTCTCTAAAGTCAAGTAATATTTATATTGTATGATATTAGTGTATTGTTACAATTCCCTTTCCAATTTCTACTCTTCCAACACTCTCTAAATTTTACTTTGCACTCCGTATGCTACATGTACCTCTACCCCTTCAACCCCCCCCCCCCCCCTCTATTTTTCTCAAATTTAGTATGCTGCCACTTTCCTCTGCTCACCTGTTTTCCCCTTCTATAAACTCTCTTCAGAACATGGACTATTATGACCAGATAAAGGAATTGAAGGAAATTATATTGAAAGTCAGTCATAGAATCAATATTTGTTCCACCACATCCCCCCCCCCCCCCCCCCCCCTCTCTGCTGTCATGCATGAAATAGTTTCAGGACCAACAATTGCCCTGGACCCCTGCATATTATACTGCATTGATACCCCATCCCCTTTAACCCTTTCAGGACAGGAAATATTTAAGGGGTAAATTGATCACATTTTGTTCTTCAAATTGGCAACAATAATATTTTTCTTTTAGTGCTACATGGTTCAAATAAGGTGCAATGTCTTTGAGAACAATATACATGGTTAGGAATTTTGTAGAGAAGTTGAAAAAATTGCCAATTTTGATGAAAAACAATGATTTTGAACCTCTCAATGTGTTGCCAATTTAAGGATTTCACAGCTTATTCTCGTTTTTAAAATTCCTGGCATCAAACGTAATATGGTTGTGCAATAAAAATGGACATAGTGTGTGCAGAAATTTGTGTTCTTTCTACTAATGCATCTGGTGTATTTTTTAGAGCTCTGAATCAAAAGTTATTGAGCCAAACCACAAAATGTGGTCAATTGTCTTGAAAGTGTTTAATAAGAAAAGCCTCTCTGAACAGGAAAATATATTTTACACTGATCCCCAAACCCAAAACAGAACATTTGGGGGCTACAGTATTTCAAAAGCTCCAGGGGCAAAATTGGCAAAGTTGCCGTGAGCTGCCTCTTTTTTGAGATTCAGGGCAGTCCAACCCCCTGGTTTCTGACTGTATGAGAACAATGAGTAATGTAGGTGTTCGGACCAGCAATGAGTAATGGATGTGTTCGGATGAACTCATTGATAACTTAATCATGGTATTATGAGTAAAGGATCAGCCCCCCTTACCTAGCATGTGTCAGTCTCTGATCTCATTAGCCAACAATTACCCCTAAT
Source organism: Heliocidaris tuberculata (assembly GCA_025618425.1). Taxonomy (NCBI): domain Eukaryota; kingdom Metazoa; phylum Echinodermata; class Echinoidea; order Camarodonta; family Echinometridae; genus Heliocidaris; species Heliocidaris tuberculata. The sequence continues at coordinate 8,663,674 of CM046833.1, forward strand.
CACTGGCTGTGTGTTGACCACTTCACACCACAGTTTAGTTCCAGAAAAAAATAAAAAACATTCTGCTACATATTTCACGAAAAATAGCTGTACGTTTTAGGAGATACATGTACATGTAATGTACGTCAACATGTGGAGTATATAAGATTGCTTCTGTAATTTAGTAAATATCCCTAAATAAAATAAAAGGAAGGTATAGATCTATACGATTCGTTTTATTCACTGGGGCTCTCTCTGGATACTGTATGTACATATATACATTCACAGTATATGGTTTTTAAAGGGCAATCCAACCTTGATAATAACAAAGTTTGAAAGAAATCGGACAAGGACTAAGAAAGTTATGGATGTTTGAAAAATGAGATCATTACATCTATGCGAATCTCAAATTGGCAATTTGGTGAGTCAATTGTGACATTTTTGTGGACAACTCTCCCATTTGTCGTACACAAAAATATCATTAATTTGCGGTTTTCTTCGAGGCGCTTTTACCCTCGGGGCAATACTCAAAATATATTGGAGATAGCATATTGTTATAGGTCCTCATGAACGAAAAGATTCTGAGTAATGCATTTTGAAAAAAAGTGACATTTTAGTCATTTTGTGTGTTAGAGCAAATGGGGGAGTTGTCCACAGCTACATCACAGTGACATTACCTATTCGGCCAATTTGAAATTCCCATATGCATAGTGATTACAACTTTCAAAAATTCATAACTTTCTTATTGCTTGTCCGATTTCGTTCAAACTTTCATCAATCTGCTTCTCTGATTTTTCCTCTTTCTTTCAAAGCAACTTGCTATAAAGGTTGGATTTCCCTTTAAAAGTGACATTTTACTGCTATATTTTTTTTCCTTACTGATTTTTTTTTCCCCTTTACAAGAGCTCATTTTCAGTCCTTTCACACCTCTTTTGGAGCTTTCAAGAACTACATTATTTTATACATGTACGTCACTCACCACTCTTTGCTTGAAGGGTCTTTATTACTGATTTGCTCTTTGCTCAAGATTGTGCTTTCTGTACACTTCAAACTTTGCATCAAGCCCTGTACACAAATTGTGCGCATGGTCAGGATTTGCAAAGTTTCATGCTGCAAAGTTATTAAAAAAACGACACTGAACTTTTTGCAACTAGCACAAGTTTCATGTCACAAAAAGGTTTTACAGGGAAATCTCGACGATACAGAGTAATGTGAACACCCCTCCGGCGTGATGCAACAAGGCTTGCTAGCGAGGTACTACCCTCGCTACTCCGACTCCATCTCTGACTCAACAATAGCTCCTTTCCGGAGATCGTTTCCTCGGCGAGATCGCTCGTGGCGACACCTGCCCACTAAGGTCAGAACCTGACAAGAGGCAACAGCAAGCGTACCCAGCATGCACTGCATTATGAACACAGCTTTAAAGATAAAGCTGAGTTCTGGTCATGTGATTACATTGTGAAAAAAAAAAAACTGCTTGAAGTAAGTGGGAAAGATTTATCATGTACATGTAGATCAAGTATTGGTGTATAATGGTGTATTCTGTGAGGTTTTGGAAGCATCAAAATGATAATGAAAAGCATACACTGCACACAGAAATGGGTATATGGGACTGCACATACATGTACAAGCTATTTCTCGTCATATTTTGAAGTAGAAGCAGAAGCAGAAGCAGCAGCAGCAGCAGCAGCAGAAGCAGAAGCAGAAGTAGAAGTAGAAGTAGAAGTAGAAGTAGAAGTAGAAGTAGAAGCAGAAGCAGAAGCAGAAGTAGATGTAGAATTTATAGAAGTAGAAGTAAAAGCAGAAGCAGAAGCAGAAGTAGGAGTAGAAGTAGTTCAAGTATAAGTATAGTAGTAGAAGTACATGTACATTTAGAAGTAGAAGTGGAAGTAGAAGTAGAAGAAGAAGTACAAGAAGTAGAAGTAGAAGTAGAAGTAGTAGACGTAGACATAGAAGTATGTAGAAGTAGAGGTAGAAGTACATGTATGTAGAAGTAGAAGTAGTAGAAGTAGAAGTAGAAGTAGAAGTAGACGTAGAAGTAGTTCAAGTAGAAGTAGAAGTAGAAGTAGACGTAGAAGTAGTTCAAGTAGAAGTAGAAGTAGAAGTAGAAGTAGTAGAAGTAGAAGTAGAAGTAGAAGTAGAAGTAGACATAGAAGTAGTTCAAGTAGAAGTAGAAGTAGAAGTAGTAGACGTAGACATAGAAGTATGTAGAAGTAGAGGTAGAAGTACATGTATGTAGAAGTAGAAGTAGTAGAAGTAGAAGTAGAAGTAGAAGTAGAAGTAGACGTAGAAGTAGTTCAAGTAGAAGTAGAAGTAGAAGTAGTAGAAGTAGAAGTAGAAGTAGAAGTAGAAATAGAAGTAGAAGTAGAAGTAGACATAGAAGTAGTTCAAGTAGAAGTAGAAGTAGAAGTAGTAGACGTAGACGTACATGTACATGTAAAAGTAGTTCAAGTAGACGTAGAAGTAGAAGTAGAAGTACATGTAGAAGTAGAAGTAAAAGTATTAGACGTACATGTAGTAGACGTAGAAGTAGAATTACAAGTAGAAGTAGAAGTAGAAGTGGAAGTGGAAGTAGAAGTAGAAGTCGAAGCAAAAGTAGAAGTAGAAGTCGAAGCAAAAGTTGAAGTAGAAGTAGGACTACTTGCAAGTATCAAGTGCTAGAAAATGTAAGTTCTAATGACATTTAGTATACAATGTACGCCTTAATGTACACGTGATATGCACATCCCCACAGCAAGTACGTACATGTATACAGGATATAACTACATGTACTAGATTAGAGAGAAAAACAGATACAGTTAAATAAAAAATTCAGGAGTGGGCAGAGATACATGTAGATAGAGCATGGATGCATGAAGTAGCTATTCAAAGTGCCTTGGTTTTCTTGGAAGCCTGCTGTGTGCCACTGTACACAGTCTGCTGCTCATATCAGCTTATTATCATACAAGGTAGTCAGGTGTATACAGTATGAAACTGCGCAACTATTCATACCGTTCTGACACCAAAACTGTATACGCCATACATTTCGCTGGAGTTTTATTTTCGCGAATTTCGCGAATCACGAGTGGGTTGCGAATTTAACAACACGCCAAAATATGGCCAACATAAGAAGTCGGATGAATTTGTCTCCTGGTCAGAAATTCACCATTTCGCTTTGCAAAAGTACATCATCACCGCTGTTTGTAGATTTGAGAATTTTCCGACAGCGAATTCAACCACTCACGAAATAGTCTGGTTAGTCCTATTTGCGAAAATTTATGGCCGCGAAATTTATGGCTTGTACAGTACTCAATGTACATTTATGAATGTACATGTGTACATGCAGGCCTCAAATTAATTTTTTTTCCACGGAGGTCATTTTTTCAAATTCCCCCAAAAAATGACCTCCATGAATTTTCTCACGGAGGTCATTTTTGTAATGACGGGGGCTACTTTTTAATATTTACATTTTCATGGAATTGGTACTGTCAATGACTTTGTATCCTCCTGAAATAACACTTAAGTCTTAACCCTTTCGAGACAATTGACCACATTTTGTGGTTGAGCTCAATAACTTTTGATTCAGAGCCCTGAAAAATATACTAGATACATGAGTAGAAAGAGCAAAAATTTATGCACACACTGTGTCCATTTTTGTTACATGACAATATTGCGTTTGATCCCAGGAATTTTAAAAAGGAGAATAAGATTTAAAATCCTTAAATTGGCAACACATTAAGAGGTTCAAAATCATTGTTTTTTATCAAAATTGGCAACTTTTTCAACTTTCGCCAATTCTTTTAACCATGTATATTGTTTTCAAAGACATTACCCCTTATTACAATCTTGTAGTACTAAAAGAAAAATATTACTGTTGCCAATTTGAAGAACAAAATGTGATCAATTTAGCCCTGAAATAATTCCTGTCCTGAAAGGGTTAATTAGTCTTGGTTCTTCAATGACATGACAATAAGTGATTATTTGTACTGTAGCTGTATGTAAATATGGATCTCTGCAACTTCTCAAACATTATTAAAGAGGTTTACAAAATAAAGACACCATTGAGAAAATTTAATTGTTTTCTGTGCCTTTTATTTCACTGTTGAGTGTTGACTGTTGAAGGTGAAGAATCTGCAACTGCTTTGAAGTACTTTCTCATGGTACACTGTATATAGGTAGTTTTGTACTCCATGAAGTATAGAAAATTCAATTCATGCTTGAAATAAATAATCTTTAACTCTTTAACTTGTAAATAATGCAAGGCATTGCAAGCAAAATTGTAACTTCATGAAGGTTTTGGTTTCAACTCCAAACATAAATAATATCAAGTCAATTTGCCAGTGACCCTGTATTATTGTGATTGTGAGGTTAGAAATAGGTATACACTCATGAAATTAATGGGTTATGAGTTTCAGTTAAAAGGCATAGAAATTCAAATAAGACTGATTAAGAACTCTTCACTTTTTCACAGTGAAAATCTCCCAACATTCTTGTACCGGTATTCCAGTAATAAAAGTAACTTTGTGTAACAATTACAACTTAATGGGTTATGAATTTCAATTAAAAGGCATAGAAATACAAATAAGACTGATTAAGAAGTCTTCACTTTTTCACAGTGAAAATCTCCCAACATTCTTGTACGGTTGTACCAGTATTCCAGTAATAAAAGTAACTTTGTATAACAATTACAACTTAATGGGTTATGAATTTCAATTAAAAGGCATAGAAATTCAAATAAGACTGATTCAGTGTTGTAGCTAGAGCATTTTGAGTGGTGGTTGCAACTTCATGGACTTTGACCTGCGTGTGGAGTGAGCGCAGCGAATGGAGCTTCACGACTATCGACCAGGGGTCCAGGGGCAATACCGCAGCGGGGGTTCAGGGGGCAGCGCCCCCTAAGCTTTTGCCTTATACAACATTTGAGGCCCAAAATCCCAATTTCTAGATACCCAAATGACTGAAATGAGTCACACATAAATGGCTGTAACTGAAACAAATTCATACTGCATTAGTAAGTAGAAATAATTTATAACAGTATGAAATAGATAATGAATTAAATGCAATAAAAAAAGCACAAAAAACAAAGAGCTGTGTTGTTTCATTCATTCAGCTGTACTACTTAGTACTTACTTACCTAAGTCAGCTTCACTTTCACTTTATAACGCTTTTCCTTTGGACTAGACCACACCAAGTAATATTGATAGTGGTCATATTGACCACTATGCAGGACGGATGCAAAAATACTACTCATTTTCTATCGCATATACTAAAGGTATAGGGGGTAAAGATATTTAAAATACTTCCTTTCAAATTCAGCTCTTAAAGGTCATGTAAAGTTTTGGTAAGCCCTCAAAAACTGTTCGTCAGATTTCTTCAATTTTTGTTGATAAATAGCAAGATACTAGCAATACTAAGACACTGTGAAGTTTTCGCCTCCTAAAGTTTAATATTAAACAAATAAGAGGCAAAAACTAATTTATGTGCCGGGACAGGCACGTAAAATAACAACAAAGGCAGCATGTGCTATACACTGCACACACACGTGCAAAACCAATAATGAGTAGCTACACACAGTGCACACACGCTGTCTCTATGCGAAGCCCCAAGATTGCTGTGCGGGGAGCCGTCGGGGTGGAAGGGTCCTAGCATAATGGCAGTGATCAAGCATTCCTGACAGATATTTACACTGAAATTCACCAGAAATCATAGATGGAATACCAAATGTCTTTTACAGACATCTTTTGATACAAGGAGAACAAAATGAGACTATATTTAACATGTTTCTTTTCAATTTCCTTTTTGCTACCAATACTATACATGAGCTTTAAATCATCTCACTCCTACCTTAAATGACCGTTAGGAAGAACTTCTGACATTTCCCGTAAAATCCAAAGTCAAAATCATGTCCAAAACCGAAGAAATCAACCCCCCCGAATTTTTTCACGATCGCATGTTGTTTTCATTTCACCGATGTTTTAGACTAAAATCGGCCAATAAAATTTTGTTCAAAAAGAAACTCGGTATCGCGTGCGCACATCGATCTCTACGATCGCGCAGGCAGAAAATCGGGACTTTTACGTGTGCGCGATAGGGGCCGAATTTTTACGACCGATCTTTTGGGGGGAGATATCTAGTCTGCGCTCGCGGCGATCAGGAAATGTACACAATGACCTCCGATACCCCGTTTCGCTAGTATTGACAATAAATTACGGATTTCATTTTTGAAATGATCTTTTCCAACATCGGTGAGTTGAATTTATTGTATTTCATGGATATGTTGGTGTCGGTTCTTGTGAATTAAATGCCGATTGTGAGTGAATGTTAGTGACTTTTGTGCAGTGGTGTTTGAAAGTGCTGAGGTGTATGACTGCCTAGATACACACGAAGTATGGTAAGGACGCTATGAGTGAACGAACTTGACTGCCTTTGCGAATGGAAAATCATCGATCGCGAACCAGCAATTGCCCCGCGAGATATGTCCGCGGGCCTTGGTATAGCGGACACGGTACCCGTCAGAGATGCGACCGGAGGCGTATATATACGTAGCTAGCTAGCTATATGCGCTATCGTACGTTCGGATTGCAATCAATTTATTTTATCTTGATTTTAGTTTCAGATTAAACGAGTGTACTATACTTACAAGTCAAGTCATGAAATTATATTCATGGATTGGTCAATATCTAAGCACAACAAGGTAATTTCTGCGCATTATATGTGTGTTTTGGGGCAATTAATACACATCAAATTTGGGAAAATAGTGGTGGGCGGGAGACTGATTTTCAGCCAGAGTGCCGGGCGGAAAATGTGAGTGGTGGGCGGGCCCGCCCACCGCCGCCCACCGTAGCTACATCCCTGGACTGATTATTAAAGAACTCTTCACTTTTTCACAGTGAAAATCTCCCAACATTCTTGCAGCTCTATACACGATCGTGCACGGATGTATATTAGTAGGCACGTACGGGTAGGCACTTTCCCGTGTGTGCGTAAGTGCGGAAGCACACAAACTGCTGTCTGTGATCCAATCCAACACGTACAGTAGCGAAGTGCGCGTTGGATCACAGACAGCAGGTTGTGTGCCTGCGTATATTACCGTACATCGCTCTTACGCACACACGAGAAAGTGTCTATTATCAAATCCCCCAAGTGCGCCTGCTGCACGATCGTATGTTTGTTTACATAAAACAGCTGAGCTCGAGGCCGAGGGTTTTAACTTTGTTCAGGTCGGGTTCAGGTTGACGTTTTTCGTAAGAATATTGAATCTTAGAGTTAATTTATTTAACAGTTAAGAAATTAGACATATGAAATCAGGTTTGTAAGTGTTTTGTGGCATAAAGCTACACTGCTACAGTCAAATTTCACGGAGGCGATTTTTAAGGTTGGTCATAGAAAAATCGTCACCGTTAATTTTCTGACGGAGGTGATTATTTAAGATACGATCACGAATCGCGAATCGCCTCCGCGTATTTTGAGCGCTGTGTACATGTAGGTAAGGCCGAGTCAAATAGCTACCTAGTTTCTCATCCGGATGTTTAGAAAATAAAGAGGGAGTTCCATGTTGATATTTTTCATGTACACATAAAAATTAAATGGTTGAATTCCAGTCAAATTCCAAACAAGTTTTCTCCATTCAAATTCTACTTAAACCTGCACTGCAGATGATCTATTAAGTTGACATTACTTTACATTGATGGTTTGTTGTTTGGGGGTTTCCTCATTGTCTAGATATCCTCAGATTCTTATTTATTCCATTTCTGAAGAAAAAAATAACAAATAACAAACAAAAAATTGAGACGGATTAGAAAACAGAAAGGAAGGAGGGGACGAGAAACTACTGTATAAGCCATAAATTTCGCGGCCATAAATTTTCGCAAATAGGACTAACCAGACTATTTCGCAAGTGGTTAAATTCGCGGTCGGAAAATTCTCAAATCTACAAACAGCGGTGATGATGTACTTTTGCAAAGCGAAATGGTGAATTTCTGACCTGGGCCCTCTTGCATAAAAAGTTGTAATTAAACGCAACTCGATTTTCAACCAATCAGGATCGCGTATTTGGGACTTGCGTTTAATTTTTTGAGTTGCGTTTAATCGCAACTTTTTATGCAAGAGGGCCCAGGAGACAACAAATTCATCCAACTTCTTATGTTGGCAATATTTTGGCGTGTTGTTCGCGAAAATTCGCGAAAATAAAACCCCCACGAAATATATGGCGTATACAGTAGTCCTTTTGATTCGGCCTAAAAATGTATGTGAGCACTGGATTACAAGTTTGTTTCCGTGTTACAAGGTAGTATATAAAGGGCAAAAGGTAAGTGGATACCCATATATACATGTAATGGAGCAGTGTTCAATGCCAAATGGCACATTAAAAGAGGCTTCATACAAGCACAGTCTGAGAGTCACGTTGGCAACATGCACTGTACAATGAACAATATGTCATGTATGACTACGTACATGTACATGTAGGTCATTTTCGTAATGTCTTCAAATTTATACACGTTTTAGTTGCATGTACTGTATGTTACATGTACTGTATGTATGTACACATGTATCTCACTCTCTCCCTCTCAAAGTCCCTCCCCTCCCCCCCCCCCCCCCCTCCCCCATTTTCTCTCTATCTTTCTCTCTCACTCTCTGGATTCTTTTGAATTTCTTGAAAAAAGACTGACAGAAGGAATACATGTACATGTATGTGTGCAGGTCCTACAGAGTACAGAGGGGGAAAAACAGGACTTCAGGAACTATACACCTGTACATACATGTACTGTACAAATCAAATCTGTTTTGGTAGAAAGGCTACTTGTTTAAACCCTTTCAGGACAGGAATTATTTAGGTGCTAAATTGATCCCTTTTTGTGCTTCAAATTGGCAACAATAATATTTATCTTTTTTTGCTGCATGGTTCAAATAAGGTGTAATGTCTTTGAAAAAAATATACATGGTTACGAATTTTGTCGAAAAGTTGGAAGAAGTGCCAATTTGGATGAAAAACAATGATTCTAAACCTTTCAATGTGTTGCCAATTTAAAGATTTTAAAGCTTATTCTCATTTCTAAAATTCCTGGCATCAAACGCAATATGGTTATGCAACAAAAATGGACATAGCGTGTGCAGAAATTTTTGCTCATTCTACTCATGCATCTGGTATATTTTTTAATTAAAAAGTTATTGATCCAAACCACAAAATGTGGTCATTTGTCTCGAAAGGGTTAACATGTAAAATTATACTGGTGCGCGCATCATGGTGCACACACTATGAAAGCATACATGTATAAAGGTTGATTGTACTCTGTACAAATGACCTCTATCTGCACATGCGCAAATTGTAATTACGAACTGGTTTATTGTACCGTATATTCAATGATGATGTACATTGTACAAGTACGTTAATGTAGGCCCGGGCTTCTGGCAGAAAAGGGTTTATGCATGGTTCAAATTGACAGAAATATGACATTATCAAATCCCATGGGGGTGATCTGAGAGGACCAAAGCAATTTTGGAGATTGAAAGTGGGTATTGACTGATTCATTACCCTTGTCTGTACCCATGCTCTGGGAATGTACATGTACACATGGTTTTTATTTTCTGAAATTCCTCACCCGAGTATCAATGTACATGTACATGTACATGTAGTTTATAGCGACAAGGTTGTGTACATGTATGTACATGTAGGCCTATGTGACATGTGCATACATGTACACTGACATGTACAAACATACAGTATGTGGTCGTTATGATACATTTCGTACAATGTATGCCTGTATGCCTACATGTATAGGCCTAAATACTGAAGGCTACTAGACTTGTTTACAAACATGTCTGTGTTGAGCGGAACATGTGTCTGGGTGCATTATAAAGCCAAGTGAGAGTGATCATTCTACTACTGACTTCGAAAGAAGTCCTTGTTCAATGTCATTAGCAGGTCAATGACATGCACATGTTCATACATTCAAGTGAGTGTAATGTACACAATGTGCCATGTGCTGAAACATAAAGAATGGATGAGTCAGGATGAGAGTAGTCTACTTCACAGACCACATTGCAGTCTCATTTACAGTACTTTAGTTTCCGTCAAAGATCCATATACCATGCCTACATGTACATGTATCAGTGAAAAGGTACTAAGGAGTGGATGAGCAATTCACTGATTCAAATGAAACAAGTCTACTCAAAAAGATCATAATATCTTGTGTAGTTTATCTCAAAGTGTGTGTGTGTGTGTGTGTGTGTGTGGGTGTGGGTGTACATGTAAATGGGTTTTGACAGACGTGTATCAATCAAATAGGATTGTTTGCATCTGGGACCGACCTTTAACGTCACCATCCAAAAGACGTGACGAGATTCGAACTTGGGTCCGAGCAGAGTCAGTTTGTAGGCGAATACAAAGAACTGCCCATAGACGTTACCGCTAGACAAACTCCTGGGCCCTGTTGCATAAAACTTACCATTAATGGTAACTCTGCTATCAATGGTAACTACCATGGTAACATCACTCAACAGCCAATCAAAATCAATGTTTCCATGGGAGTTACCATTGATGGCAAAGTTACCGTTAATGGTATTAGTTTTATGCAACGGGGCCCTGATCTCTATTTCTTATAATCTATTTCAAAGACCCAAATACTATACCCACATACATGTACAGTAGGAGAAAAAATACTAAGGAGTTGGTGAGTGATTGCTCTGGAAAAAAAATGAAAAGACAGCTCTGGCCAAAAAAACAAAATAATACTTGTAGGGAGATTTTACTATTGCACAAAACTCAGGAAATCCCCTAAAGAAAGCTTTTTCAATGGGCCCTACATGAACTTTGTTCTTTACAGTGTACATAAAGATCTGGGCTCTGTTTCATAAAACTTGTTAACAATAACAACTGCCCTATTTCTATGACAAATTTGATCTCAGTCAATCAGATTCAAGGATTTCAGTTGCTTATAACAATTATTGTAACTTTAATGGAAAACATGTTTTATGAAACAGGGCCCAGACACTGCAAAATATAACATTTCACAAATGTCTTAGGGTTCAAAAGATTCTGATATTACATGTACACTGTACAGAGCAAATTGCTAACTACGGATCTGCAAGCTAAGAATATACATGTAACATCAACCTCCAAGTTGAGTCTGGGGGGAAGAGACTACTTGTTCTAAGACTGGGATCACTACCAAACAGGGCAGCCCAGAAATGCACACAGATGTCATTAGAGTAACATGCACAATGGATGGAGATACATATACATGCACATGCACACTACATAACTTACACATGTAGCCAGCCTGCTGCTGATATCAAGGAGTTATACTCCTCAAGCTGAAATCAATGCCTCGACACAGATGATAGAAGGGTGTCCTAAAGGGCACGGTCTTGACACCCAGGCATGTCATTTCTTCGGGTCTATGACATACATGTACAGTGTACATGTACATGTATGCTAGCAACAATTGCACTTTGGTCAATTTCATACACTTTCACATATTCTTACTTTTAACCCTGGACCAAACACTACACCTATTAAACCCAGTAAAGCAATAACCCCAACCCTTGAGGGCCGACCACATATCAACAATTTGATAGTTTAGAATGATAAAATCAGTCTACATGTACATGTACACTGTATGTAGAAAAAGTATGGTGCTCACAGAGTAATGGTTTAATAAAGTTGTTAACATTCAGCGCCGTTTTTTTCTCTGATCCCATATATTTTCTATATACATGTATACATATAGACCAGGGCCCTCTTGCATAAAAAGTTGCGATTAAACGCAACTCAAAAAATTAAACGCAACTTGATTTTCAACCAATCAGGATCGAGTATTTGAGACTTGCGTTTAATTTTTTGAGTTGCAATTAAACGCAACTTTTTATGCAAGAGGGCCCAGTTATAAACTTATCATATCATTCTCAAATCATATGACTATGACTAGCCCTTGGCTTGACCCTAAACCTTACCTACATCATGTAAAGCCCAAATGCAAAACTAACCCCAACCCTTTATCTTTGACAACATAAAAACCTGTCAAGAGCAAATGTTGCCTCAGGAAGTGTTGGGTCATCTTCAGCAACTCTTTCCCTCTCGGTCTCACACTTACCCAATCTACATTTAAGATGTATTCCTACTAGTGAAAGGGTACAGCGTCACCTTTTTTATGGCATCTCTGCATTTAACACTAAAGTGGCAATATTTTGTTGTTAATTTTGAACTGACATTCATAGCTAAGCAACCACGTAATGCAATTCATTTCTGATATATCGTTTGGCCTCATGAATGGAAGAGTGAATGAAATATTTAACATTTTTGCAATTTGGAGGTAAAAAAACTGTTTCGATAAGCCAGTTTGTGCGCACAGAATCAGATCCAATCATATACATGTATTTCCTTTGAGCGCGAGCATGGGCAATGCGCGCTTATTTATGCTTATTTTAGTACGCTTTTTTTAATATGGAGGTTTAAACCTTACCCATGGTTTAAACCACCTTTGTGAATTCGGGCCACGGGGTCTAGAAATTTGGGGGCTACACAAAACAAACAGATGTGCATAGAGCTTCATTTCATGCACTCCTTGTATTGTATACAAATTTTCAAACCTTGTGGGTCCAGATGTAAAACTGGAGGGGAGGATGTGCATTGTACCCTTGTTAGTACTGAACCTCCGCTGATTCAATCCCATTTTTGTAAAATTTTGTTCACCTACATGTATACATGTACAAGTATATGTGCTAGGGATGCATTTTGTAGTCTACAATGTTTGGTTATTGAATCTGTCTCCTGTATTCAGACAGCATCCATTCAAAATAAGGAGCTCCATTGTTCCTATCCTTTCCTATTAAATCAATGAGCATTATGTGGACTCAAAACAATTCTACAATGTTCTCCCTGTGGTATAATGTGATGTCATTCAATACTACTGGCACTTCTTTACAAACAAGGATTTGCACAAGTGTACATGATTCACGGCAGATGGCATGAGGCCCATACATGTACATGTAGCATATTAATGCTTATGACTGATCTTGCAATTGTTGTGCAACTTTTCAACACAAACGCGGGCAGTTCCTGAGTCTTAAATTCTGTCCTCCCAAATATTCCAGAAGGGAATTTCAACTTGAGATGTGGTTGTGTGGGTCGTTAGTTTTTGGAACAAAGATTGAGAGGATTTGCTTGAACTCTTTCCCTGCTTAGGTGGACTAATAGAACAGACACTAAACTGCCACTCTTTCCCTGCTTACATGTAGGTGGACTAATAGAACAGACACTAAACTGCCACAGTTGACTTTTGTCAAGACTACACTGTACATTTACCAATACTCTTTAGAACAATGAGGCAGCCTTGGGTTTTAATCCACAGCAAATAAGTAGTCATGCTGATTTTTATAGCAGCACTTGAATTTTTAGTTACATATAATTAATTTGACGAGGGAAAGTCATTCCATTTTTTGGAAAAAAGGTTTCCCAAGATATTTGTCCTTGCATTTAAAGATGTAGGCAACTTGGAATTGTCTTGCACGGCCTCTACTTCAACTTTCAGCCTTTGGGGTAATATATTTTTGATGAGCTGCGGGCCTTTCATTATCTTGTAAAAGCAAGAGACTGTGTCTCGATCTTAATAGAGGGAGGATCCACTTGACAAAACACTTAGACATGTTACACTACTTTCCATAATTCCGGGTGGCAAACATTGTTGCAACATCATTCTCTTTTTCTAGGTCTTAGATGTCTTAATGGTGCAAGGATCCCATATCGTAGTTAGCACAAATGACCCCAAATATCCACAGATCTTTAACTATGGAGTAGTCCCACTTTGTGAATAATAGAATAATCCCTTCCAAAATGATGGAAGTGTTTCATGTAGTTTTCCTTTTCCATTTTGAAAAGAATACTTCCATGTATACCATGGAATGCTGTGTTAGTGCCTCAAAGACAAAGTCCACCCTGATATTTAGTTGATTTAAATAAAAGCAGAAAAATGAGAGAAAAAGATCAGTGAAAAGAAGAAACACAAATTGGCAACTCTGTGACTTATCTTGCAAGGTCTTCTCCCATTTGCTATGTACTGAAAATGTCATAAATTTCCCATTTTTATTTTTGTTGATGAAGGAACACATTTGTTTCATACAGGGGTTGCGTAAAAGCCTGGTTTTATCTAGGGTGCATGTACAAATGTATGATTGAAGATTTTCTTCAGAAAAATGATGGATTTTTTTAGTATGTGCAGTGAATAGGGCAAACGGAAGAGAATCTCGCAAGATACACGTACAGATGTAAGTACATGTGTATGTCACAGAGTTACCACTTCGTGTATGATCAATGACAACTTCAAAAACTCAGTCTCTATACATGTACAAGTGTATGTTCTCAGGGCTCCACTCCACTCTAACCATTTTTATTGGGGGGAGTCAGGATTGCATTTTTAATGGTCTGATGTCAGAATTTGGAATTTGGGGGACTCACTCACAGCTCTAGCTATCCCTATCTGGGGCTAGTCTGCAAGCACAGACCCTAATTTAACACTTTATCAGAAAATCATTGTGTCTTGAGAGAAGCCTAACCCAGCTAGTGCTACCTGTGTCAGGAGCAGATATAGTATAGGGCCTATTGTAGTCTTACAATGCAGACACTCTTTTACGACTGACCAGGGTTTGTGCCTGCAAACTAATGTGGGGCTATGTCAATATCGATGGCGGACGACCTCTAAATTGCAAAGGTAAAAAAAACCCAGAAAAATCAGCAAAATTCTGGGAAAGTACTGAGGCCCTGTGATCAGTAACCTCACATACTGTACATGTACATGTTAGTGTGATTTTAGTGTCGAGCCCTGCGGGGAGCCCTGATGTACATGTACATGTATGATGGAAGTTTCTTTTAAAGATAATTAGTATTCTTAAAGGGGGTACCCAATGCTGAAACAATGTTAGTTCATTTAAAAGATCATGATTTTATTAGAAGAAAATCATCTGCCTTAAAAAAAAATTTAAATTCGTGTTGCCAGAAAATCCCCGAAATATGGTAAGATTTCAGGATATTTTGGCCCCTCAGCTGTGTCCCAATTTCAGCTACATGTAGGTAACCACAATGACGTCAAAGTGGTTACCTTGTCGCGCAATTATAGCAAAATGCGCGCAAGGTGTAATGCATTTTGTACAGTCTAGCGCGCAACACATCTGCAATACGCTAACCTGGGTAACCACTTTGACGTCATTGTGGTTACCTAGCTGAAATTGGGACACAGCTGAGGGGCCAAAATATCCTGAAGTCTTACCATATTTCGGGGATTTTTCTGGCAACACAAATTTTTAAAAAACTTAAGGCAGATGATTTTCTGCTAATAAAATCATGATCTTTTAAATGAACTAACATTGTTTCAGCATTGGGTACCCCCTTTAAGGCCTTATTTTGGGGGGATAAAGAAGGAAAGAGTTCCGTAAGTACGCCCGCTAACCCTACATGTAACCTGACCCTAACCCTTTGGTATATGTACATCATTCTAGACCATCTTCATACTTTTTTTGTTTTTCAAATTTTAGTGGGGGGTACATGTAAATTTTAGTGGGGGGTACATGTACATATGGAACTCTAGCCAGAAAGGAAAGAAATGCATGTATGTCGACGAAAATGAATACATAAATGTACTGTAACAAAGTTCACTTTCAAGTACATTGTAGATCTACACAATAAGGATGCAAAATTAATTAAATGAGAGAAAACATACAAGATCATTATCAAATTGTTAAGGCTGAGTCATAACCCTTTTTAACCATTTTAACCATTTTTAGATACATGTAACTGGTCAGTTTAGATCTAAGTTCCAACTTAGTTTAACCTTAAAGAATTAAAAGATAGTGATCTTTTTTGTTTTGTTTTTTAAGTAGAAGTCCTCTAGAGCTGTCATGGTCACTGACACTTTTTTAAATTCTAAGTTAGAGTCTATTTGTGAGATTAAAACAAGTTTGGGTTTGGGGGGTTTTTTCAGTAGACCGGCTCTAATCCAGACTCTAGATCTAGTCTAGAATAGATCTACATTACTAATTAGCCTAAAGTTAGACTGAAAATTCTGTCTCTCGTTCGTTAGCCTCTTATTTGGGTAAGGTCGGCTCTTCACTTAGAGACAGAAGCGGGCCGTTCGATCTGCTGTACAAACTACACACCGACTACACACTAATAACAGTATGAATAAGGCTGCAAGATTTTCAAACAGAGAATACCTTGGACCCTGAATTAGGGAAAAAGGAGCATTAAACGGATTATACAGTCAAATTGTTAAGCTGAACAGATTCTTGAAGGAGTAGAGCCTAGGCCTAATCAATTTAATCATATAGTCTACATGTACATGCATGCATGAGGAAAAATAAAATTATACTTAGTCTAGCGATTTTTCAAACTACACGTCGGTGTGTAGTCAGTTTGTACAGCAGATTGAACGGACCGCTTCTGTCTCTAAGTGAAGAGACGACCCTACCCAAATAAGAGGCTAACGAATGAGAGACAGAATTTTTGGTCTAGACTATTAAAAAGTTAGATAATCTGTGACTTGTTTTTTACCTGTTCCCATTAATTATAAATGTTTTCCTGTCCTTGACATGATTACAAAAAGGACTTCACTTTGTAAGACTAACTTTGTAAGTTTAAGTCTAAGAGTCAGTTCGATTTAGATCCAAAGTGCTGCAACAGCTGATCAGGACAAGTCACTGACTTTTGCAAATCATCAACCAACATGACTAACGTGACCAAGTCCAAGACTGCAAGAAGACAAGTGAAATGCAACATGTGCAACACTCAGTCTCAGGCTCCCAGCAACAGAAATTTTGTTTACAAAATTTTAGACTAAAAATAAAATCAGAGTGTCTGCATCCTGTCATAGACCTAGACAGAACACAGAAAAAAATTATTCCCAACTTATCATAGACATGATCTCATGAATAACCATCAAATGTACTGTACTCTGTCAAATATTGGTTTAAATTTTACATTACATTTACAGCATCCAGCACATGCCACACACGCACACGACGTGCGCTCGCCAATTCCCTACGCCAGTGCATGCCCACAAACCCGCAACTGAAAATCCGTAGCGTGCTGTCTGTGTATACATGTAGAAACCCTACCGGCAAAATACAAACAGCTGCATGACAGCAACGAAGTAACGTCCAAACAAAATAAGAGTTTTACCTTTGTTCTCGTCGGTACATGAGTTGCTAATTTGACCACAGCAAAATTCCCTTTTCCAATTGCTTTTTCGATTTCGTATTGTCCAACACGTATTTGTCCCCTGGGTCTAGAAGCATTTGATATTCCAGGACCACCGCCATTCGGCGGCTGACGGCTGGTCGCCATTTTCCTCCAACTCTAGCCGATTCAGTACTGAGCTATCGAAGTGAGATCGCAATCGGCAACCCAATCGCCGCGCCATGGCAGCTCGCTAGCATCGTGCACACAGGCTCAAGAAAATAATGATTTCCACTAAAAAATTGTATGGTTTCATAAATGGACCCCCCCCCCCCCTTAACTATTAAATCAGCAACTGCACTTCCTACTAAGGCAATGGCATTTTACATCAACATCTAAAAGTAAAACAAAAAAGTAAATGCTTAACTTTTGAAACTTAGAAGGAAAAATCTCTCATTGTTCAATAAAAAAATGAAACAAGCAAATTAGCTCAGTGACTGGTATGGTAGTGATACCACGCTATATCTGTAGAATAATGGTTTATTGATTAATTTCAGTTTCTATCAAGCTGACCTTCTTTTGGAAATATCATTAAAAAATGGTAGTAAATCTATGTAAAATATGAACACGCAGATGATTAACATTATAGAATACCTAAAATATTTTTTAAAAGCAGGAAAGGGCCTAGGGAGAGAGACTACATAATGGGGTTGACATTTTTTGTATGCTTGTTATTTATAGGTTTTGATCTTACAAACATTATTTGCGTTTAAAATAAAAGAAGATAAATAGGCCTAATTCTGAAGTAGGGTGCACCCTCTCTCTCTCTCTCTCTCTCTCTCTCTCTCCTCTCTACTCTCTACTCTCTACTCTCTCTCACCGTCACTGAGGACATGTCTACAGTGGCCTGCCGCTGGGAGCTATCATTCGCATTTCATCAACCAAGTTACACCTTGGTCACGTCACACCGATGATACTATGACACCAGACAGACTAGAGACCAAACGAACTTCATAATACCCCCAATGGCCAAACATTTGTCGGTTTGAAGTCAGCTCGGAGTCGGTTCGGCGGTGTGACTGGGTATTAGACTGACGCCCCCTCCCCTCACCCCCCCCCCCCCCCCATGTTGCGGGTCCTTCCTCACTGTCTGGAACCCAATTATGGCACTGATGCATAAGATTTGTTTTTAAACATTATTATCATTATTATTATTATTATCATTATTATTATTATTATTATTAGTATTATTATTATTATTATTATTATTATCATTATTATTATTATCATTATTATTATTATTATTATTATTATTATTATTATTATCATTATTATTATTATTATTATTATTATTATTATTATTATTATTATTATTATTATTATTATTATCATTATTATTATTATTATTATTATTATTATTATTATTATTATCATTATTATTATTATTATTATTATTATTATTATTATTATTATCATTATTATTATTATTATTATTATTATTATTATTATTATTATCATTATTATTATTATTATTATATAGTGCCCATAACACACTCCAGTTGTTAGGACATAACTTATTTTGTGATTTCTCTCTCTCTCTCTCTCTCTCTCGGCTTCATCGATAAAATGGAGAGGCTTGCAATTTATCTTATTTACGCCACTATATATTGTCCAAAGTATCGGCATAATTGAATTAGACAGAAATTATCTTCTTCTTCTTCTTCTTCTTCTTCTTCTTCTTCTAATGATGATCATGGTGCCGGAAACAGTATAGCATTGTCAGAGATAAATCACATTGTGAGTTAAATTAAGCAAAATTTTATGCATAGTACGTGTATTAATTCTTATAGCCGTATTTACCCTGATCGGGCAAACATGCATGATTACCAAACTATAGCAGAATAAGAATCAATTCAATAATTGTAGTTTTCCCCCTTTTTCATACAGAAAACACAGCCACGCTAATAATGATGATAATTATAACAGACCAGACAAGACAAGAAAACATACAAGATGATATAATGAAGGATGTTTTGAGCTTGGCCTAATCAGGGATGATTTTTAGGAAGAGAGAAAAAGAGAAAAGAAGGACAGGGGGATAATTATAGACAAAGATCTCAACAAGAAATGATGGAAAGGGAACGAGAACGAGAGAGGGCCCAAGATGAGTGCATGGGAGAGGAGATAGACTGATAGAAAATTTTTCCCGTATATATATATAGAGAGAGAGAGAGAGAGAGAAAGAGAGAGAGAGAGAGATCAGTGGGTTACATGTCGTTTTTCTGAAGGTTTATAATTCCGAAGGTTTGTTTTTCCGAAGGTTCGTTACTCCGACGGTTCGTGATTCCGAAAATGAAATAAGGGTTCATAATTCCGAAAATGAAAAAGGGTTCATATTTCCGAAGGTTCGTAATACCGAAACGTTATGTAGGGCTCTGTTGCATTTTCGGAATTACGAACCTTCGGAATTATGAACCCTTTTTCATTTTCGGAATTAATGTCATTTTTTGGAAATACGAACCTTCGGATTAATGCATCAAAATAATGTTCGGAATTATGAACCCTATTTCATTTTCGGGATTATGAACCCCCTGCTATATGGCAAATTTGTGTTTCGGAATTACGAACCTTCGGAATTATGATTTAACCTTCGGGGGGGGGGGGGAACGAACCGTCGACGGAAAAACGAGTACCCCCCGATGGTATAGTTTACGAGAAGGTCCTGCACATCAGTCATGTCAGTGGATCTATAAGAGAGAATCAGAAGGAGAAGTAGGAGAGAAAGAAAGAGAGAGACAAAGAGAGACAGACAGACAGATATAGAGAGGGGTGTGGGGGAGAGGGGGGGGAATAGGGGTAGGGGAAATCATCCTCTGAGCTGTCGAACTCTTCAACCGAATGAGGGCGTTTTATTGAATCTTCAGCGAGTGGCAGCCATGCACTGATCTCTACGAAAAAAAATTTTTCGTAGAGATCAGTGGTGGCAGCTGCTTGGAAAAAAAAGATTAGGCTACTGAGTAAATTGTTCTAAGTATACTATACAAGACAACATTAATGACTTTAAAGCAGCAGACTTCCGTATTTTCTAATTTCTAAATACTTTGTAACAGTAAAACAACACAGTTAGCACTAAACATGCTATTAATCCCCCATGCACCCTACAAAAAATAATAAAAAAAGCGTTCCACAGAAAGTGTTTTCGGCAGGATCCTTCTAAGTCCAAAATTATTTTTAACCCCGTCCGTTTTCAGGTTGCTGAATTCATATATTTTGTATGCAGATTTGCTCTCCTTGGCCGCCCATCCCTCGTATCTATAAGCTTGTATTCTGAGTAAAAGATGGAGTAATCAATGTTATAGAGCTTCAACGGCATTGGTACAAATGAAAAAGTACGGTATCCAAACCAGAATGTCCTGTTCTTCATTACGAAATTCCGATTAAACGCTCTTAAAAATAGCAATCTGAATCTAAGAGGGAAATGCAGCTTTATTGCGTCCCTAAAAACATGAACATACAAAATAGAGGAACAATGGACACAGTGGAAGAATATAAAAAAGAATACCCACATATAATCTTCTGAAAGGAAGAATAGCAACCATTTTTTAAAAAGAAAGAAAAGAGAGACATGCAGCTTACAAACAATTACTAATTTCTGCTCTGCTTGCTGTGAATCGAACAGATTTTCTGATGATATATCAATCTTTTCCATCATTTTTTGGTAGGAGCAATTTTTGGACTCCCCCCCCCCATGAAAAATGATCCACCGCCAGTGGAGGGGGAGGAGGAGGAGGATTGGTGGGGAAATTGTAAAGACAAATTTCCCATATAGCAGAGGGTTCATAATTCCGAAAATGAAATAGGGTTAATAATTCTGAACATTTGATGCATTTCTCGGAAGTTTCGTTATTCCGAACGCTCCTCAAATTCCGAAAATGAAATAGGGTTCATTCCGATAATGCAATAGCGGAGCCCTACACAACTTTTTTGAATTATACGAACCTTCGGAAATATGAACCCTTTTTCATTTTAGGAATTACGGACCCTATTTCATTTCCGGAATTATGAACACTTTTTCATTTTCGGAATTATGAACCTTCGGAATTACGAAACGTCGGAGTAACGAACCGATCGGAAAAACGAACCTTCGAAAAAAACGACATGATTGTAACCATCGCTCCTCCCTTCCTCTTTAATGTATACGCCTGTGTGTATGTGAAAGATGGTGACTGGTCGATTGGTGATTGAATTGATTGGTCGATTGAATGGTATCGACATTGGCGTAGCGTAGTGTATAAGTCCAGTGTTTCAGGGGGCACCAGAAATATTGGGTGGATGAAATGAAACATAGGAAGGCTAAGACCTTTCCATTTCCCCAGAATATAAAAGAAGTTTCATACCGGATAATTATTCCACTTTTCTTTTCAAAGGTGTTACATTTTTTGCATTGATCCATCTTAATTTCAAATGTAATGCTTTACATTTTGCATTGTATTTATTATTATGATAATTGTATTTTGTATATTTGTATTTTGTTGGAAATGAAAAATATAATTAATATGAAATATGAAAAAAAAATTGAATAAGGGATGTGGGAAAGGGGTGTATTGTCTTTTTAAAATTACAGTTTCTCCCTCCTCTCCCAAGTTTCTTTCTCTCTCTCTCGCCTTTCGATGGTGGAGAAGGGGGAGGGGGTAGTATGTGCCCCCGTACCCATGTATACAAGCTACGCCCCTGGATGTCGATTTATCAATTTGAAAAATTTCAGTCATCGAATATCTTTCTCAAACACCTCTACCAGCCTTATAGCTCTTTCAGCCTGAAAATTCACTTCGTTTCTTTCACTATATCCCCTCTCACCCCCCCCCCCCTCTCTCTCTCTTGCTCTATCTCTCTTGCTCTATCTCTTCCTCTTTGTCCCCCTCTCCTGCATTTATACACCTCAGTGGTCTAAATATCTACAAGACTTTTGTCCATTGCATTGTTATATAATGAGTAACCATGTAACTATATATATACACCAACGTTGTTCTCTCTTCTCTCTTCTCTCTCTCTCTCTCTCTCTCTCTCTCTCTCTCTCCCCCTCTCTCTCTCCCTCCCCCTCTCTCTCCCTCTCCCCCTCTCTCCCTATCTCTCCCCCTCTCTCTCCTTCTCTTTCTTCCGCCGTTCATCCCTTTTTCTCAGGATGCCTGCTCAATCAACGCGAGACGCTGAACGAGTGACGTCATTGCCTACGTCAGCAATCTTCCCTCGCCGTCTTCGCGAAGCCCACGACGAGCAGGCGATCGATCGCCGTTCCCATGGCAACGAGTATCACTTTTCCCAGCGCTACGCGTCGCAGGGCACAAATTGCTCACGTCTGATCTTGTTCGGCTCTGGACGATGATATTGGAAGGTGATGGTGAATGGAAACGGCGTCGAAAGACGGCCACCGGACAGCATGTACTGTAAAAAAATACAGGTGGGGGGGGGGGGGAATTTTTCATTACAATGGTAATTATGTGTCCGACCTACTTTGGGCAATTTTTAAATAAAAACCTACACTTACCCTAAACTTATACTTAAGTAATATTTTGCCCATTTTTAGAGTAATCATTCTTGATTTTGACCTATTAAGAGGGAAACTTTCGAAAAAG